>JAWLRI010000212.1:748072-759116 GCA_034781795.1 Crypturellus tataupa
TCTCCAGCAGCTCCACATCCTTCTTGTACTGTGGGGCCCAGAACTGGACACAGTGCTCCAGATGTGGCCTCACCAGGTAGGAAAACAATCCATAAAAAGAGATGTGGGGTTAGAGAATGACTGGTCTGCAGGTTTTCAAATGATCAGTAAACACCAAAAAATATCTTTTTGTTTAACAATTTCACGTTGATTTTTACTACCCTTACCATATAACCAAAACAAGGGACCAAATAATAACCTTTTCTCAGGATTAGTACTTATTATGTATTTATTGTTGGCAAAGCCCCTCTAAATCTTAGTACATCTAAATGGACTCTATGGTATGCATATTTGTACATCAGTATTCATCAGTAATGTTATACAAAATAAAATATAATTTGATGAAAGGTGAAGTATACTAACACATTTTTACCAAGTTTGTGAATATTATTGTTTTGTTCCAAATTCATGACTTTTCAACCTGCAAACCTTCTGCAGTATTATCTTGCTAGTGTAATTATAAAGAACGTATGATGGATTTAGTGGCAGCCCTTTAGATGGAGAAACAAGCAAGTGAACATTATTCAGATAAATAATTTGCTGTCTTTTCCTACACCCTCACGGAGTTTCTAGAGAGAAAGGTGGTTTTTAGGGTATTCTTGGCTTCTATTTTTCCTGTCTTGTTACCTGGGGGTTTGACATTTCTACTCTGGAAGGGAGATGGTACTGACATGCAATGAGGATGTGGCTGTAGAGTCAAAGATAGTTTAATAATCCATATTTATATGAAAAGTCATATAAACTACTCTCCATTATCCCCAACAAGGCACTAACCAACTCTGGCTCCCAATCTGGCAGCCTTTAGAGGGAACCGTGCTGACTATGCATAGGGGAATCACAACTTTGGCTTGTTCTAACCCAACTCCTCAACCTCAGTAGGGTGGCCCCTCATTTCAGCAGGGCTGTTCTTATCAGAGCCAGGCACTCCAATGGCTCACAGGTGGAGCTAAAGGATTATTTATAAAAACGGTAGTCATGTGTCCCAGTCTAGTCTCCTTAGGACTTTTCTATAATTAGTAGAGACCACGTCTTGTTTCAAACAAACCTAAAGATACTGTGAAAGATTTACATATTAAACATGGTTAGCGAAGCTTTTTTTCAGTGAATTTGAAGGCCAGCACTTACACACTTCAGCCTGTGGCTCTTAAAAGAAATTACTTTACTTTTAGTGACTAAAATCGTTGATCAGACAAAGATACTACACAGGCATCGTATAGTACATATATTCATATATGTTCATATATATACTCATATATCATATAGTCTATATTCAGACACATGCTTGTTCCAAGCTGATCAGGAATCCTGTGAGCAAAGTCAGCTTGAATGCCAGCTCGAGTTAGTGGGAGAGGATCTCACTAGTTTTATTCTGCATCCGCGGCACAATTAATTCACAATTCAGATGAGCTTGACTGAGGTAGCTGAGAGATGGCCTTGTTAGCTCTCTCTTCTGCAAGCAGGCATGATTTAGAGCTATGGAAGTTCACATCAACATCTTGAATTGTACCCAGCAACCTGCTGATAGTGTTAATTGCAGAGCAGCGACGCACAGGAGTGCTGTGGGACACAGCTCTTAATACACAGAGAAACATGTTCTGCAGTGACTTCCAAATCTCCAGAGAGAATTCCAACATGCACTGTCTGGCACTTGGGACTGTTTAACTCAAATAGCTATCTTGAAGGTAGGCTATAAGTGTGACAATTTATTGAAATGAGGCTAAAGCCTGAAGAATTACAGGTAAAATATGATAATATAATAACACTAAAGTGAGCTTGTGTTTTAGTGGATAACAATTTTTATCTGTTGAATTTTGGACCTTTTGTACTAGATATTGTTTAATAAAAACATTTTTCAGGCTGTTATACTGACATAAAGAGTTACTATATGCATTAGCCAGAATCTACACTGGAATAATGTTACAGATAAATATAAGGTCCAATTAATTGGACCTTAGAGCTACATGCTGTAGGTGTCTGTGCTTGAGCAGGATGGTTGGATTAGTTGATTTTTAGAGGTCCCTTCCAACATCAACCATTCTGGGATTCTGTGAATTCTTCTTGCTGTATCTAAAGGAATTTTGTCATGCCTGTTTGTCATTTATGCTGACAGTAAAATAGATGTAGTCATCACTAAGTTCCAGAAGACAAGATTAAAAACTTAAACAGTGGAATTTTGTGTATATAAAAATGAAACTCACACTTAAGAGAAGCAGCTATGGAAGCACTTGCCCACTCCTTTATCGGTTCTTTTGATGGTTTACAAGAGTCTTATATGTCACTCATAGATTTCTTTGGAGATGCTCAACGCTGTCATGAATTTAATTCATAGTAAAGAAATGTTCAGTTTAGTGTCATAAAGATTTGTTTCACTGCAACACAAGAGGCTAACTGCCAAAATCTTTCCACAGCAGCAGTCTGCAGGTAGGTGTGATTCTTTACAAAAAGTAATTAATAGAATTTGTACACTGAGGAATTTACTATCTAATCTAGACTGCTAGAGAAACTTTTAAAGAAGGACAATAAAATGGCATGGAAATAGGCAGGAGACTTAGGACTGAAGACTAAATAAAACAAATGCATTTAGAAAACTTGATTGGAAATCAAGAAATAGCAATTCTCCAGCTCCAGGTACTTGAAACTTTTAATGTGAAGAGAGAAATTCAAAGGAGGATAAGAAAAGAAGAATATGAGCAGAAAAAAAATAACTACAGAAAGTTCAATATTAAATATAAGTAGTTTGCACGGACAAATACTTCAAAGGTGAAATTCAGAGAAAAAGATTGTTAAAGATTGTATCAATTAATAACACTTGTTGATCTCTCTCTTTTTTTTTTTTATTTACTTGGTGGACTGGAGCCAAAGAATAAATATGAGAAGCAGAGAAACCTCTGTGATGGAAATAGCACTGCTTTACTTTAGTTAGTTATAAGCCATTTTGTTACAGGTTGGTCTTATTACATCAAAAGGACAAGAAAGTTTGGACCTCTGCCCCACAAAGTAGTGTCTGTCCTTATAAGGTGTCGATTAAAAACTCACTTGTGAAAAATTGTTTAGAAAGATTTTTCCAAAAGAACACATGGACAGATTATTTTTTGTAGATGTGCAAATGGATGTTACAGACTGAAAAGCCATGAGACTAGAATAATAAAGATAGATAGATGCCAAGTTATACATGGCAGATAGGAAGCATAGTAGAAAATAACAAGAAGCAATCCTAGACTATCAGACATACTGGAATTCCTGTGACTGCAACTTCATTTTTCCTGTTGAGACTCAAGGATAAGTGAGTAGGTACTTGATTGACTTACTGATGTTTCATTTGTTGAGTAGGCTTTCAGAGACAACATAAAGTATGTCTGACATCTAACAAATATCATGTAGGTTGATAATTGCTGTATTAAATACATCAAAGTATGTTTTTGCTTTTTCAAAAAGCTTAGATAATTGTAATGCAGTGGCAAATAGGATTAGATTGCACATTAAAGCATTTGGATTTATTCTTAAGCAAGACAAAAAATGGTTTCTCTCTTGAGACAAAATAATTAATGTATTCAGTGTTTATCCCTAGATCACTTGAAATATATGGGACTATTATTATTCCTGTAATATTTGCTGTATTAGTGTCCCTCTAAACAATTTGCAACTCATGTAATTACCACTTTTTAATACTTGTAACTCTCATAGACACATTTGTTATTTAATATACCTGTGAATAATCTTAAGCATATTATGAACAGAAAGAAGGAAAAAAGAGGATATTAAATGAAAGCACCAGTTTCAGCAAACAAGGAGAGTCTGCCATTCTTGCCTTTCTGTGAGAACTTGAAATATTTACTGTTTACAAAAGAAATTTTGTCAACTATATTACTTAATGGTCTAAAATGATCTCACATAAAATAGTAAGGGATATTAAATGTACACTTATTTAATAGGTTGTTTTGGTGAACAATTCTTTAGCATTTCACAGACAAAGAAGATCATGCATTTGAAAATGTGGTTCTGCATTCAGAAAATCTCCTTTTACTCTGATTTGGAAATGTCTAGGTTTATTTATATCTTTAGAATGATATAAGATACCACCGTGAAACTGAAACTACTACCATGAATAAATATTTTAATAAGTACATCTCAATCCGGCAATTTCAGTTTTGAGGAGCCATAAAAGCTCAAGTTAGTCATGCAGCACACTTCCTATCTAAAACCATGGTTGTTTACAGTTATGCCATTTCTGACATCCTGTTCCTAAACATGACCCAACAATGGGTATTCTGCAATCCTTCAGACCATTTTATTCTAGCATTCAATTCTCTGTACTATTTCTGTTGTAAGATTATTTTAAAATGTCATACCTTTGATAGTTTTAGTTTTTTACTTCTACTCTTGGCTATTTCATTTCTATATTTACTTTTCTTTCTATTCTTGAAAATGAGTCATATTTTTTCCCAGCCTTCTTTTACTAAAATTAACTTGTCAAATTCTTTTGATATTCTACTACAATATAAGACGACCCAGCTCCTTTCATTAGACCAGGTTAAATTGAGTTTTCTTGAACATAAGTGACTTAGTTACATATGATATTCCAAATAAGTCTTTTCTTTTATCTCTCAGGAGTGCCGCATGCTCCTCTTCCTAAAATTCTACCTTTTTTTTTTTTTTTTTTTCATAGATACATTGTATAGTTACTGGTAGTCTTTCTGTTCATGATTAATCTATCTATTTTTTCTTTCTCTGTCATTTCATCTTATAATCCTCCAATGCATAGCACAGTCTTTTGTCATTAGTCTGTAAGTGCATGACTTTGCACTTTGTACTGCCATACTTTATCCCATTGCCAGTGCTCCAGCTTTTAAGGTCATTTAAGTCCTTTGTGTCTCCTAAATTCTTCACGCTCACCTTTGCATCAACAAAGTCTAATAACTTTGTTCAATCAGAAATTTGTGCTAGAATGTTTATGTGTGCCAAGATAATAAATGAAAATATTGAATTAGACTAGGCTCAAGGTTGATCCATGAGGATCTCTAGCTATATTTCTCCAGTGTGGTAATTCCTCTTTAAATATAACCCAATATCTTTTATCCACTTTTACCAATTTCTTGTACAGTTCAAATTCCTGCTCTAGCACAATAAATAAATTCCTGTGCAGTACCAAGTATCAAAGGTATCAAAGACCTTCCGGAAGCTAATATATATTACTTCTGATGCATGTTAATTTTCATAAAACAGAAAAATCTAGTATGACACATTCACAAAAAGAAAGAAAGGATATACAGCAACTATCATAACTAACTTTCAAAAAATTCGTATTGAACTACATTCCTTTGTCCTAATATTATCCACAAAACATGCTTCAAAGCACTGAATATTACTGTAATGAAAGAAATGAGTCTTTAGTTTATATGAACATACTTTTTTCTCTTTCTTAAACAAAACCTCACATTTTTTTCCAGTCAAATGGTATTGATTTTGAGTTGACAGACTGAAAAACTCTGTCAGTGCACTGTCAAATTCTCAGTAATCCAGAACAGCAGTAATCTCTGTTTTCATCACTTTTGCCTAAAATGTGCTAAGGTCCTCCTCAGAGAACTGAGGGAACCATATTTAGGTTATCCTTAATTATCTATAATTGCTATCCCATTCTCAATGGGACAAATTCTCTATGACTTCTTTTCTTGTTCTCATGTGTTTTCATTTCCTTTTCAAGGTCTAACTCAGAGTTTCAGCAATTCTGACTTTACTCTTGCATTAGTGAACAAAATATAACCTTCTTTGCTGATCAATGTCACCAGTTCATTCAAGCTGTCTCTTAGAATTTCTATGGAAATAATTCATACAAGGCTTTATTACTATTGTTTTTAAATTACAATTTTGTCTAAATATGCAAATGTTAGATGATTTACACTTTTTATATAAATGATTTCTGAGCTTTCTGCATATTTTTAATTTCTACTTCTTTTAATTCATTAGCTGAGAACTGTAACTCAGTCTCCAATATTGCAGTGCCATAGTCAACTGTAAAGTTCCCTCAGCTGAATCCTCCTGGTGGCTCCTGGTTATTAAGCTAGTGACTGCAAATGCTTCCTATGATTTAGGAAGTTTGTGTGACTCAGTTACATTTAGCATGAACAGCTGGAAAAGTTAAGATCTCCAAAGATCACTGAATGTAGAGGAGAGATGTTTCAGGGCCTTAGGTAAAACACTAATACTGTGATTGTATATGACAGAGTACATTGTCATGATAAAAATCAGGATGTTCTCAAAACAGAAAGTATAGATCTGTTATCCTTCTTACCCCCCAGATAGCTCTGCTGAGGAACTGATATAAATACATTGCTCCATTTGACACACCTCCATGATCATTTTGCAGTCTTTACTCTCACCTCCCTCTGCTCTGTTCTCTCACCGCAGAGCACCCTCTGGCTTCCCATCTGAAGTTAGAGGGAACTTACGGTTTGCATACTGTTCACGTTTCATCATATCCTGGGGGACACTCCTCTGAAACGGGAGATGTCTCCATCCTTGGCTTGCTACAGTTTTTTGCATGATAGCAATAGAAATTTGAAGTGAGGTGTTCATGTTGTTTCCAATGCATTTCCTGTGTCTTTAAATGTGGGAGCATTTTCCTGACTCCTATTTAAGATAGTGTGTTAAGTTTGGGGATGCTGCTGATAGAATAAGTGACAAGCACGGTGCTCTCCATCATGTGCAACTTGTTTTTTTTCTGCCTCATTTTCATGTTTTCCTTATTCTAAATAGAAAGTCATTCAGCCCAATGGAACACAATATGCTGTGCTTATGAAAATCATAATACTCTCTCTACCTGCAAAAATAATTTAGGTAAAAGTGATAATTGTAAAGGTTTTGTAACAAGACAGGATCTGAAATTGTCTAAGGACAGGGGCAGGTGGCAAGAAAATAAAGAACTAGCCTGATATGTATCGTCTTTCCTGTGAGCCTGCTTCTCTTTGATATTGCAGTATATTGTTGTAATAGGCTTCCTAAACTATGGAATTTCAGAGGCAGGGTTTTTTATGTGTCACCACCAATTTATATTTCCTTCTGAGTACATTTTTTTTTACCAGCAGTTAGAGACATTCGGCTTGCTAAACTCCTTGAAGTTTTGCTCCTATATGATCTCCTTTACATCCAACAGCGGACTAGCAGGGGCACACATACATTGAATATCAGTTAAATATGCCCACACAGCATGCATTAATATCACATTTGATTCAAAATCTTAAAACTTTGTTTTCTTGTTGCTCATCAGTGAATCCTGTGGAGAACTGGAAACGAACATTGCTTCCTGTAGTTTACCATCTGTAGGGAAAGCAACTCTTGTTTCCATTGCTACAGAGTTCGATTCCTGGCCAGCTGGAGTTCAGCCAGTACAATTTGCTTGCATATCATTCGTACCAGCATTAATTGATGTTTTATTCACTGTCCAGCCACATACATATGTGGGGGTTTCTTGCAGCAGCTAAAGAGACTAAATCTTGAAATATGCACAGCATTTCCTTGGGATAGGTCAGATTAAGACTCCAAATCATATCATATGCACAAGCTATTTAATTGGCTAATTATAAATAACAGTAACTATCAGTTTTAAAAACAGCCAGAGTTCACCTAAATTGCTGTGCTGACAACAGATTGCCCATGAAGGAATAGCGAGCTGCCTCACATGATGGAGCTATTTTGGGGTATCGAGTTCTCATGTACCAGCTGTTCCACAGCAGCCTCCGTGTCAACCAGGGCTAGTGAAAATCCTCTGAGCGCATGTTTGAGAAATTCATCTGTGCCTTTAGAAAAAGCTCATCCATAAAACATCCACTTAATAAAATATGACAAGTGATACCTGATGAGTGAGATTTATTTTAGATCATACTTTTTTTGTGATAGCTGAAAAAATATGGTATTTTTAAAAAGAAAAATTAATATGTTAAATAGGCCTTGTTATAACATGAAAATTGTCATACTTGTCCTTCTACATCCCTTTACACTTCTGATTGGTGATCAGACGCTTTTACTACTTCACTAAATGCCAAAAACGATCTGAAAAAAATTTCAAAACAACTACTCTATTTAAGATTTTATTATTTAGAACACGATAGTCACAAAGAGAAGTTTGATAAAAGTTACTAATATGAACATATTGCTATTGATATTCTGATATCCATATTTTCTAATTATTCAGAGCACTTTCAGAAAAAAAATCAGAAGCTCAGGGGACTTGAGCCATTTAAGCCACTTTCAATTTGCCATTGAAAGATAAAAGGGGCATCGATATTTCCATCCTCTTTCAAATTATATTTTATAATTTTTATTTTTATACAGCATAATTGAAATGAAATGTAACAATATTATATCCAGGGCATCATAAGGTAGAAAAAGTGGAAGTCTTGAAGACACAATCTAAAAAGAAGAAGCAGATAAGCATTTCAGAGAGACAGAGAAATTCAGTGCCATGGCTGGTGGATGACTGGAGATAGAAGAAGTAGAAGGTCAACCAGGAGGTGGTTTGAAGAGCAAAACATGTTTAAGACAGGGGACCAACTCTGGGAAATATTGTTTGTTATTTCTTGGTTTAGGCAGGAAGAAATTAAAATTGAGGATGAGAAAATCAAAATAGATCTGAAAGGGATAAATGA
The DNA here is from genome assembly GCA_034781795.1 of Crypturellus tataupa. Taxonomy (NCBI): domain Eukaryota; kingdom Metazoa; phylum Chordata; class Aves; order Tinamiformes; family Tinamidae; genus Crypturellus; species Crypturellus tataupa. The sequence continues at coordinate 756,754 of JAWLRI010000212.1, forward strand.
ATGAATAAAAGTGGATTTATGTCATCATTATACTTTTTATCCAGCAACTAGTCACTTTTCTGCTTCACTGGGTAAATGAGAACCTGAAGTCAATGATTCATATGCCCTTTTGTGCCCTCACAGTTATACAGCAGCAGTACACAACACCGCCAACAAAAGCTTTTAGAGCTTTATCTGTAGTGATATATCCTTAGTGATATATCAGTAGATCAACAACAGCAAATAGAAGAGGAGCTTTTTATCCCAGTTCTGATGTGTATCATGACAGTGACTGACTAAAGCTGGACATTTTCAGGCATTTCAGACATTTTGGAAGATTGGGGCTTTTTTAAACTACTTTCACTCTTTCCTAGAGAAATGGCTCTGCTAGCAGAACTAAAGCAGACATTTAAAATGCAGGGTTGATCAAGTGAGCTCTTTCATGTTTGAAACAGAAAACAGTTATAAAATAAAAATATCAAGAAAATACCATACAAGTCTACTTTTAAAATTTATTTTTAAATATCATATATTTATTTCTCTGACAGCTGAAATTAAAAAAGTAAAATTGGATTTTTGCTTTACAAGTATTTACCATTACTTCTATTATTTTCTTCATTTTGTGCTCATAAGCATACTCCAAAATGTCGATAGTCTGATGACTCATTCATATTTGATCTATATTATTTTTGCCTTTCTGGTAACAGTAGCAATTCAGCAGACACAAGAAACACAGTGAAATTTTTCCATAAGCAAATAGCTGGTACCTTTTCTAACAGTTTCCACAAAGATCAAAAGATGAACAGTCTGTAGACTCTATTATCCGTTTCTTATAGGTGATTCAGAATATGCAAAAGAACATTACTGCACAAATTTGCAATACTATTATAATAAGAATTCTGATTGCTCCATAAATAGCAAAATTTCCTTTTACTCTGAGAACATTCAGATGGGAGAGAGGACTAGAGATTGTTCATCTGATTTATATCAGTGAATTAAATCCATAAATTCTTGTTCTGTCATTAAAAGTAAGTGCTTATCTAAAGGTGCTATGTTAGAGTCTAGTATTTTAATATAATCTACAATTTTAATAGTAATATGTTTTATTTGTCAATATAAGGTTCTGTACTGAATCACATCATTTACCTATCAACATCTCAGTGGCTGCTGCATGCCAACTCCAGTTAAAAACTGCCTTTAACTGGAAATACTGCTAAATTGCAATTGTGTGCTTATTGTGTCTGTTTTGTCTTTGACATTGGCTATCTAGTCAAAAAGGGAACAAACTTTTAAGGAACTGTAAAATTACTCCTGTTGCTTCTGCTTTTAAAGGCAGAAACACTTGCAGAAATGTATATGGAGCACGTTACTGATTTAAACTTTTGGAGGACCAGATAAGGGATCAATGCCTAGATGCATTGGATGCAGAGGTCAGTTTTCAGAGAGCTGCAGCAAGGGGAAACCATAATTCTCAATATTTTATCAAGAAGTGTACTTTGTCATCATTTTTTTCAGCTACTTTTTCATGGCAGACAAAAGGAACATTTTCCATATGTGAGAAAATTTGGCTATGCCCTACTATTTTATCACTGGAAAGAGCTGGATACTGCAATAAACACTTAAAAGCCTTTAAGGCTATCATACTGAACCATAGAGTAAGTTCATAACAGCTGGTACCTGGAAACAACTCTCAGATTGCCAGGACATTTCATATCCAAGGCAATACTGCAATGACATAGCAGGATGGATCACGAGATTCACAGCAGCAACTTTAATTTTCTAAATATACATGTCATACCTATAGGTAAAAGAGCAGCATTGCAATGTTGTTAGACTGATGAAAATCAGGTGCTTCTTACTAGGCTTTTAGTCTTTGGTTATTGTTCTATTACTTTTTTTGTGTGTTTTCACTTACAGTACAACAGAAAAATGAAGTTACTTTAGACAACATTTTTTATTAAATTTCTCTCAGATTTACCCTCTAATGATAATACCCTCTAATGATACTAAAGTTTCCTCCAAAATTATTGTAGAAGTGAAATGCTATTGGAGATAAATAAAGGGCAGTTTAAAAGACAGCTGGTAATGAGTGCAGATTTATTGTTCGAAAATCAGGACGACAGAAATGTAAATAAATTGTTCATTCTCACTAGATTATCACTTAAAACCTATAATTAACTCTTGTCCTACCATGACTACATCATAGGAGAAAACAGAAAAGAACATCAGAAAAGCTCTCACTCAGAAAAAAAATGTCAGCTGTTATTTACGGCTTAAGAATGAAACATATTTAGTACTTTCTAATGGTCACAGAATCACAGAATGGTTGAGGTTGGAAGGGACCTCTAGAGATCATCTAGTCCAACCCCTCTGCTCCAGCAGGG
>JAWLRI010000212.1:759216-791640 GCA_034781795.1 Crypturellus tataupa
CTAATCTGTACTGGTGCCTGGGGTTATTCCTCCCCAGGTGCAGGACCCTGCACTTGTCCTTGTTGAACCTCAGGAGGTTCCTCTCTGTCCAACTCTCCATCCTGTCTAGGTCCCTCTGAATGGCAGCACAGCCATGGGGAGTGTCAGCCACTCCTCCCAGTTTGGTGTCATCTGCAAACTGAGGGTGCACTCTGTGCCATTGTTCAAGTCACTGAGAAACAAATTGAATAGCACTGGGGCCAGTACTGACCCCTGGGTGACACCACTGGTCACAGGCCTCCAGCCAGACTAGGCGCCTTTTATCACCACGCTCTGGGCTCTGCCATGCAGCCAGTCCTCAGTCCACCTCACTGTCCACTAGTCCAGTCCTGGAGCTTCCTGAGCTTCCCTAATAGGATGTTCATTAACATGTCTCTGTATAGGCAATATTAGCACCCAAATGATTTAGAGAAATGAAGAGAACAAGTATGGTTGACTGTGTTACTTTACATTGTGTTTTTGTATTGCAATCCCCCCATTTGCTCATAGATAAGAAGACTGTCTTTCAGGCTGCCCTTGGGAGTTTGTGGAGCTGCCACATGAAATTCTAACATGAATGTTAGCTGCTCATACTAAGTTTGCTGGCATCATTCTCTGCAAAGAGGAGAAGTATTACAGTAACTCATCATACCTGAGCTTAGGTCCATACCAAATGCTCCAAATTTTACAATCGGATCAGTCAGGCATAGGGGCCAGCTGCTGACTTGGTACAAAGCAACGCTACTCCATTGATTTTAAAGGAACTACAGAAAAAGCCAGAATGTGTTATATACTTCAGTTCTTCAGAAAGAGTCAGCTGTGATAGCAGAAGTGTTCAGTTATACAAAATAAATGACAAAGTTAGTTTATTACCTGTCTCAGTTTTCCTGTGTGAAATGATTCTTCCAGACATTAACTCTCTCTCCTGACCACTCCAAATTCCCTAGAAACCTCTAGTAGAATAGTTCTCTCATGTATTTCATTCTCAATTTATACACAAAAAAAATAAAGATGAATGCCTGTTGTCTGCTCTCCCTGAAGGATTAAATAGGGCTGGACAGAAAACAAGATTTCCATCTCATGATAAATGTCAGAGTTCTGGCACTTGTTTTCAGTTCCTGATGTGGAACAAAACAGGCTTTCAAGCATTTTTTTTTTTCTCGTGTGTGTGTGAAGGAAAGGGAGAGAGGGCCAATTTCAGAGGAACCAGTGCTTCTAGCATACATGGGAATTGTAGGGTTAGACCTGCACCTGGTGACTTGGGGTATCAGAAAACAGATTTAAGTGAAAGCTCTAAGCAGCAGCTTCGTCTGGGGCAATTTGTCAATCAACTTTTGTTCAGAGAATCTATCTTGGGCCAAAAAATATTCTTAGACAAACTTTAGTAGACATCAGTATAATTTTAAGAAATGTTTTCATTTGAATGAATCTCTGTTTTTTGATAAAAAAAAGGTTTGAGCCCTCAGATCAGCCCCCACCAGCTCTCTCCAGTCCCAATGTGCATGGGTGGCTTTGGGACACAGCAGGCTGGGGCAGTATTCCCTGGGGGACTGGGACCCTATTCCTAACCTCAAAGGAAACAGCAGTCATACTGTCTTCTGGGTTGTCAGAGTTATGATCTGTAATTATTAATAACTAAATGAAGGTGAACAAGTTAAACTCTGCCTCAGTGAGGCATCCAGGCCTTCCACCTGATATCTCATGTGATGATCTCACCCTTTTGTTATTTTCCCCTCCGTTTAAGCCATAAGATACTCACATGGAGTTCAAGCTATAGAATAATCAAACTTAATTTCTTTTCTTATCACCAAAACATCCAGTTCTCTCACAGTAGTCAAATGAGTGACTGTGACCTCTGCCTCTCTACTGACTCTTGTCATCAGTGCTAGTTCCCTTTTGTTTCCTTTTTGTTCCCTTTTTGTTTTCTTTTTCATATGTTGTATGAAAAAATTTTGATCCAAATGAGGATTTCACCTATTCCTGTTAAAGAGCAGAATAAAAAGAAGGCATTTTATAGTAGGTTGTCGTTTTCATATAAATCTTAACAATGCTTTCAGCAAATGGCACTGTTAAAAGAAGCAATATTTCAGTAAAATTTCATTTTGATTTATTGACTAATTTTAGATAAATGTGATATCGTAATTTGGACTAACACATAGCTTCTACTAAGTGATGTGAAGAAACTTAGAAATAGGACACACTTGGCCAAATGAAAAACAAAGAAGATGGAGTTATTCTCCAAGGCTACATCTCAATTTGGATTCATTTCGAAAAATAAAGTATTTGGACATAGCATTGTTCATTTCCCAATTATCCTTTTTGCTAAAAAGAGTGCTAACAAAGAAAATCTTATTCTTATTCTTTCTATTCACTTTGTAGAGATTGAGCTCACACAGGTCAAACTTTCAGTTCAGGTGAAACAAATGTCCATAATAAAATAAAAGACCAGTATTTTAGGTCCACAACATTATCTTCAACAATTTGGTGAATTCAAAAGAAATGCCATAAATGATTTTGCTTCACTGATCCGCATTACTTCTGGGAAAATCATTTAGCTGAGAAAGATTTAGAGAAGCCTGGCTACATACACTCTGTAACAGAGGAATAGTAACTAATTTTATGATGTCCTGAATACAATACTTCAGGATAAAATTATTTGTGTTTTGCCCCAAATCTTGAAATATTTTTCAGTTTTCAGATTATTCATTTTTTTCAGAAGGAAAAAAACAGTTTTCAATAAATTCAGTTTTCAAAATGTTTAAAAGAATTTCTCAGCCACATTACATAGCTAGAGAAAATCTCCCATAGCTATTTACACTTCAGTTATTTACAGACAAGGAAAAAAATTATGAAAAACCAACTGTAAACTACTGGTAATATTTTACTCCCTAGGAATTTTTGAGAGGCTTCACATAGATGATTATTGTCCCCTGTGGATCTCACTGAGAGGGCAAGATTATGGCCTTAATGATAAAATTTCAGTGACACTTCTTCTCCTAAATATTTATTCCTAGGTGTCCTGCACTGGAACAAAGCTGTATTTGGGCAGTGTATCCCAGCATACAGTCTGTGGAGAAGAAAATATTCCACCCTTGTAAGTGAGAACTCTTTGGTATATCGAGTCCTTTCTTTTCTATAATTTCACATTATGAATGCCCAGTATACGACGTTACCTCGGGCAGACTGTGTAAGCACCGCGATACACCAGCTTTAGATCTTTCTGCCGTATCCAAATTCTTAAAATTGAAAAATTTCTGTGCAAGTTGATTCTTGTGAATTTTCCAAGAAGAGCATCAAGAAACATCATCCCTCAGTCACAGATTCCTGAGGAGTCATGGGAACATGGCCAAAAGCACGCTCTTTCTTAGCACCTATTTGGATAGATCATGCAAAGAAAGGAAACAACATTTCGTACTTATTTAAGAAGTGGATTAAGTGCATGCATTACAGAAGGAGAGCTGATAGGAGTGCCTCACCAAAGAGGAGAGCACATCTCTCAGCTTCTACCGCTGCTACTTTACAAGTTGACCTCCACCCTGGCTCTTTCCACAGCAGCAGGTTTGACAGATGAGCAATAACAAGAGCCCAGATAGTTCACAGAGCAGCCTGTCGCTCCAGTAGCACCAAGCTAGCGATCACATTGCACTTGCCAGGTGGCTTTCGGAGGAGGTGGCACTTCCAGGCCTTTGATCATCTCCCTTTTAACAGACCAGGCAGAGTAAAGTTGGGACACCGTCAAAAGCATAAACTCTGCTCTGCAATACTCTTCCCTTTTCCTCGCTCTATTGTTCTCTGCAAGACAGGCTGCATACATTAAACTTTGATAGATGGCAGATAAATCTTGCTCTTCACAGAATGACTGTAGAGGTAAGTTCACCTCCACAGCAATATCAAACTGTCTGTTAATTTATCAACAGCAAATTCACTGGAAATCTCATGACAACTCATATTAAATGCACACACACATAAAAAAGACATACACCTAATTAGACAAAAGGTATTAATGCACTGTTCTTTTTCCCTCTTGTTTATTCTCTAATGCCTTAGAGCCTTGACTTGTTCTAGGCTTTTGAGAACAAGACCACATTTTCACAGCGTGGATAGGAAATATTCATGTCGTGCATGACTACTTTGCTTTCTCTGGTAGACGGAACGTGCTTACTTATCTTTTCCAAAGGGTAAGATCATTTTAATGCTTGATTCATTTTCTGTAGTAGTTTGCATTTTTTAGCGCTGTGCAAACTTTAATCCTCCCAATGCTCTCATGAGAGCTGCCAAGGAAATGTTATCTTTATTTCCAGATAGGGAAACAGGTTTTTCAATGCACACCAATCAAGCTGCAGTGGTTTAAGAAATTATTGCCCATCAGCTGATCTCTGGTAATAATGTAAGTCTTGTTGTGTCTCTCATAATAACTTAAATCTCAGTGAAAGAGACATAAATTAAGACACCATTACTTTAGATACGGCATTAATTAAAAATATAGTAAATACACGCAATTGGAAAGTTCAACTGACATGTCACTACGTAATCTCACGCAGGCATTTTAACAGTATGAAGTGTGCAGCAACATCTTTGCAGAATCCAAGCATTTAGCTCAGCTCAGTGCCAGGAACAGTCTAAACTAAACTGCACAGAAGCTGAGGAACAGTGAGTAGAGTTCATGTCCGTTCTGCTGCAAGGAAGGTGGGCTCTGAAGAGAGATGGCATCAAAAGCCTGCAGGCTTACAGGTATCTTAAACCACTGCAACAATTCAAGCCTTGACTCATAATGATACTAGTGTGATCCTGGCTAATCCAACACCATAAAATTAGCTTCTACTAAAGTCAGATTCAGAGTCTGGCAGTTGTGGCTTCCTATGTCACTGCACACACATCTCTGAGGTGATTCCACATGATTGGCCTGTACAAAGAGATAAAATACAAGTTTACTAGTGCATTCCAGCAAATGAATAAAACGTTCAAGAAGTATAACTGAGATTTCTCTCTACCTATTTATCTTGTGAAGAGGAATATAAATCCCCTCCACGAAATTACTTTATAATTTATACAGCTGCTTTAAAACTATTTTAAAAGGCTGTACAGCCTTATTTCTGACAACAGAAATGCATCATTGGCCTTCTAGATAGTGATTTGTTACATGAAGAAAACAAAGTGACAATATACAGATTTTTTATCAAAATATAATTTTACATTGCAGCATCTCCAGGTTGCAGGCCTACTCCTATGGAATATTCACAATAAGACACTGCCACCACAACTGATATGATATGTAAAAATTGGCATGATTAAATAATTAAGTAAAGTAAAGTAGCATAAAGACTATATCTTACCAATATATTTTAAAATAAAGGAACAAGTACTGTGAATTTTTGGAGAAGGGTCAAAAAGGTGTGGGAAAGTGGCATGATTGCATCTGTAAGTATGTATATCAGAAAATCAGGGACAGAATTAGACTTAAATTTTACTTGCACAGAAATATAAAATGAGTTGCTTTATGTTTATTACCGTGGAAAAACTAAGTAATGCATAGAGAGTACAAAGTGTATTTAACAGTGTAATAAATAAAGATATAGGAGAGCCAGGAACTGCTTCACTGTGAATGGCATTGAGTATGGATGTCTGTTTGCAGAGCAGAACATTTTCTACCATTGAAAGTTAAATGACATCTAAAAGGATAGGACAACCCTTCAAAAAGCTGACCCTTGGAGAACTGCAAGCAAAACATTGCAGCTGATGAAATCAAGCCAACAGCAGAGTCATCAAAGAAGCCAGTTATAGAGAAAGTTATAGGCAGAACCATGCCTGTGCTTTTTTTTCTTTTAATTTTCTTTTCCTCAAAATTACTTTAAAAGAAATAAAGCTAAGTAGGTTGTATACATGTACTGAAATGGTAGAATTTGATTTTAAAGAAGGAAATCAGGTGAAAATGAAAGGTAAATAGTAAGGGTACATTTCTGAAAGCCATTCCTGATTTCCTGTTATACAGCAGGAGAAGGAAGTGACAAATAGAATAGCACTAGATCTCAAATAAAATTGCCAGGGTTTAAAAATGAGGGGGGTTTAAGGGGAATTCTTCCCTGTATAAAAATGCTAAAGGATTAAATAAAATCTGAATTTACAGAATACAGATTGTGGAAGACTGAACTAATATTACTTTGTATATCTGTATATTAAGATCAGAATTTGAAGTAGACCTCATATATTTTGTTTTCCTGAAGATGTTCTGGATAGGGCCATATTAGATCTTATGGATTCATACAGATGAGATGAGGATTTGTTCAAGAATTGTACCAGGAGTAAGGAACTAGCTAAAAGTAAACTTTTTTACTTACTGACAATTTACATAAATGACATTTACTTGAAAGAATAAGAAAGATTCCACAGGTGTTACTAATAATATGAAAGAGAAAAATCTCAAAGACTAAAGTAATAAAAATGAAATAGTAATGGAAAGAAATATCACCATAAAATACATAAAGGCATGAATATAGGAATTAAAATTTTCTGTTAAAAGATGAGAATCCATCTGTTGAAAAAGGAAAGAGAGGATATCTGTTGCATTTGCCAGTGCTATCTGTGAAAAAGGCACATATGATTATAGAAAGTCTTGTGTATTTGTAGTTGATATATTGAAGTATTAACACCATTTCAGAGGACACTGATGTCATTAAGAGTACTGAATATAAATTGAAGAGAATCTTTGTTGCTTCATTCATTAAACCTGCAAAAGGGGATACAAATTTTTATGAGGCTGTTTAGCAGATTGGAGAACAAGTTATGTAAGAGAAAACTAAAAATATTTACATATATATAGGTTCAAATAAGCTTATGTTTGCTTTGCCTGTATTGCGTGGTGGGTGGATGTGAGTCAACTTCAGTTTGATGATCTGGTCAGCTTTAATTCTCCCTGTGTTTACTAGCACAGATTTCGAGTTTCTGCTGCATATTGCTCTTTCCACAGAACGCCTGCCTCCTCCAGGGCACACAATGAATAGTGGCATAGAATGAGCAGTTATAACATTAAAAAAAATGCTTTTTATCCTCAGATAATGAGTATTTCAATGCATTATTTACAACTTGTCATTTAAGCTTCTGCTCTAAATACAGAATTATTCATTTCCACCTGGGCTTTTCCATTGTATATTTATTCAACGGAATGTTCCACAAAGATCACTTAATTAATCTTTTAGAAGACCCTATGAATGGATTTCATGTTTTTCAGATGCTGAGTTGCAGGAAAACAAGGAACCCTCATCCATCAAGGAAATGTTTGTGTTTAACATCCTGTTCCCACAACAATTCTATAATCCTCAAAATACTCCTATAATCCTCAAACCTCCTGCTTCACGCATTACATATTTTCCAGATTTTTCTTTAACAAGAAAGAGTCCTTTGACTGTTAACTTTAGTGATTCGACCACTCTGATTCCTTCTGAGCAGCAGTCCTCATTTTGCCTGAATGAGGAAGGGCTTCTGGGAAAGAGTACTATCTGATTATGTCATACAGCACTATAATGCATATTCAAAAGGCGATTTCATCAAAAGAAAAAAAAATAATGAACCACCAATCTTGTTTTAACTTTTTGCAAGTTCAGTGTTTCCTGAAGAAACAGAAAATTCATAATATATTTGTATAAAATATTTGAATCTTAGATAGAGGTCAGGGAAGTATTTTTGCTTTCCTGTAAATGAGGAAATTTTGTTTCTTCAAAATTCTTCCAGGAATATTTGAAATTAGACTATATCTAGGGCTTCTTTATTAGTTAATGCCAGGTGGTTACATGCAACTTAGAGAAAAAGCATTCAAATTTTAAGCAAACAATGGACAATACATCAAATAAAAGAAACACTAATAATACTTTGTTGTCAGTTAACAATCAAAGTCCATAGTAATCCTTGGACATCAAAACTAATTTTCCATGGGGAAATTAGCTGATTTAAGGATCAGTGAGCTGATCCCTGATTAGGGATCAGTTTGCTTCACAGCTACATAAAGATATTAGTAAAGACATCAAATTCAGGCACCGTTTTTTTTCCAGATGTAATCTGGCTCTCATAGGTGATATTATTACTTAGCATTTAGCATGAATGAGGAACAAATGGGACTGATCAATAATGCTCTGTCCAAACCATTTCTCTGTAGATAATTGTTTTTTGACTAAATGCATTATTTTTCCATGACCTATATGTTTTTTAAGGGAATTTTTGAGGATTTATTTTCTGACTGAACAAATTAATAAGTGAAATATTCAAAATTTGACTGTAAGGATACAGTGATCATGGGAATAACAATTACTGATCTTTTCTCTAAACTAGCTTTAAGAAATCAATCTTATAAGGAGGTCTACCAGGAGCGTCAATAGGAAAAACAACAATCCCAAACAACAGATCTATGGGTATTGTTCATTAAAAAGTCTATAGTTCATAAATAAAAATCAAGTCTTTGGATTTTGAGAGGAAGGAACTGTTGGTTTAAGAGTTTTTACCATTTTGAGGAAGAATAAAAAGAGATCTCTTGTAAGTAAACCCTATACAACAGTGGGAAGAAGAAGTGCAAAACAAGCCTGTACTGACAGTCTCTAGAAATTTTACAGCCTGGATCATTTTGCAAGGATGTATCTTAGAGATATTTTCATTCAGAGTACCAAGCTCATAAACATAATCCAAAACAATTTTCAAATTGCAGTATTAACTTTTCCCTGTCAATAACTAGGAAAGCAGGATTCACGTTGTATAGATAACATGGAGTTCCCTGGTTTACCTAAAATATAAAAAAGGTTATTTTTTCCTGGTATGTAAAGGGTGCCTTGGTGTAAGTAAAGATCTATAAAGTAGTTTTAAACATCTGTAGTGTGCTACATCACTGCTTTTCAGTGTTCTTTTAGGAAATGAAGAGAAACATAAAATTGCTTTCTTTTTGTTAGCATTTTGCTTTCATCATTAGGTAAATTGATGTATACAATAAAATGTATGTTGTGAGAGGCAGTTATTTAAAATCTAATTAGAAATACTTTGATGTTTCAAAACCAGCCTAGGAACAAATACAAGGCTGTATAAATAAATATTCATTCTATTGGGGAGAAAAAAAAAATGGATCAGAGGTTCTTTCTGGCCCCTGGCAAATAGATATATGGAACTACATGACTTTCAGAAGAAAGGTGATACATTTGGGAAATTGATCTTTAAAGTGACAAGCCTATTTTGTTAGCATTGGGACATTTTCTTTTTTCCTGACAAAAGCTAATTAATTTCCAAATTTGAGTTTTCAAAGAATAAAAATAATTCCAAAAACTTATGCTTTTCCTTAAATTCTTTCAGCTTTAAAAAGTGGCTACCTTATCATCTGCCCTTTCTGTTAAATAGGCCTACCTTCAGAATTTTCTGTATTTGAGCAGAAACAGATGGGTGTCTGCTCAGTGCTTTTACTTACCCAAGCTGAAGTGTTCCAAAAATTTCAGTGCCTGCTGGAGCACCTCAAGTTACATTTGAATAGACAGGTCAACCAACCAACAGCAAGTGAGAACACAAGGTATCTCTCAAAGCAGAGACACTGAACTTGCTCAGAAGTGGCCTATTGCTGTTGCATCTCAGTAGAGACTGTTTCAAGTTACAGACTGGGAAGAGTGAAAGAACTAATTTATTTTCATTTCCACTGAAGCAGTGAAAACCTGATCAGGGACCAGAAGATCTGACACACAAGTTATGGAACTAATCTGTGACTTCAACGTATGTCTGATTAACACAAGTCCATTAAGAACAAGTCCTCAGCAAAATTCCTATTAGGTTCAGCTCATGATTTATAACTTCGTCTTCAACAACTCACTGTGCCTGCCCAAATGGCATGGTTGGTATCAACAGAGCAATTGGCATACAGTGACCCAAAGAAGTTTTTTTTCCTGGATCAGCTATGGGGAAGGAACTGCTATTCTTGCTGCTATTTCCTCTGTCTAGGATTCCTCATCCAGCTGTCCAGGAGCACTCATTCACATAGGAGCACTGTTAATTATGGCAGCATTTAATAATCCTAATTTTTACTGAATTTTGACAAAAAATGCTGCGCACAACCGTGTAACTGAACTCTATGCAAAATATATCCCTTCATTTAAGTTGCCCTTGCCTTCTAAGACTTGTTGGCAGAATCTCCTGCCCTTTTGAGCTTGTCTGCCCCCGGGATCTCCAGCAAATCTAAGAGTCTCTTTTCACTTTTGGCCAACAGGTGTCAAAAGCAAACTCAGTGAATTTGCACCCTGGAGTTCACCCTGCATGTATATACTATCTCACTTGACTCTTCCCAGAATTTGTACCAGGAGCCCCCAGCCTACAAGGCTAACATTTGTGTGGGAAAAGGTGGAAAAGCAACATAATAATGAATACATATTCATGGACGGGTTATGTGTTGATAAGGAAATATCAACCTCATAATTTGCGAGTTAAACACTAAGAATTGAGTTAGACATACAGAGGTATAGCTAGAATTGAGACAAGACTAAGAGGACAAGAATTTTGGCAAATAATATAGAAATGGTATAGAGTAGATTATCAAGGATTTGCTGGAGAGAGAACTCAATCAGAGTAGAAAAGCAGCAGAATACATACCAGAGGGAAACACTTTTCATTGTCATAGTTATGGAGATGACCAATTTATTAAAATGAATAAAGGAGAAGTGGGAGTAAAATTTTTTTTTTTTTTTTTTTTTTTTTCTAGTGGCAAGTCAGGAGTCTTTGGAGCTAGAATCTGCCCTCAATAAGAAATATAATAGTCTGAAAAGATACCTGATTTCATACAAGTATGTGCAATAATAATGAGAATCTTTCAAAGTACAGTTATTATGTTCTTCTTCCAATTCAGTTTCCACACATAGACATGGGATAAGACTTCTTTAGCTTTCTAGTAAAGTAATATAACAAGGATTAAGCTATAGTCAATAAAGAGAAGCCTTGTATGACTGCTAAATATGAAATAGGCAAGGACTAAAATGGCAAATCTCGTGGCTATTTTATATAAAGGTATAAGACAGAAGATTAGCTAAATCAAAGTTTGTAACAATTTGGATAATCAGCTTTAGATCACCGTCTTCTCAATAATCTGTTGATAAACAAAGAAAAATCCTTCTTAGAAATCTGGAGCTTTAAACAAAACACTTTTAACACATTCTCAGAAAACCAAACAGAAATGCAAAATGCAGTGTGGTTATTTAAGCAGTTGAGGACCAAGCCACAGGAGTGAATTTATTTCTCTGTCCTGACTTACACTGGAAGTCCTCTTGGGTCGTGGCTAGAGAGGCCTACAAGTCAAAATGAGAGTGCAATGAGTCATGTCTGTTCCTTGTAAGAGGAGATCCTATCTAGGTAAAACTGAAAAACTTGCATTAACACTTGTGTGATGTTAGTAACCTTTGGAGTCAGCTAGGTCAACATCAAAAACTCACAGAAAGACAGTGGTGCTCTGAAAATTAAAATAATTATAAACCAATTTTGGAAATAGAAAGTTGTTGAAAGAACACTCAGAGAAGTAGTGCACAAAAGTGATGATACCTGAGGCAGTGAAGATCTCAAAGCCAAACCAAAGAATTACCTTTCTATCCAAGGTAACACTACATTAAATATATCTGGACAGAAGAAAGTGAAGATCTTAAAGGAGAGTTGCATTTGAATGAAGAGGGCTTACTATTCTTGTGCATAAAGAAAATTTATTCATTAAGGAAATGTTGGAAATCCTCTTCTACAACAACAACAAAAAAGACAGGAGATGGACTCTTGAGACATGAGCCTGAAACTGTAAACTTGAACGAGAAGCAACACTTTGCATGAGAAACAATGCAGAAAAAAAAAAAAAAAAAGACATGAAATTTGAGATCTGAAATGCATGGGTGGCCATCAGGGCTCATCACTTCCTGTGGTTGGTTAGTAACCTTTGGAGTCAGCTAGGTCAACAACAGCTCCTCTAATTAGGCAGGGTATCCTTGCAGTCCTCCAGAGAGGCAGTTGATAAAATGAGTAGAATGATGAATGTGATGCTCACGAGCTCTCAGATCTCTAATTCCCTGTTGGGATGTGGAAGGAAGGGGAATGGCAGTCAGGATCCTGGGAACAATTATCAAGCCTGCACCTAACTGGGTCTTTGAGGAAATTGGCAGCTGAGAGAGGCAAATTGTCTCCTACGGAAATATGTTTCCTTTCAATTAATATTAATATTAGTCATTTCAATTCTGTTAAATCAGCATTTTCTCACAACAAACTATTTTGTCATAAAAAAAAAAACAACGAACAATTCTAAAAACAACTGAGACTCTCTCTCCAATTTTGTATTGGTGGAATTTTTCCTGAGGGTGTTGTTAAGAAGGCCTTGTCATAGAGCATGGTAGGTCTTTGAAGTATAAGAGAGACAGCCTAGGCATCAGCGAAAGAAATAGTAAGTGAGTAAAAAATGGGTTATTTGGAAACTGATGGGTGGGAATGGAAATGAAATTAAACCCAAACATCTGCAGTACTCAGATCTTTTTTTTTTTCAGTCTGAAGCCTTATTGATTGACGTTGTTGGAGGGCTGAGCTGTTGACAGCATGATGCTTTTCTTTACAGAAGAAGAATTCACAGACTTCCTTGGTAGTGAGCAGATTAAAGACACAGAGAAAGGTTTTCTGATGGCTGTTTTTCCTCGCTGCAGTTTTCACATGCTACAACACAAAGAGAAGGGTTCACAAGGTTATATGGAAATAATGTTGGCTTCCTTCATTCCAAGAAAGAGTACAAAGAAAGGTACCCTGCTAAGTCTGAAAAGTTAAAAAAAATGGCACCCATGTTTGCATCAAGGAATGGATGAAGACATACAGAATGTTTAAGTGAAGAGAATAATACCTGATCTGCAGATCCTGTCCTTTGTAGATATTCTATCAAGAAGTCCATTTTGCACCAAGTTGCTTATGCATCAAGATGCTCAACTTGCTGGCATGAATAAAAATTTAATGTCTGTCAAACAGAAAGATGAAAATTAGGGTTTGTTTTCTGAAACATTCATTTCTATCTAACAATTCTACCCAACATTCAATTTAAGAGCAGAAGAATTATCCCTAGGTTGAAGTAAAATGTTAAATGCTGCTTTTTTTCAGTCACAAAAGCTATACGGCTGCTCCTGAACTGACACTATATTGTAGCACATAGCAATCACATCACAGTGGTGTGAATACCTATTTTTTCTATTAAAATATTTCTTTAAAAAACTAAATGAATATTAAACAAACATTAAAAACCCTCTGACATCCTCAGACACCTGTGTACTAGGGAATCACAGTTCCATTTCAACACAGTACTCATTACTGTGATAAAGTATGTCATTTCCTGATTTTAAGCTGGTTACAGGGAAGATTTTATAGGAGGCAGTAGAGAAACAAAGCAGGAAGCAGAGAAGAGACAGATATGCTAAGTCAGAATATTCTAAAACCAGTTTTCTTATTTTTTCATTTATCAGTAATTTCTGTATTTCTTAAAAGTAGGATGGAAGAGTCTCTCTCAGGCATATCTAAATGTTAGCTTATGGATGAATGCTGTAGATTTAATTATATTCACTACAATTTGCTTCATATTTCCTGACCCTTGCGTGCAGAGCTGGACAGATGTCTACATAGGCCTGTACCTACAGGGTTTTTTTTTTGATAAGCTCATGCTGGAAATTCTGTCCAGAATTCAGTTTCTTTGCTTCACAGATTTTTTTCCTCCAGTTTATTTTTCTGACCTTCAGTAAGAGCATTTTCAAATGCCTTACAGTTGTTACTTGCTTTTCCTCTCCCTTTTATTTTCTCCCGTTATCTTCCAGACCCCCTTCTGCTCATTCTGCTTTCTCCTCAAACTTTCCTTGAAGGACATCCCTCCATGACATAGGTCTTATCCTTCCTCTCCTCATTTCTCTTTCTGCCTAAAAAACCTTTAATATCTGTGCTAGTCTCATCACTTCAGGCTGAAATATTGTTAAATGAAGCAACTCCCTTCACCATTTCGTTCATGCTTATCTGTACCTTGCTGAGGTGGAAGGAGAGGCACGGAGAGTCAGACACAAACCAGATCTGGTGAGGGATAAGGAGAAGAAGCACAGCAGCTACTTCCAGGGCTGAAGAGATGGGAGAAGAAACTGCAGCAAAAAAAAAGAAGCATTCTTTCTACCAGTCTTCTTTCTTCATGAGATTTCAGGTAGTACTTTGAAATAGCCTGATGAGAGAAATGTAAGAGAAATTTTCATTTCAAATATAACATATGCAGCATTTTTAAATTATCCTTTTATTATTAGCTTGAATTAAAATTAGTTCACTGATTTTATTGCAGAAGACTCTCGAAAGCTTGTTTATATTCCCAGATACAACCACAATAAAAGTTGTTTTGCTTCTCTACAAATCTTAGTACACTAGTACTACAAAAGAGAAATAAGAATTTGAAAAATGTGGAAGATGAAGGAGAAGCTAGGAACCTGTTTGAAGCACCAGGCTTAACTATCGTTTTATTTTTTCAACATATGCTATAAAAATATATTTATATGATCAACCATGATTCAAAGACTCTCTCCAATAAGAAAGAAAAACAGATAAAATAAATAAAAAATGCAACGGAAGGAGCAGCACTTTAATTTGATTGCTTACTAGCACAATTTGAAAGAAAAATTTTATAGCCTATTAATCTGATATTAATTTGTATAAAATAAAAAAAAAAACATAAGGATGATAACGCCCTATAACTTGAATCTGTTACTTCTAATCATTAGCTTTTAGAGTTGCAGTGATGCTTGTAGTGATCCAGAATGTTTAGAGGAATAAATAGATAAACTGCCGTAAGAGGTTTTTTTTAAATTTGTAAGACTATTTTTTAACTCACAAATTAGTCCGTGAAATCTAGATTTGACAAATGGAGAATTAATTGCAAAGCTCTTGCCATGAGTTTAGAAAAACGGGCACACAAGAGACACTTTTTACTTGTAGCGAAAAATATCATCTGCCCAATCAGCCTCAGGATCAAATTTGTTTTAAGAGTGCAGCCCAAGATGCACAAGCAAACTCAGTAGCTCCCTGATGCATAAAACATTCAAGCAAACTGTTGTCTGCTGCACATGGATCTGGAGTTCCTTTTCTCTTCAGTTTCAAAAAAAAAGCCCATTCTTTAGGACGTCTACTACCACAGAGATCTCTACTACCGTAAACTCCAGGAGCCCCAGTCACAGACCAACCTCCTGTGCTGGGTACTGTACACAAAACCAAAAGGCCATTCTTGCGTCTGATGTAAGGGAAGAAACTCTAGGATGCTCCTAAGGGAATGCAAAGCAGTAGTTAGCAGTAGTGTTGAGCAGGGTAAGCAGTAGGGCAGAGTTTTTGCAGAACTCTCAGCATCCTGCTTAAGAGGAAAAGGAGGGCAACCTACCCACCTGAGTTTCAAGCACACTGTGGGGTAAAGAACAGTGTAGTTTGAAAATCAAAGAAATGAGTGATGGAGGATGTCACTGGGAGTTACCCAGACATAGTAGTCTGCTTCTCAGGATCTCAAACCAGAAGAACTAGTAAGGTATAAGGCAAAATAAGATTGCAAAGAACCTTGAAAATAAAGGTAAACAATGTTTGATATAATAAAGAAATTAGAAGTATAGAAAGATAAGGAAATGGGTCATGTGCTCACAGCAATGGCTTCGCAAAAATAGTTTTGCAGCAACATTCTAGAAAAAATCAGTAAAACAATAAGGTATTGTGGAGGACAATGAAAGAAAATATTCCAGTCATTGAATAACAAGGTAATCTTTGTCAGAATTTTGGATGGGGAAAGGATGGGATTGTCTCTTAGATAAATTAGCTGGAAAAACTCTTAGACACAAAGAAATCAAGATGCTGTCCAGATTACAGGCCTAAGAAAGCCAAAGTGATGATGTTTTCTACAATAAAGGAGAAAGGACTGTGGAAAAGTTGAGTTTCAGAGGAACATGGAGGAAAATCTAGAAACTTCTCATCACTGGTCATACTTCTACAGGCATTTAGATTACATTAAAATCTGTGGCCTCTGTACTGACGAAATAAAATCTGACTTTATGAAGATCTTGTTCAGGTAAGCTAAGTTACTTGCAGAGTAAAGGATTAGTTTAGTTTGAATGAGGTTAGAAAATCTGACCTATCTATATGGTGAGAGAATATTTAGACCATAAAAATTTATTTAGAAATAAAATGCTACTTAATTTCTAAGATGCAAGTTTGAAATGCTATCTGACACAAGTTTAATCCTTTCTAAATTTCATATCATTTTTGCTGTCTAGTAATAACAATAACACTGCTATTGAAGTTTTGTTACAAAGGTTGAAAGGTTTGACCCAATAACTGTAACCGTTCATCAGTCTGAGGTCATATAATATAGTACTTCCAAGTACTTTATGGATGAAATGATGTAAGAGAGGAAAGTTCAATTATAACCTTACCAGATGTTCAAACAGATATTTGCTGCTTGAAAAGAAATTATAAACAGACTGTTAAATTCTCAAGTCTGCTGAGTAACATACCTTAAAATCCAGCAAACTGTTCTTCCCACATGTACTTTAATTCTTCTGGTGGATATGGTTGGGCTTCCAGGTTGATAAATTAGTTTTCTGAATTCTATAAGATCTCTTTTGTTAGAATGGGGAGCAGAATTAACCATGTATATGTGTATATTTGTATATACATTTATACATATATATATGTATATATATATGTATAAATGTATTTATATAAAAATAAATATGAATTTAGAGACACATATACATCATGGATATAGATATTAATTATTTATTATAGGGATATATTTATAATTGCATATGTGTATTCCTGTAGGTATCTTAATAGAGCACTTCAAGATAACAGTTTTTTTATTAAGCAGTTTACATTTAAATTAGAATTTAGAGCTAGAGCTCCTCAAAGAAAATAGATTTACATTATTTCCTCCCTCAAGATCAGAATTTGAGTTCACCCAGTGTTAAAAGATGAAAGTGAGGTTTATCTATAGCAAAAAATATTGAACATAACAAGTCACTTTTGAATAGGTCATTTTTTTTCTTAGAAGCTACCTGAAATTGTAATCATAACCAATCCCTGCAGATGAGGTGGAAAGTCATTGAGAGAGCTGAAGACACTTATGTAAAGTAGCCATAGTCTTATCTGGTGTGCTATGAAACAGTAGGATGTGTCTGTATTTCATCCAAAGTTTTGTTTAATAGTCCATGAACTGTAAGTTTGTTTGTCATTTCAATACCAAGGCAGCAAGCATAGAAGAAATGGGTTAAAGACAGAGCTATAATGACTACAAGGTTATGGTTGCACTCAGCCAATATATGGTGGGCGGATGCACAGCACACATGGGAACATGAGTCAGAGCTGTCTAGCTCAACGGCTAGAAACAATTCAGCATAATAGATTTATTTTGCACTTGTCATTTTTCACAGGAAACCCTTTGCCAAGTTCCCAAGCTGCGATTAGGACCAGGAAGGGAACAAAAGAAAGAAACTAGTGTGTCCTTGATTACAATTCCATGGTTTGCAGTTCCACATACTTGACTGCCTCAGTCAAAGTGTATCTGTTTCCACACCGCGATGACTCTGTCCGCACGCGTCTCCAGGGTGTTTGCAGGGCTGATCTCCCCTCCTTGCCTCACATGGAGCCAGTTGCCTCAGGCTAGCACCATTGACCTGTCCCGCACAGCATCCCTGCAAATTCAGAAAAATTGGGAAATGCAGAAAAGCTGTGCAGAAGGCGCTCTGATACCTGATCCGCATCCCATCAACCGGGTGTTGTGTGACCTCCCCAGCTGAAGCTCAGCAACCCTCTTGGAATCAGCGCACGTCCTGCTTGACCAAGGCAAAGGAGACAGCTCTTAAAGCAGCTGATGGGTGTAAATATCCCAGTCCTGTCAACTAAGCACTTACTCATGCAGCTGCCTGTAGGATTATTATCTATGCTCTCCAGTTACATAAAACACCTATGAGAATGCCAGAGATGAAAAATAAAGAAAAAAAGTTTTGTTTTGTGGTTCTGCTATTACCTAAGGACAGCTGGTCAACTAAGAGCCTTTTGCTCTAGGATTTGTTGCAGACTCCCGGCTCAAAGAGGGAGTTGAGAGTTACCAGGATGGATGGATCAATGGTAGCTCCCTCTCCCAATTAGGAAATTCTCAGTTCTGTACTTAACTTTCCCATTTTCCCATTATTTACCACACATCAGAGTTAAAAGCACCAGTTCCCTCTTCTTGTTACTATCCTAATACCCTCCACAATTTTTGTTGAGTGATGGGGGCATTTTAGCAGGACTGAATAATATTATTTATTTGAAAATTAAAAATGGAGTAACCACTAGGCACTGTTTTCTCTAAGGTGCAGACAAATAGATAGTTTTCAAGAAGCTCTCTAAACTATGTAGGATCTTTACCACTATCTCTTTTTATCTATTTTTTATCTCTTACATTATATTTGGAAAATAAAAACATTTTATAAATATATGCTCTGTAGACAAAATTTTCCTTTACCTTGAGGGATTCCAGACAAGAACAGCTGTCTGCCAAATGTGTTACCTACATATTCTACCACCACATTTCAAATGCTAATAAGCACACTGAATTAGCATGTACTATATCAGGATAAGGAAACTGTTTCAGCATTTATTATCCATTTCTATAAATATATTTGTTTTCACTTCTACTGATTGCTTGATGTGATATATCACACCTGAAAAATATGTAATAAATGAATGATATGTAAAGACACAACTGTTTAAAAATAAAGGGGAAAAAAGTAAATATTACTTTTTTAAAAATCAAAGTAATAATAATTTCAGCAACTGAACTCTTGCTTATAGTCATTACAGTTATGATTAACAGTAAAAAAAAATATGAAAATATACTAATCACCTGTCCTTTCTCAAAGCAGTAAATTCCTACAGCAACATTAAAGGAGGAAAAGATTAGAAGGCAGGTGCATAAATGAGAATATCTTCTTACTACCCTTTTCTGAATGCAGCCTTCTAAAGATACAATGTTTTTTTTGATAATCTTAACTTAGCGATATTGCTAGCAGTGCTTCCTAACAAATTTCCAGGAAAGCAACTAGAAACTGCCAAGGCCCATGCCATGTCCATCCCTTCTCAGTCTAAGACAACAGCATGTTTCAGACACCAGTGAGCAAACTGTAGGTCAAGAAGCAAGAAACTTCTAGTTACCAAAGTCTTACTTTCAGATTTTTTTTAGATGAAAACAATGAAGCCTTTATATTATCAATGGCTAATTCTACTGAGTTAATAAGCATATTGAATAATATCATCCTTGATTATTCTAAATATATGCATTTCTTTTCTCTAAAATGCCTGATAACAATTTATGCTTTTAATAAATATTATTTATTTTAAGCTAGTCAGCAAATGATGCCTACAAAGAATCTTTTGATTACAGCATTTACAAATATATGATACTCAAATGCAATAGAGCTTGTCAGTTTAACAAAGATGCATGCATGCAGCCCATGCACTATTATGTCTGTAGGCTCTAGGATCATAACAGTATCAGATTTTGATCTGATTGCATATTTCCTAAAATTCAATTCCAAATATTGCTTTAAACAAACAATTAAGATTCATAATTTTTTCAAACTTTCTAGCTGAAAAAGTCATCAATTTATTTCCAAAAACCTAGGCGGGAAAGTATGCATAGAATCATAGAATCATAGAATCATAGTCATGCATAGTTATGCATAGTCAAGATCAGTTTGGATTTTATTTTCATTTGAACAGATATTGACATTTTTCTAGTCATGCTAGTGAAAGTGTGATTTGTTCCTTCTTTTTCTTTCAGTTCGACCTGCCTCCTTCAAGAAGATTCTTGTTATGATAAAACAGTGGATGAAATTACCACATTTTTATGCCAAACAGGCAAGCTTATGAAAAAAATCCATGGGCAAATCTTGTCATTTAGCAGGTCTGATGATAGTTTTTCTACCTGCTGGTCACGAGAGGGCATCATTTTTCACGCGCTGTGGAAGTTGGCTGCACATTTTACCCTCTTCTCCTTCGGCAATATGCTCACACAGTCTGCACGAGGAAGGCCATAAATATATCAGCTTACACAGGTCACATAAAATGTTAACCTGGTATTTTACATCTGTAAACCTGATGCTACCACTTCAAATGAGGGGTACACACTTTTTATCAGTTTTGTCTTATTTCATCAGAATCACATCTCATTTCCCAGTCACATTTTCAGATCCTTTTTTTTTTAGAGAGGAAAACAAAAACACTATACAATTTTTATTATTATTATTAGGTATGAGTGACTAAGAACATGTGCTCCAAGAAGCTGTAGTATTCATCAACCTTTTGCTTTCTTCCCTATTGTCAGAAAATATTTTTCTTAAAGAAAAAAAAATATATATTTGTCAAAGAGGTGAATTGCACTGATTAAAAAACAACAGCAACAACAAAGAAACCACTAAAGATAGTCCCTGAAAAAACAACTCATCCCAAGATTGGTTCTATGAGGTCTGTCTGGAAAGTTTCATTCTTCAATTTGAAGAAACATATCCTCAGTTAATTTTTATAAAACTGAAACTGATTTTTTACTGTATACAGGCTTCCTCATAGTATAGCAGGCAAATCTTGATGATATTGACAGAGATGAGTTGAAATCAGTTTTGTCACAGTAATTTGCATCAAGCTAAGGATCTAAGCACCTTTGTTTTGAAAAAAACGGTGGTCGATCACTAACAAATACTTAACTTTTTCTATACACAGTCATTTCTGTTTCCTTAAGTAATCATGATGCATTCTTATTTTTCCTTTAATTCTTTTTTACAAGGGAGATCACACACAGAGTTCGTATTCTGACTCCCACGTCATCAACAGAAAGGTAACTAGAATTTACTTTGTTAAAACTTTAACATGAGTGTTGTTAGGGCCAGACAGCAGCAACTTCGTTCACAATTATCAAGCTGAATTTTCAGGGCTGAGAGATGGAATAAACTTTTTAATTTTTAAGCTAAACATATGTAATCTGGGAACTTAGAAAACATAACAAACACTGACCTTCAAATACCATTTTTTTTGCACAGACACATTTCATAATGGGATCATGCTTTAATGTAGTTAATATTTGCTTTCTCCACTAAGACTAACTTGCAGTGGCTGTAAACACCCATAATGCACATTAATGACATTAAGAATGGGCATTTTATTGAATTCCCTGAATGTTTTTTTAGGGTTTTCTATAGAAGAAAGTTAGAGCATCGTGTTGGGAATTTAGTGCACAGTAGCTGCTCTGTACAGCTGTTCTCCTCTGCTGCAAACATCTTGGCTGCATGTTAAGTAGAATTTTTGTGTGAAGTATTTTGTTCTACTTTAGAGGCAGAGCTATCCCCCACACATTCAATGCTCCTTGCAAAATGCTGCTCGTTCTTCATGGTGGTAAATAGCAAAACTATTTATAAAAGCAATAAAGTATTGCAAATTATTTCCTCCCTACCAGTTTCACCTTTTGGGCTTTCACTGATACAAAACATGATACATGTACTTGGCAGACAGAGGGAAGTCAGGAAATTTTTTTCGAAAGTTCTCTTTAGAGAAGGAAGAATTGCTGAGTGCTCATGTACAGTTGCTACCTCAAGGAGCACACTTGGATCCAATCAACTGCAGATTCAGAAATGCTTCAAACATACTTGTGTTTAATTTGACCAGTAGAGATATCTTCTATAATTGCAAATAGGTCTTTGAAGGAAGCCTGACTTTTAAAAATAAACCTAAGTTCTGCTGTAGATTGAATTTCATCATGTCAGTTTTATCCAGTGATTTTGTTGTTTGAACAAAATTGTTGTTTGAAAAAATTTGTTGGTTTTATTTCCTTAGCTACTCTGTTCTGATTTTGTCAGTTTTTCTTCTAAAATCAAATTAAGATTTTGAAAATATATACAAATAATATTAAAAATGGCTATCGTATAACAATTCAAGTCATTAATGTAATTAGAATTGTCTTCTACCAATTAGTTAAGGATAATCCACTTGTATTTTGTTTTTGTAAACTTTAGTCAATAGGAAGGTAAGAGACTAGCTGCCAAGGAGAACATCCCTGTGCACTTTGATACAGAAAACATAGAAAGATTGAAGTGACACAATTCCTTTCATTGGTACATTGAGTTCATTGATTCCTGTGAATTGGTAAGGACTTGTTCTAAATATGTATTATCTGCTTGATTCAATACCCAATTCTGGTAAAAACAAATACTTCTCCATATACACACCGATGTAGACAGGAATGAGGAGAAGGGAGAGAACTGAGGAAGAAAGGAGGGAACCGTTTTTATGGTATGACCTGGAAGCTCTGAAAATAAAAAGCGGAGTTTGATTGCAGATAGATGAACACAAGTTCTCTGAAATTATATATGCGTGTCTCTAAAAGACAGCTGAGGAGGTGGAAAACGTGGTTGTTGGGCAGATACTTCCATAAGCAAAGCATTAAAAAATAAATTAACTAAATTCATTCTAAAGTCATCCTAAGAGTGGTGTCTGGCTTGTTTTATCCATTTACTGTTTCATCAAATCTACTTTTACTCTACCTTGAGCTTTTGAAGATCATTTTCTGATATGCAATTCTCTACTTCTTCTTCTCCTATATCTCTGAAACAGCCTTGCTACCACTCTTTAGTATTACCACCTCAGAATGTTTCTTCACCTGTCTCTAAATCCCCTACAAAGATAGTATGTGGTTTTCTGAACTCTTTATTTAGGAGAGTATCATTGTTCAAGCTTGCCAGACTTGCCATTCACATTTGTTCAGCTAGTGTTTAGAATTAGAAATAAAAAATAAAAAGCAAGCGCTCTAGTTTATTTGGATAGCTTTTCAATAGAATCTGCAACATCCATAATTTGGAGTCAAGTAAATAGAGCAGAAATTTCAGACTGTTAATTCAATGGTGTATGCAGCTGACTGAAAGCCTGCAGCCTACTAATTAAACTTCAGATCATCATCCCTAATGACAGCAGCAGGAGTACAATAAAAATCCAGAGAAGTGAAGCTCCTCATGAAGAACTGGCAAGGTCCTTGGTGTACATGAATTCTCAACGCAACTCTCTGGAAGTAGAGCTGGGTGAATTTAGGTCTTTTTGCCATTTTTTTGCTGTTGTTCACAATAGTATTAAGATAAAACTTAGCCTATTTGGGCTACATTTCACTTAAAACGTATAAATTCCACTTCTGAGTCCAGAAAGAAAAAAGACCATTCAAAAATGCAGTCAACAGCATCCAGTTGCACCAGACTGCTTTAAGGGGTAGTATTTTATTGGCGACTCATAAAGTGCAAGCTTCTCTTTTGCTCTGAAATCCTTTTTTTTTTTTTTTTTTTTTTTTTTTGGTCTTTTTTTCTCTCAGGTCAGGTCAGTGTGCTCATTCAAGCATAAGGAGTGGTTTGTGAGAACAGGCGAGTTCTGTAACTTTGAAAAAAACTACAAAATGGATTGCAAAGCCTGTCTGCTCCCGAGAAAGGCACTCAGCAGCTGCGAGGGATACTTGGCAGCCCTTCGTAGCTGAAGTCAGACTGCAGGTGACACAAAGGGAACATCCGTAGCCAAACTTCTGGGATCTTCCCAAGGGCTTCCTACCTATGCAAAATGCCCTTTAGCTATGAAGAAATCTTGTAGGTAATCTCTTCCTCTTTTCACCTGTGCAGCGGCCAGACCTTACAGTGCTAGAAAGACCTGGGGTTAACCGATTCTTAGATATGCTCAGTACCTGGTACGATTTGGACCTAAATCCTGGTTCAACTTCACTGATACTCAGAAAATTACACCATCGCAAAACTGAAGAAGGAGAGTCAGTGGGACCTGGTATTATGCTGTAATCTATGTACTCGCAATGGACTGAGCAAGGTGGTCCAGCCTGCCCTGTTCTGTGTGCTGGATGCAGGGTTTAGGACCTTGCAGTCAGGGACATTCAGAGTGAAGGAAGAGGTCTTTCCTAGAATACAATTATGTTCCCATGCACATGTTCACCAGGACAATGCAAATAAATATACTAGAAACAGATGTTTGGCTGTATGAGGGAAGACGATGGGGCAGGTTGGAGTCATGCAGCAGTTCAGTGATTGTGTCATTCCAGATGTGATGAAAAACCACATGGAGAACTGAGAACATGTTCTTTCATTATATAACAAGGAATTTTTACTTAAACTCATATTTGTGATAAGTTTATCTAAAAGTAAAATCATCCATATGTCTATACGTTGCTTGTGTTTCACTGATCAAGTAATTTTTCCAAATCAAATATATTCATGGAGGATATGGCAGGTAATTAAATACACACATACACAAACAACTTGTTTGTAGATGGTAAGCAAATATTCTGTTGCAGCTGGTTAAGTAGGGATCAAGTCGTACTTTATCTTTCCTTATATATCAATAGTAACATCTTCCTACAAAGTAACTTCCTGCCAAAACAGGATGGGCATGTGTTGGAGCATTCTGTGCTGTACCATATCCGTTGGATTCCATGATAGTTTTCCAGTATCCAGAACTTGGGCAGTTGGAAGATTCTTGAGGAACACTTCCCACAAGAAAGTCTTTCAACTTTGATCTGGTGATGTCCATAGTTGTAATCAAACTCTCGCAATAATCAGTAATTTTCTTAAGAAGAGTCTAATTCAGTCCATTGTTAAAAATATAGTAGTCGATTTAAATGTAGAGAAATATTGGGAACCCAATGACAAGCAAAATACTATTTTCAGATTACAAACTCTCTTTGAAGAATTCCTTTTCCTCTCAAAGAAATACTATTTTTTATTTAATGATTTCATGGATGCAGTCTTTAGTATTTCTGTGATTATATATTTTCCAGTTTTGGGCTATTTTGAAATGACATTGTGCAAATTTAATTTTACAGGCAGAAGTGCCATCACCATGTTGTAATTTAAATGGAGTTGATTTGCAAGTCAAACAATAGAACATTTCCCAGCACATAGATAAGACTGCTGTTATGTGCAAGTATGTTTGCAAATGTGTCTCAGAATCTTGGATTCAAGTTTTAGAAACCTGCAGTCAAACCTCCTACCTACATCTGTGAACAAACACACAAGCAACTGGAGATCTGTTTAAACTAAGCAGATGGACGGTCCTTGTATGAACAGATTGTGGGAGAGGCAGCGTGTGGGATGCAGCGCCACCCCTTTTGAACCACAAGTTAAAGCTGCTCGGGGAAAAGCCGCCTTCCTATCACACAATTAAGACTCCACATCTTGCTTTTCTGGATGAATGCAAATTCTCTCTCCCACCTCACTTCCACAAAGTCATTTTACTCTAGTGGATTAATTTGCATTCACTTCCATTATGACCAAATCACTTCCTAATATTTCCTGATCTGCAAGGCATGCTGAAATGTCCACATTTTGTGAAAGATAAAAATATGCTTAGGGCTTGAATCTGTAGAGAGAGAGTTTTTGGATTTGATTTCTTTACAGCTGAGCTTCTTTCTTTTTTTTCCTTTTTTTTTTTTTTTTTTTCCTGGCTTGGAGATTTGGAGATACTACTGCTTCTCAGTCTGATTTGACTGTACTCACTTTTTGCAAAGGGCACTGTAAGCTCGGAGTAGTTAATTTTATGAGCAAACTGCTGCAGTATCTGAACTGTCTGAATGAATTTCACTAATGAAGTCAGAGAAGCAAGTAATAAGGAAATGTTCTCCCCTGATTATGTTTGTGGGTCATTCGGCTGCTTCCCTTGAATCTCTCCACAGTTCCCCATCACATTCATGTAGAATTATAGTTTCTTCTGAAGTTCTCCACCTAATGTCTCCTTGGGTTCATGAGAATTCGTACTCCTCTTCTGTCCCTGGATGCTCTCGCTGTTTCTCAGCTTCTCACAAAATTACCGCAGCACCTTTTGATGGGTGCATAATTCACTGTATGATCTCTCTGAACTTAACCTCAAAGACCTTGCTATGCATACTATGGGGACAATCATAGCAAAGAAGAACACAAGGAATGCATTTTTGATATATTTGTTAATATGTTACAAGCCAATACAATCTTATTTCTAAGGCATTATTGTTTATAGATAATTATAATTGTCTTTTAAGGAGCCTACTTTCATTTTATCTAAGGAAAAAAACATTTGTTTTTTCTTTGTTGTTCATTTGTTCATTGTTTCCTTGTTCATTTGTTTGTTCCATTTTTTATAATAAAGTGCTTCAGTTTTGCATTCTTATTCTCCTTTTTGAACACTGGAATCCTACTGACTTATTCTGGCAGTGATATCAAGAGTATAGAAGAAATACAGAAGAATAATATTTCATCAGTTCACTCTGTACCATTATTAATACCTCTGTTTGGGTCATTTGGGTACCTATAATGAAAAAAAGACTTTTTTTTTGCCCTACACTGGTGAGATATGAATATAAAACCCTCCTGCATGAAACTCACAGCATTTCTGTGGCTTTGTTGCTTGATGCAATTATACTTGATAAAGGATTAAAGCAAAAGAAGAATAATTTCCATAATATATCTTTATTCTTTTAAAAGAGATGTATTAGAATATATTACATTTGAAGATTTTTAGCCCACCTTCTTTATTATTATGTAAAGAACTGTGGCATCAAAATTTCCTTGTGCCTAGAAAGTGCTTTCTGAAAAAAAAAAAAAAGCTATATTATATATAATGTGTGCACACTTGTGAAGTCTTCCTTGACTTGAAAACAACACTTACACATATTTTCTTCTAGCTGTTTGCTAGTGGTCTTTTAATAGTAGTTGGAAACAGAAAAGTCAAAGAGAACAGAATTCATGCTCACAGCCAAATTAAATAGAAACATTAGTCTTTTAAGACATTTTTGTTTTTATGCAAGCCTTTTTATTGTGTTCGTATTGTGTGATTCCATTTATGTTTATATCCATTCAGAAGATACTTCTGCAAATGAGCTTAATAGGAAACTCACAGAAAAGCTGAATGAAAAAATCAAGCAGAATGGCAAAAAGGATGCCAACAAGGAAACTCTTGCATCTCAATATCACACACACAAAAAGTACAGCAAAGTTGAACACTTAATATTTTTTATGTTCCTGGTACAAAAACATACCCACAATAATAGTCTTTGAATTTCTTTTATCTTTCCATTGTAAGACTTTCAAAATGTCAGTTCCAAAAAAAAGTTATAGATTTTTAAACCAAGTTGATCTCCTGCTTTGTAAATATTAATAGAATGCTCATGTGATTTTAATGGTCATGAATTGTGTCAGGTCAGCATCTGGCAGAGTGAAATATCTTTATTATTCATTGATCTATTTTAGAACTGATGGGGAATGGCTTTCCAATTCTTACCTCTTGGTTACCAACTGGCCTCTTAACAATGTTCGCTGCTCTCACCTGGCAGAACCATTTCCGGGAGGAGATTATTTTTGAATTATTAATTCCCAAGGATAAGAAGTATGTCTTTATTTGTTTTTCTGTATCTATGGCAGTGTGAAGCATAACATAAAGATTCAAATAAAACTAGCAACAATAATTCATGATATGATAAAGAGATGCTTATTCTTCCCGCTGTCCTTGTTATAATTGCCAAAAATTTGATAGTTATTTAATTACTCATAGTTGTTTTTGTTGCAGCTACTTGGGACTTTTTATTCAGGATGGAGGAGTGTGTATTGTCTCCTTAAAATCAGAGGGAGACATTACTATTTCTATCAATCAGTTATATAGTGTAGACCATATATTTCCCTTAGTAATCTTTTAGTTGAAAAGAACTGTTTTGTCATTATTTGTAGATGAACATTGTCACACACAGAAACTCATCGTTAAACTATAACCTACTGTCTAGAGTACAGGAATGCCATCCTAAGGTAAAGACTCCTAGTGCTGGAGATTTTATTTCATGCTCTGATGTAGTGCTCCACAGGTTAGTTATGCTCTGTATTAAAAAAGAAGAATTATATTTCCAAAATCATTTTTTGCTGCTCTCAGCACATTTGTCTTCTCAGATCTTGAATCAAAACACCCCCCAAAGCCACTCCTCATACTCAGGTTTGCTATTAATAGTACTGTAAACTTCTTGGTTGTCAGCTCTGTAAAGTGGAATGATGTGGGGGAAAAAAGGCAACCTCAGAGCTGAAATATTACATTTTTTGCCAGTTTTAGAAAATGAGAGAAAATGATAGATTTTGTCTTGTGGTTTTGAAAGAGTTCTGCCACAGTAAAATAGTTTAGTGATGGCCTTTTTTAAGCACTGTTTTATTAATACATTGAGGAATTTGAAAGCTTCCCTGCTGTGTCATTAGTCCCAATAAAGGTACCATGGTGTTCCGCTATATACATATTTCAGCTGCAGTATGAAGTTTCACATTCCTTCATCGCTGCTCTGGAAGGACTTCCACTGAAGTCCCAGCACCTGGGAGGGAAGGAGTCCAGAAATGACCAGGTTGGGACAGACAGACTACAGAGAAACTCTGTTGAGGAGACTCGGGGATCTTGGTGAGCAGCAAGCTGAACATGAACAGCAGCATCCCTGCTTGACAGAGAAGAGGGTCAACTGCATCCTGGGCTGTATGAGCAGCCTCAAAGGAAGTGATTATCTCCTTCTGTTCATACACTCATTGGGCAGCATCTGGAACACTGTATCCGATTTTGGGCCTGCCAGTTCAAAAAATAATATTGGAAAAACTGAAGTGAGTTCAGCAGAGAACTTCCAAGATGTTTGAGACTGGAGCACATGCCCTGTATGCAGAAGCTAAGGGAGCAGGCTGGAGAAGAGAGGGCTTAGAGGACCTCACAGCAGCCCTCTGGCACCTCCATGGAGGACTTTGAAGAGATGGAGCCAGGCTGTCTGCAGCAGTGCCTCACAGGAGTGCAGGGGACAACAGACATAGCTGAAACACGAGAGGATCAGAATGGATAGGAGGAGACAATTTCTCCTTTTGAGGACAGTGGCACAGGTTGTCCAGAGAAGTTGTGTCATTTCCATCCTTGCAATGGAATAGAGACCTTTAGAGGTCCCTCACAACCCAAGTTATCCTATTTTCCTATGATTCTGTTAATCAGTAGCTTGGTCACTGCTGCTTGCCTGGCGTAGTTAACCCTACTTCTTCTTGCATTTCATTTTTTTTCCAGTAAAAGATTTTCTGTAATTGCTAATTTTACATTAACAATGCAGAAGGGATTTTATTTTGTTTTGTTTTGTTTTGTTTGTTTGTTTGAGAAGTAACTGTGGTTGCTTTACATCAGTCTGTCTTCTTTTAGGAAACATAAGCAAAAACTGTCTCATCAACCAAGAAACACAAAATGTCTGTTTAAGAATTGACATTTTGAATCTTTGGAGCTTGCTTTCACAAAGATTGTATGACTAGGCTCTCAAAGAATAATGGAAGAAAGCCATATGACAGGACCAAAAGATAAAAGACACAGATAGGGATGGAAAGAAATAATGATTTTTCAGAGTGTGTCCTGAGTTTTGAATGTTCTGCCACTTAAGGAAGGAGAGAGACATCGTATTATTAATTTAAATCTGACATAAACAGTTATTTCTCTGATTACCTTTGTTACACAGAACCTGATGAAGATAAAACTTTGAAAATTACATACAGTTGAAGCTTACTTTGAAAAAATACATGAGATTGATTAACGTTTTTTTTATAATAACTTATATTCAAAGATTCAGTTATCAAAATTATTCCTGCAAAAGGTATATGGAAAATATACAGTTACAGAAGCATTTTGATTTGAATAATACTCATCTAAAATAAATAGAAAATAGGAAGAATTATTTATAAAAGACTAATGTGCAAATATTTAATATTTAAAAAGAAGTGGATCATTCCTGAGTTAATATTATGTTTTCTTCCACACAGAAATGTTCTGTAGAAAACTGCATTTCATTCATTCTGAAGGAATACTAAGCAGAATTTTTTTTGCCAGCAAGCATTCCCAGATTTTCTTGAGCAGATCAGGTCTGTGCTTAAGGAAAGATCCTTGTTATCTGCACACAGTTATACAACTCTCAGGTAAATTCCTCAAAATTTTGGAGGTTATTTTTGATGTCTTGTAGTTGCTTAACATTTAGCAGGTAATTCACTGCCATAGAAACACATTTGTGTTTTTCACTGAGAGGATAGATTTCTTTACATGTAGTATTTTAGAGAATATTCCTTTCAGTGTAGTAGTTGATCGTTTTTTTATTAGACCTAGGAGAGCTAAATAGTCACTTGGCATTCTGCCACTTCCAGCCAAAGGTCTTATCAAATTCCACGAGCAATGAGAAATAACAGTTTATGAAAAAATGAGAGAACTCATTTCCCTAAGGTGCACCTTACTGCCCAATGAAGACAAACATTGGCCCTGATTCTTTACCACAGTGCCACGACGAACAGAATTCTTCAATAAAACCACTGATAATCGTCACTGACCATCACTAGGGGAAGCGTGAATATGCCACTGGTTAGGCCATAGACCAGTAAGTATGCAAAGGTTGGAACCACGTGTAATTAAATATTGCAATTCACGTCAAAAGTCATGGTGATGACACAGTAGGAGCGCAATTTTAATGGGCTAGCAGAGACGTAAAATGTGATTATCTATGGTTATTTTCTAAATGCTTGAGTACCTTTTTCTAGTTCCCATTGGAATCTGTCTTGTGAATCTTTTTAGTGTTTCCACTCTATGGATATTCTTTATTTCCTCCTAGTAGCAATATTGCAGTATTTCAGCAATATTTTGGTAAGTAAGAAAAAACTTTCAGACCTTCCTTCTACTTTTTGGGGGGATAGAAAAAAATAATAATGGTTGATAATATAATTTTATGATTTTTATATTCTGTGAAAATGTTCCTGTTATAATGCTATAACCCATACAATCAAGGCACAGAACATTCAAGTTACTAAATTTGAATTCTAGACATATGGTTACTTTCCAGAAACAATTTTTGTGGTTTACCCTAAATATAACCCTCTCCCCTCCATCAGACATTCTTTTCAGTCCTTTTCAGTCAAACAAATTCAAGTTCTTGTGTGTTCCTGAGATGTGAGAAGGTTCAATTGTGAATAAGATTTTTTTTCAACCTTCTTTTGTTGCATCTACATCAATGTTTGAAGCTGTACAACCATTGGATCTGTAAGTCCATTCATTCTTTTATATATCATTGTCCTTGATGATACTCCTTTTTAGCTTAGACAAATTACAATTAAGGAAGATTATCACATTTGGTTCAGAAAGACATCAAATAAAAGATGTTTTCCCATATTAGAAAGATCTCTATGTTTTTTTTCTTATCTTTGCAGCTTTCTTACATTTCCATGCTAACAACCAGGTAATGAAAGAAGATTCAGGCAAAGGGTTGATAAGTGAAAAACAACTCTTTAATATCTGGAAATATTTTTGACTTAAATAATGCGGGCAATTTTGAATATAAAAGAAAGAAGCTAGCTACTTGGCTTTTCATGGCAGAGTCTTTAAAAATTAAATGCATTTTAAAACTTTTTATTTACTTTTATTTATAGTGAGATCATCAAATTTTGTCAAAAATGTTGAACAAAATAGTGTCTGGCTCCCTTTCAGGAAAGAAAAAAATAAATA
Source organism: Crypturellus tataupa (assembly GCA_034781795.1). Classification (NCBI taxonomy): domain Eukaryota; kingdom Metazoa; phylum Chordata; class Aves; order Tinamiformes; family Tinamidae; genus Crypturellus; species Crypturellus tataupa. The sequence continues at coordinate 790,798 of JAWLRI010000212.1, forward strand.
AATAAAAATAAAAAGCTTTCTATCTTTACTTGAATTTCCTGTATCTAGGTAAAAAAAAAAATCAAGGCTGAACATGATTTTCCATGTGACTCAGAACTCACAGCTGTCACTTTATGATGGATCAATACCTCAGATTGTCAAGCTTTGGAAGCTTGTATTATGTGGAGATTATAGTCATGAAGCAATTTGAATATATTTTAATAGAAATAGATTGCTTTGAATATATAAATTCAGGAAGGAAGCAGCTAGATAAAACTCATGGTAACCTTTAATAAGAATAAGACAGAAATTGAAACTATCAGTCTTTCTTTAAGGATACAAATCATTGAAACTATAGGGGCAAGTACACATACAGATTTCAAAAATTGTTATATTTCTAAAATTTTTCTCCGTAGGATGAAAAAGCAGCGGGAGTGGTTCTTCTGCAATGTGAGGGTAGCTGGGAGATGAGGATGACAGCAAAGCCACCTGGGCAATACCCCAGCGCTCCAGCAAGAATAGCAGAGAAGGCCTCATAGTGGCAACCAACACTGGCCAGGAGCCCAGGAGCCCCAGAGAAATCTGCAGTGGTGAGACAGGTCTGAGGTTAACTGCTTACACTATTTAGCATCATAACATGGCTACAGCATTTTGCAAAAAATATACAGCCAAAGCACTCAACATACACTTACTAGCAAGAAAATGTAACACGGCACTAATAAATATTAGCTTCTTGAAACAATATTGTCATAATTACTAGGCTTTTGTTTTAATTTGTTTCCCAACTGATAGATAGATAGATAGATAGATAGATAAATACATTTGATAAACTAGATAAATACATTTAATAAATCAGTCATTGTA
>JAWLRI010000212.1:791740-808603 GCA_034781795.1 Crypturellus tataupa
GATAGATAGATAGATAGATAGATAGATAAATACATTTGATAAACTAGATAAATACATTTAATAAATCAGTCATTGTAGTAAGCCAGCTGTGCTGCCATTCAGAGGAACCTGGAGAGGCTGGAGAATTGGGCACAGAGGAATCTCATGAGGTTCAACAAAGGCAAGGGCTGAGTCCTGCACCTGGGGAGGAATAGCTCTAGGAACCAGTACAGGTCCCTGTAAAACAGGCAACAACAACAAGGTTGACCGGCTGGAAAGCAGCTCTTTGGAGAGGGATTTGAGAGTTGTGGATGTCAACAAGTTAACCATGGACTAATGACATGCCCTTGTGGCCAAGATGGTTAGTGAAATCATGGCCCACATGAGGAGGAGCATTGCCAGCAGGTCAAGGGAGGGGGTCCTGCCTCTCTCGTCAGCTCTGGTGAGGCCACACCTGGAGTATTGAGTGCAGTTCTGGGCTCCCCAGTGCAAGAGGGACGTGCAGCTTCTAGAAACAGTCCAGTGGAGAGCAACAAAAATTATTAAGGGAGACTCAAACATCTTTCTTATGAGGAAAGACTAAGCGAGCTGGGCCTGTTTAGCCTGGAGAAGAGAAGACTGGGGGGAGGAGGTCTGATCAATATGTATAAACACCTTAGGGGAGAATGTGGAGAAGATGGGGCACGGCACAGCTCTTCTCGGTGGTAGCTGGTGACAGAACAAGGGTTAATGCGTACAAATTGAAACACAGGAAGTTCCATGTGAGGAAAACTTCCTTGTTGTGTGGGTGAGAGAGCATTGGAACAGGCTGCCCAGAGAGGCTGTGGAGTCTCCTTCTCTGGAGATCTTCAAGACCCCCTTGGATGCCACCCTGTGCCCTGTGCTCTGGGTGTCCCTGCTGGAGCAGGAGGGTTGAACTAGATGATCTCTAGAGGTCCCTTCCAACTACAGTCATTCTATGATTCTGTGATGCATGAGATATCTGAGCAACATCAGTAAAAAGCAGATATTTGTGGGATAAACTACAGATGGGAAGAAAGCATAAGAATTTCATTTAAAAGAGTATAAAGTGTTCTGACTTGGAGACAACCACTTTTGTCTTAAATGATCCCTTCCAACCTTAGGCATTCTATGATTCTATGATGTGCTTAAGTCAGTGCTTTCATTGAGTTTTATGTTGTTGTTTAATTTGTTTGTTTGCTGGTTTTTAAGAAATTAAGGACAGAAAGTATGCCTGCCTTCTGTAAGCCACTTCTTTCAAAATTCATCTTGGATCAAAGCCTCATCTATTTTTGTATATGGTATACCTCACAGACAGACCACAGGAAAAATTACAGCTACCCAAGGGCCTTGGTGGATTTGGGAATTGCCCACATTATTCTTGTAGAAAAATGGTGCCCATTCGTCAGAGAAGGAAAAAATTCTCTATTACATCCCCTAGTATTTGTCATGGTTCTGCTGTCTCCTGACTCCAGACCAGCACAGTAAGCAGAATGCACCCAAAGACAGACCTCGTATAACATGGAAAATAAATGTGACCTGTTGTCAGCTGCAGCCCACTCCTGAACTAGGATTTCAGCATCATTGTTTCATAAAGTGCCTCAGCTCTTTCCTACAGAAATTTATAAAATGTGTTTACCAGTCTTGTAAAACATTTCATTTTAATCCCGTGCCACCACTATCCAGTTATGCTACAAACAAGGGAATGGATGGATTCTCTTGTTTAGTGGGGAAATCTATCTAATCCTTCTGCCCATCCTACACAATTGCCAAATTTAAGTTCTGGGAAATCATACATTTTTCCCTTCAAGATGAAGCTGGGTTTGCTCCAAGAGATTTGAATTGGATAAATTAGAGCTGGATGAAACTCAGAGCAAGACTGACACTTTGCTGCTGTACTTTTATAGAGTAATGAGTACTTCATTGTAAGGCTTCTCTTGTCTAGATGTTTGAATTGCTTCAAATTGCACTTTTGCTAGAAAGGATCAAAGGAAGCAATCCATAAATACAGAAGCTTTTCATTCTTTTGTTTCCAGACTAAAAGCTAGAAGTCTATCAGATATTCAAGATGGGAACACTATCAATAGAAAGATAAAAAAAGTAATTTAAAAGCTGATAAATAGCTCCTTTTAGCTGTTGCTAAAAAGTATTAGAAAGACTTGAAGATTTTTTTTTATTACTTATTGGTATCCGTATTATTTTTTCCTCTTATGTCTTGAGTGACCATAATGTTTCAGTTCATATAAATTCTTGTAATATTTTACATTTTCATAGGTATAAAAGAACACTTTTATTGCAGAATGCTGTGAAAATAGGCTCCATATATGATTCTAGCAGTTGCCATGTACCAATATTTTCCATACACTGCTGGAGTGTTTGAAGGGTACTTCATTAACTCCCTATGCTTGGACTATTATCATATTGCCTTATCAGAAAACAATTCCAGACATGATGCGTGGAACTTAACAATTAATTCATATATATTACAGCTTACTTATTTATTTATAATGGTGATTTTTTTCCGCAGTTCTCTGGCATCATTCTACACTGCCACAAAGTTTTACAGTGCTTGTAATTTTGTTCCCCCTAGACAACAGAGAAACTCCTACAACAGAGAAAACCATGCATCCTGTATGACTAAACTAATTGCAGAGCAGGTGAATGGCTGGCCATCATGTAAATCATGTAAAATCAAAGATTTTCCTCCCTTAACTTAGCTAATAAATGTCCAAAGCAAGTTAAATTTGCATGTAAAAATATATACTGTTGTCTGAAGGTAGCTGATTTGTTTATGACCTTCTGTGATGCACTTCCAAAATTAATAAGACTATTGACTAGTCCTTATAGAGCACTGTAGTGCCTTACAGAAGACGTATCATTATATCTAATTTTCTAGTTAGAAAAACTGAAACATAGAGAGGCAAAATGGATCTTCTGTATATATTGGATAGCAATCACTAATCCTTCATTGAAGGCTATATTTCAATAGTAGCTTCTTTGAACTATTACTATAACTTTTCTACCTAGATATTGGAATGATAATTAGGCAAAAATAACAAAAATAGCTGCCTAGTTTTTTTTCATGTTAATCTAAAAGATCCCATTATTGGTCTCAGTGTTGTGATCCTTGCCACTTAAGCCAATATGCTACTAAAACAATATTGTGAAAGCTGAACTTTTAATACAAGTGGAGATGAATAATTTTAAAGGAAAAATGTTTCTATAACCTATTGCATTATTTTGGCTAGCAGCAGCAAAACGAATGAATAAGATATTGTATCATTTTTACCAAAGCAAGCAAGCAAGGAAAAAAAAAATCCCGAATGTGGGCTATAATTAGAGATGTTTCAGATGAACAAAATTTATTAATTCATACACAAATCCTAAAGGAACAGCTGAAGACCTAACAGATTATTTATTTTCAGATTTCACTTTGAAAAGGCCTCTTCTCAACACTAATCTGAGAAAAATTCAAGTTCCAAAAGGAAAGAGAGTGTGTGATGAGAAAGTGTACCTACAAGCTGAACAGTTAACAAACGTATAGCAAATTCAGAGTTCAGTGTATAAAAATCTTGAGGACATAAGTAGTTTCTTTCAAAGAAATAAGGCGAATTGTTTACACAATCTCCAGAGCATTGAAATGCAATGTTACAGGGGGATCTGTCTGTTACGAATCTTGTAAAATGAGCTCCCCTTTGAGCCCATCACATGTTTCTGATGTCTTTGAACAGTAAGAGTGCTACTGGGCTCACAAATCATAGCTATCCAGAAATAGTTTCTCCCTCTGCTTCCCTTAATGATGATTAATTAGTAACAGCAGAGTGTCCCCAGGCAGGGAATACTTGTGCAGGAAGCATGATCCGAACAGGTGGTTGAGCAAGAAATAAAGAGGAGATGCCAACCTGCAATGATTTCCTCCTCTCGTGGCCAAAAAGTGCTATTCCTGATGTATACGCAATCAGAAATGCTGACTATGTCAGCAAAAACGGAAGCTACTCATCAGGTTAGATGATGCTGCAGATAGGGCAGACTCAAGCAATTAAATTCTATCACCTATTAAACTAATTTAGTATGTGGCAATCCACCAGTGGAATGACAGACTGCCATGCCAGACTTTCATGCTGGGCTGGAGGCAGCCTGCTGATCCTCCTGGTTTTCCAGTTCTCTGGCAGTTTAGGTATCAGAGCACCATGTTGGAGACTAAGTGCAGCTTAAAAGTGAAGAGATAATAAAACAAGCAAGTGTGTAAGAGCAGATCCTCCTCAATGCTAGTGCCAAAAGTTTTTCTTCTTATTTTATTTGAACACATGAAAAGTGTTAAGCAGTTCTGGAGAACAGGACTCCCTGGGTTATTTCTGTATAAGAAATGGAGCCTAGACAGCAGCAGAGAAAGTGACTCCAGTCTTGTTGAAATGGTTATTGTTAAAATGTATTTTCAATGGAAAATTGCTTGTTTTCTTAAACATACATACACACTTACATAGAACTTGTTACTTAGGTAAAGATTTTCACTTTTCCCCAGGTAAAGTAGAATATAGAGCTTTTTAACATAGAAACATTTTGATAATTTTAAAATAAATCTCTTGAAATCTATTGAAAAGTTTGGGATGCTTTTATCAATAAGTTTTAGGAATGTCTCTTCTGCTGACAAGCAACACCACTTTCAGTTTACTCACTGCAGTAAAAAATAAAAGTAAAAATAACAAGATGTCAAGAAAATAAAATCTGCTCATACAGTTGAAAATAATTATTTTACAGAGAGATCCACAGTCTTAAATGGATGTAGAGCAGACATACCCATAGAAATCCTTTGTGGGATTTCGTATAAGATGCACTAAATCTGGGGGTCTGGTTTGTTACTTTCCGTACTATAATATCTATGCATTTTGCTTCTAAATATATGAATAAAAGTGATATTATTTTAGCCACTCGTACTTCTGTAGAGATATATCATTTGTAGGTTATAAAGTGCTCATTTTAAACTATTTTTATTGTATTAGTAATGTAACTAGTATTTGCCACATAAAAATTAATAACACTGGTTTTAACATTGACATCTATGTAAAATTAGGTAAACTGTAGTACCTATATAACTTTGTAAAATGTTTATTTTTAATATATTCTAAATGTTTGATACAACTGTTAATGTAGACCTCACTGAAACAATCCTTACAAATGTGGTGCATGCCACCAGTAACTGTAAATGCACACAGCTTTACATGAATGTGGTCTGCAGTATTAAAGACACAAAAATGATGCAAAGAATCTAGCCATTTGTGTATTTATAGAAACTGCATGGAAGAGAAAGGGATGCCTGATTTTTCACAAATCCTCTTAAGACAAATGTACAAAAACAAACATCTCTTTATGTATACTTATTTTAGTAACTGAGTCCTAATGGATCTGAGAAGGCACTTCAGTAGATGCTATGTGTTTATGCAAAAGTTATGAAAAGGTATGAAAAGAGGCTACATATCAAAACAGTGTAAGAAATGCTTATTTTGGCTTTCTGAGAATTGCTATAGAAAAATAAATAAAAAGCTCTAAAATAGCTTACTATAACTACTCTTTGGGGCGGTACAAATGTATTCGAGACAGCAGATTGAAGATGCAGAGGGATGGATTCTGTACTCTGCATGTTCAGTTTTGAGCAATATGACATTTCCAGGGAATTGCAATTTAGCACCAAGTAGAGTTTTTTTGTGCACAGCCATTCATATCATCCTAGCTCTCAAGCACAGCAGACTGGAATAGTTACTTGAAAAATGACTAAACATTTAAAAACATGTCCTCTACATTGTTCTAAAATTGAATTTTATTGATTTTTAAGAAGATATTTAGCCTGTGACAGTTATTCCACAGTGACTACTGTGGTAGAAACTCTGGCCAGGTGATCTAGGTGACCGATATATTGTTTTTATAATGGAAAATGTAAGGTGTATTTTACTAACTGCTACAGCTACCAGCCATAACTATATGTGTAGACAGACAGACATGTCACTTCCTTTAGAAATTTCTAATAATTAAGTTCTATATATTCTGAACTGAAAAAAAAAAAAAGCAAAAACCCTTGGGTCTGGTCTGCCTGACTTCCAAATATTCACTTCCAAAAAAGAGGCCTGCTGTATGCCTGAAATTTATCTTGGAGTATGGATCCAGAAAAGCCCTGAGTCATTTTCAGTTATGCTTCACCACATTTTTTTTAAATGGGCCATGAGAGATGTGCTGACCTTAAGTGAACAGATTTAGAGAAATTATTTTAAAATGAAAACATCAATAACAGTCGCAGAAAAAGTTAGTTTTATTCTGTAATAAAATGTAAGACATATAACTACCTAAATGTCATACAAATCCTTTTTTCTCATCTTCTGAGTTAATTTAATCAAAAATCAGTAGTACTAGAGTTAATATCTATATTTGGGATACTTGAGGTATTAATTTAGAGCTATATAAGATTTTGTTCTGTCACCACCTTTAAAAGACTGATAGGCAGTAAGAGAGACCTCTGTTATTAATTTTTGCTGTCATACCTGTAAACAAAGTTGAGTTAATCTTGTGGTGGGATCTGAAATGGTCTGTTGAAATTCAGCACAGGAAATTGAGGACTGAATCAAACAGGGATCCAAGGTGCTCAGACGTGGAGCGAGCACACGCATTTGCTGCTACAAATTCAGTTGTTCAGAGGCCAGGAGGAAAAAGGTGGTTTGTGCCGCTCATATCTGCAGGTCCTTTCTCTCCTCCAGTTGTTTTTCAATACAAATTGAAAAAGTGCATGATGGTTTTCATGGGAATGGGCTATCAGAAAGCAAGAGAAATATGGAATTTTCATAACAATCTTAAAGAGAAATTATGTAAAATAACTCGACAGAAAGGCTACTTTATCTTTACAGAGAATGTATTACCAGACTATCTGCAGTGAAACTGAGAAAATATGCCATCTAAAGGATACTGACATCTGTATTTATAGAAGGCATTCTTTCTTACTAACTAATTATAATAATAATTATAATTAGTTTCCATGTCACAAAACTGAGCTCTAAATTATGACAGTGTCAGTGTCTTGTTCATCCATAAGCTAAAAGTAAATGAATATGATGGAAATACGATGCAATATGATGGCAAGTAAACTAATGGCTGAAAAGTAAGTGAAATTAAATCATGAAAAAAAAATATGGATTTCAAATGTCTGAATGCCTATTTTAGTGCAGAGTAATTCCAGGATCCCTTCACTTATACACATTTTTTTTTTTTAATCTTTAATGGGAAGCATTTAACTTTAACTTTCCCTTTTGGAAAGCATTGAGCTGACACTGCATTATGTGAATTCAGTTTACAGTGTAGTTATGCTGGAATGACCAAATTAAAACATCCTTGTGAATTAAAGCCTCTGAGTTTGTTCTCAGAATTTGAGCCATTATCATCTTTTTTGTCTTGAATATTCTTCCTTAATGAACTTTGTTAGCACTTCTAATCACCAGCTTGTTCCGTAAACCACCAGGAACATAAACCTTATTTCTCTTCTTTGTTTTCATGCAGTAGATTTCATTTTAATCCATCTTATTTCTACTTGTGTATTAGTGTAATCAATAAGTGTATTTTATATATACATATACACATACATATTTATAAACATAAATTTGCATTCATATAAACATACAGTATAAAATGCACACATATATAGATTTTATATATATATGATCTATATCTTTTTTCTTAGCAGTCCTAAGAAGACCCCACTTTAGCCTCTTTCTTGCCTCTCCACCAATCAGATTTAATTCTTTCTTCACAATTTATGAATCAGATTTGCTTTCCCTCTTGATGTTCTTAGCAAGACCGCATCATTCAGATTTTATGTTTCTAAATTGGCCTCTATTAGAAAGCCTTCAGCAAACTTTATATAAATTGCATTAACTTTTTCTTCATCAAATTATTTTTTTTTAGAGGAAGATAAGGTTTTAATATGATCTGTTGTTTTTAAAATTGTTTTACTTATCACACTATCATCACTGCTTGTATATTTTCTTTACCATACATGTCAATAACTAATATAGTAGTCGTAACTCCACAGCTTTTTTTACACTGTGACTATTATAAAACTATTGTTTATAAATCATTCTAATCAACCTAGAGAATGATCATTTTCAGAAGTGATTCCAAGACAAATAACCACAACTAAATCTTTCTTTTTTCCCTTGTGATTTCACCTATACTTTTATGACTGTATTGCATTTTTGTAGTAGTGCAGTTATTAAACTAAGTGCTGTATACGCCTTTTTTTCTGGCAAAATGTATCAGGATGGAATACATTTTGTTGACCCATGAAATAGGTGTTATTTAAATGAAAGGAGCTGACAACACTACACTGTCTCAGCACTGGAAGATCTGCCCTACGCAAGAGAAAACCGCCAGGACCCTGGTCCATAAGGGAGGTCCATGGAAGGTGCTTGCTGGTGGAGCAGCCGCAGCTATCCCTTTTAGAGGCTGCATCTCCCACATAAGTATCCGAAGTGAGAACTGCATGGAATTGCCATACAAGTTTACACCTGGCTGAGTGTCTAATGTCTATCAGTTATGTATTGCAATGGGAATTATAAATCAATCTTTTATTTAGATACCTGAAGTAATTATCTCCACATGACATGATGCTTTATAGAGCAGATCCTTTTTTTTCATATAGATTTTAATATTTTTTACTACTATACTACTATACTCCAGATCATAGCAGGTGTAAATGAACAGGAACATATAACTAGTCCACCTACCTGAATATTATATTTGGACATCTGGACCTCTCAAATGGCACCAGAACACAGAATTTCTCAACCATGGAGTGTAAAGAATAAGAAAAGTAATAAAAGACCTTTATGAAGAAATTATGTGTCTTGCTTTGACATTACATACAAAATCAAGACTACTGTAAATGGAAACTGACTTAAAATGTGTTCAAAAATACAGAAAAACACAAAACAAAGCAGGACTGTGGGACATAATCACAAAAGCACAATTTACAAAGCAACAGTGCCAACACAAATAACACAAGCAACAGGTTGTTACCAGAAAATAATAGAGTTTAAAGGAGGATAGAAAAGGCTTTAAAAGAGGTGAATAAAGGAACTTCATGTTGCTTGTAGAACTACCTGGCAAAGAAAATTCAAAGACAGGCGCAATTACTTCTGAGAATTCATGGAATATGACTGCAGTCTTGAAAGACTGCGAGACAGAGAATATAGGAGCATATGAATATATATCAGACAGTTAATTCAAGTATCTAAATTAGCTATTTTTTTCTAGATGACATATATAATCACAGGAGAGAGATGTCACTTCCCAGGTGAGAATAATGCAGATAGCAAGTCTAATTTTAGGCTTCCTTAAGCATTACTCTCCTATGCATTTTTTAAATTTATTTTTATTTTTATTGATTGCTTATAAAGTTAACTCTGGCATCTAAATGAGGTGTCTAAAATTATGAGATGTAGTTTGAATGTCTACCATACCACCAGTCTTCAAAATAGGAAAGAGGAGACAGATGACTGCAGATCTGTCAATTTGACCTAAATTTTTCAAAACCAAATATAGTAGAACAGTCAAACTAGTTGTAAACATCAAGAATGAAGAAAAAGTGAGAAACAGCCTTCACTGATGGGGTCAGGGGTCTTAGAGGTGGAAGACAGAGAGCAGATGTCATGCATCTTGAATTCAGCAAGGCTGCAAACAGTACTTCACATTATATTCTCATAGGTCTGCTAGGAAAACATGATCTAAAGGAAATTACTGAAGTGAGTGCAATACTAGCTTTAAAATATATTCATCAATTACCAGTGCTTCATCCTCAAACTGAAAAGATACATCAAGATGATATTTGCTATCTAGTACATGTTTACATTAAAAACTTGCACAGAGAGGACAAGTTCAGTTATCAGTGGACCAAGCAAAGAGAGACTTCAGCCTTGTGCAGTCAGATTAAATTAAATGTAATTAGATTTGCCCAATTGATCATGGGTTGTCATTCAAACTAAAACTAGCCACACAGTACTCACTATGAGGAGATAAAAGGGAACAATGGAGTAAACATTGACATATGATAAGCTTCAAAAGCCACTATTTGCCTATATAAATCTATCTATCAACATATATTCATTTTTTTTTTGCAAGGCACTGTTATTTAATATATATTAACATTAAATCTTACAGATTGTGCATATTTATGAAGTGATTTGTGTCAAATTTATATTACCACATTTCTATTATCCTTACAATTTAACTTTATTCCTTACCTGAAAACAATTGTAGCAATCAGTGCCACTAATTAAAAGTTAAAATTGCATAGCTTCATTTTCCCTTCTGTTTTAAAAAAATGGAATGAATTACTGATAAACTATGAGGTGGGTAGTTTCAGCATCAAACTCTTTAAAATAGCTGTTTATGTCAAGCAAATTTCCAGGACTAATTTTCCTCTACTTGCATTTTGCAAAGCTGAAAATATTAACAGAGGGCCATTCCAGAGTTCAATAAAGTCTTCATAAGTTAGAGAAAAGAACTTAAATAAATAAATAAAAGTTTGCATTTCAGTATGAATAAATACAAGCAATCTCCATTTGGCCAAGAATGATCAATCACAGGCAAACAGGATGGTATACAAGTAGATAGGCAGCAATTCTACAAAATTATTTGAAGACTATATTGCACAGAAGCAGAAGAGTGTCAAGATATCATCATAAGCTGGCAAAAGATGATTACTATAAAATAAAAGGAATAGTTTCTGAAAAATACATGCAGGATCCTCCTCTCCCTTTTAGGTGGAATACTTCAATCCTTGGGGAACACGAAGGATAGATAAGGACAATTAAGAAATTGTTTATATAGGGAAATTGCAACATCATGTGTGTTAAATATGTGCAAATATGTGTCAGGATAGGCACAATTTAGGCATATGATCATAAATAAGAACTAGATAATCTCTGATGGTCCACTTTTTGCTCTTTTTAATCACCTTGCAGTCTGGTGAAGTCTGTCCTGTGTATTTTGAAGCAGCAGGAGCATGAACAAAATACTAAGGGTGAAGAACTCTTAGTCAGGAGACTTTGGATATCAAACAATGTATTGGAGCAAATGGATGAATCCAAAGGCTCTCTGTGTTCCAAATGGACTTATATCAAATCAAGAGTGGCTATCAATTCAGTGCTGCAATGAGACAGATTAGATTAAAAGAAATTTCATAACAAGAACCAGCCTACAAAAGATGTCAAAATGTTTGTTTTACGCTTATTTGAATTTTGTTTGTTTTTTTTTTTCTGAAAAAAAAGATACAAGTAAGATAAGTTATTAATGGACTTGGCTGGACATGGTTGGTGTTATTTATTTCACATAGAAAGGAATTTCTCTTACAGCCATACAAGCACCAAATGCAAAATTATATTGAAAATATAGCAATATACATTACTTCATGAACCACTTGGCTATCTCTAAACTGTCAACCTCACAAATTGAAATATGTCAAAAGCATCAAACAGCTGATTAAGAGCATCTCAACACTATTTCACTCTGTATTCATCGTAACAATGATAGAAGGTCATTTGCTTATCACACCCATATGAAAGTTATAAAAAGATATTTGACTTATAAGATTTTGTAGGTGACTTCTGTGAGTTGCACACCGTAAATTTTGTTTGTTAAATCGGCTAAGGTCAGCTAGTTATATTAACATATATTTACTTGATATTTATTTTGACTGATGATGACATATAATTACATTTGTTAAATTCATACAGTATTTGGTTTTTATATGATAAAATAATTTTACTATATTTATTGTGATTTAATGTGAACTTGTCAGAACTGGATAAATTATGGACAGTATTTCCTCATGTCCTGCTTCAACATTAAAATCTAAAGTTTGGATAAGAAATTTCTGTGGTACTTGTGAACTAGTCCCTAAAAGCACATGTTTGTGTGAAATGGACATCCAAATTCTGAGAAGGATATCAAAGTCTATAAGCAATTTTCTGTGGGAAACTGGTATAGGAAAAATAAACATCCTGTTCTCAATAGGCCTGGTAATGTTTCTAAACAGGAAAATCTATTACAATTAAAAAAAGGAGAAACAATTGTCCTCTGGTATTACTGTTTTCTACAGCAGCTGTCAAAAGAGAACACCTCTTAAGGAAGAAGAAAATGAATCAGGAGCACAGTATAGAAAAATGAAAACTGTTTCCAAAGGCAAATGTGATCCATGTCACCCAGGCACCTCCTCCACACAACCTCAGTCCAACCATTTTCTAACTGTCAATGACTGAAGATCATTTACATGATTTAGATGATTTGAGACTAAAGTTAAATCTTTGCTCTTATTTGGCCTCACACCAAGACAATCAAAAAACAGTAATCTGGATTCTAGTAAAAAATATTCTGTCTGTGTAAACCTGATGACTCTTAGACCTGACGGGCATCACAAAGCAACAAGAAGCAGTGGGCTTTGAATATTATGAATATGTTTCTTTGAATATTAGTTTGCATTTTTACTATATTTTATCTGTTTACCTTCTGCTTTCTCTCTTCTGGTAGAGTCTCTCTACCCTTTTCATCTGTGAGTTTCTTTCTTTTCCTATTCCTCTTCTGCTAAACAATTTCTTCCTTCTCTCTCAGACTCTGTCATATTCAGCCTTACCAAACTCATTTACATAGATCTAGTCTAAAGTCATTTTTAAAATCACTTTTCAATTCCTTCTTCCTGGCATTGTTCACTCTTGCATTTCCATTGCATACGCCTCCAACAAGCTCCTTGCTGTAATAAAAGTAATTACTAGACTATTTAATAAATGTGATGTGTGAAAATGCAGATTTCTTTTTGCCTGAAGCAAAGATAGAGGATATTTTGCCTCTTCCATTTATATTTTGTAAAATGAAAGTTAGAAGTCATTCTATGGAAACAATTTTAAATGCAGTAATTGATGTTTTCTCTTTCTTCTCTCTTCTTTTTTATTTTTTACACTACAATTAAAGAGAAAAATAAATAAATTATCTAGTAGTAAAAATAATAATGATAATAGTAATAATGTCTGTTAATACTTGATTGGACTTACAAACATTTTTGCAATCTACCTTAGCAAATCATTTTTTACCGAAAATAGATTATACTTTTGTCCCTAACATTTATCGGTCTATAAATACAAAAAAAAAAAAAAAAGAAAGAAACAGGTAGACAGAGACAAGTATGTAAATGAGTGCACCCTCAAACACAGCATGAATGCTTACCTGTAGGAAGAAACCAAAAGAAATGTTACCTGAAGAAGAAGAAATGTTATGGTTTTATGTGTTCAGATTGTTTTTAATATGGTTAAGAGAAATAATACTGTTATCTGCATAAAACACATTCCATATTTATATTTCATTTCATAGAATATTCTTGTAATGTATTCTTCTATTTGTGAAAGTAATACCTCTTCATACACAGATATTTTAATAACTAAAACCAGATCATAGCAATAACTCTTTGTTAGAGAAAATGAGTCTTAGAATTGCATTAAAAATTAAAAATAAATTTATTATAGCCTTTACTTTCATTCAGTCACTTTTTTTTTTCAACATATTCTGAAAACCTAAATTCCACATAAATTCTCTATGTAGAATTTCTTATTGGATAACTCATTATGGACTGCTTTACATAGGATTTTGGAATGCTCTCTGATGTCTAAAATAACCTTGCTTCATAGACCAGGACAGAAACTTAAGGAGAATTTAGGCATTCTGAACATACTTAGCTATTGAAATGTTTCTACCTCTCTTCCACTTGAAATCTCTATGGGACATATCAGTGAAAGCATTTCAGTATACAGTTCTCTCAGGATTAATAGTTCTTCTTTGGAGGGGAAACATCACAGCAGATGATTGAGGAAAATTCCTTCTCAAAAATATGTGTGAAGGTGAATCCCTTACATTTAAAGAGTACAGTACTTCTATTTTTAAAAAAATCTTTTTAAAGTCTTAATATTTTCCATTGCATGACACTAATTAAAAATACACTATGAATTTAATAAAACCTCTATCTGAATTTTTGTTAAATCTCTGTAAAATCTCTATTAAATCTTAAGAAAGGATGTTCTAAAAGTAGTCTTTTGGTGACAAAATATTTTTGTCACTTTAAATTCACAAATCCTTAAGGAATGGATATTTTATAACTAGATTTATATCCATTAAAATACCATATAGGAAAATGTGAAGACAATAAGATGTATAAAGAAATGGAGCTGTGAAACCAAAGTGAACCAAAGAAACAGAGCTCTTAATATTGAATGCTTTTTTTATTTCTACATATTTTCAGAGTAATATTGACAGTACAAGGCTGTAAAAAAGGCTGGAAAAAAAACCCAGCAAATCTGTGCAGAAAGTTGAAACAATATGAAGGAACCTACCATGAAAGTGGTTGAGATACAGAAGCTGTCAGAGAAAGGTTGCCATGAATAGTTATGGCACTGGCCTATAGCACATTTTCATTTCCTATTATTTTCTACTCCTGGAAGTAAAGGCAACTGAATTTTGAAGAGAATTATTTTAACAGCAAAAAATCTCTTGTACATTAGGGAATTTCTGAAAAGATATCAAAATGAAGGCTATTTGAATTGAGTGAGTTTCAGTGATACAGATGAAAATTTCCACTTTATATACTGAAAGGAAAGTTTTCTGGCTTACTAAAATTTAGCCAAAATATATTTTGAAAACCTAGGCAGATGGTCTATAAACACAGTTTTCACTTTGAATGTATTATCAGGCCTTGCTTGGAAGTTAGAGAAAACCTAGCATTAGTTCCTGACCGTATGAGATTAACAGCTGAAATCATCTGAGGAAATATGAGCCAAATTAAACACTGTTATACTTTGCTTAGGATATTTGCACTGTTATTGAGCATACAACTTACACTTCATCTACTCTAAATAATTTTTAATTTAAAATGTCAAGTTTTCTTGAGGAAATAGATATCTCAGACAATTCCATTTACCCTAGTAAAAAGTGAAGAAAACTAAGCCAAAGTAATTCCTTCTCATAAATGCATTTTGACTGCAGAGTGCCACTTACCAAATTTGAAGTATTACTTTTTATTTTTTGGTTGAAAATACTCAGATTACAATGGATTTCTCGAAAAACCAAAAAGAAATTAACATGCAACTTGAATCTGTGAGCCTAACCAAAACAGAAACATTAGAATTAATTAAAGTAGGAATTCATTTTAATGATAAGTCTGCAAAGACTTGCTTAATCAAACACTGTGCAGAGATGGGTAATAACAATCCTGAAGCCTCAATACCTTATAAATCTTCACCTGCTTGGAAAAAAAGAAATATAGAGGATCAATTGGATGAAATGCAAAAGCAGGGAATTATCTCTCTCTGACTTATACTCCACAGGCATCATAATTTGTAATACTGCCCATATCTTCCAGTAATTGAAACTCTGTGCAGAAAATAGGGTATTAAATAATGTCAACCATACATATAAGTTCTATTCTCTGAGTTGGAGATTTCCTGTCTCTTGGAGCCAAACTAGTTACAATGAAGACCAGTAAATTAAAATTATTTAATGGGTCACTTCCTAAGCAAGCCTCTCAGCATAACAAATGTTGCAAAATAGCCTCTATATTATTTCTTATATTATTGTTGCTATTATTATTACTATTATTTTTATTAATCACTTTGATTCCAATGCTATAACAAAAATCTACGAAGCCTAATCATCTATGAACAAGTACTACTTTACAAATTAGAGGCTTAATGGGTTATAATACCAATACAAAAATACTATTAAAATCTTTCTCTTGGGATTCTGTTCACAATGTGTAATTCCCTTATTGAAAACAGTTTCTTGTAGAAATTTTACTATATTTTGCTAGAATGTAAGGCTACAGTTTAAAAAACATATACATAAGAGTGTCTTTACTATATTTGACCCTAATCAGATGGTTTCTAATTAAGTTCCCAAAAGCTATTAAAGTTGGACTGAATTAAATTCAACCTTTATATAAGCCTGTTGCTTTGCGGTAAAAATCAGTTGCTTACACCAAATCTGCAAATATACTTACAGCTCTTGTTAATGCAGACAGCAAATAAGTTTTTGTTTGTTTTTTGGGGATTTTTTGTTTTTTTTGTCATTGTTTTGCCAAAGATAGAAAAAATATCATTAACATCTGAAAGTTATCCTCTCATTTTTTTAGATTATTTATTGGTAGAACAAAGGATAAACTTGTTAAAGAAGTGTATTCTTTGAAAAAAAAGATGAATTTTAGAGGATTCATTTACCCATAATTCAAAGAGAACATAAAAAAATACATATATCAGGTATAAGGGATAATTTTCCTACTCATTCCTGCTGAGTCACAACATTTTCCCTCTGATTAGCCTGGGAGATCGCTAAAAGTGAGGCCAACATCTCCCTAGCGTTTTCAGAATTCCCACCTGACTGCAAGCCAATTTCTGTTGGAAAACAGAATAATTTTCAAAGTGTTCCTAATATATCACAGCAAACGTCCCCACTTCCTGCTTACAAATTACTGGGAAATCTTGGGCAGACAAGAATTGAAGATGCTAGAGTAAATCCTAAAATTGAGGAATGAATTTCAATTCTACTTTCTTATACTGGAAATAAAACTTACACAATTTAGTTACACAGTCTAGATTTGCTACGCAAATTTCATTTTTATGCGAGTATATTGAAACAAATTTTATGGTAAATTTATCAGACTATTTATATAAAAATGTGAATTCTTCGCTTTTAAATCCAGTTCTGGGCCCCACAGTACAAGAGGGATGTGGAGCTCCTGGAGAGAGTCCAGCGCAGGGCCACGAGGATGATCAAGGGCCTGGAACATCTGCCCTATGAGGAAAGGCTGAGGGA
>JAWLRI010000212.1:808703-829012 GCA_034781795.1 Crypturellus tataupa
CCTGTGCCATGTGCTCTAGGTGGCCCTGCGTGTGCAGGGGGGTTGAACTAGATGACCTCTAGAGGTCCCTTCCAACCCTAGGCATTCTATGATTCTATGATTCTATTAACAATTTCGATCTGGACATTTTATTTCTAGATAACCACAAAGAAAAGAGTAATACACAAAAGAACCAACACACAAACACTAAACCTATTCCTCACCTGTTCTTTCTCTTTTCCAGAGTTATTTCTTCAGGCAGCAGGTCCCCTTCTCTTGATACTCATATGTGTCCTAAGTTGCATCCTCATTATATGCACATGCCTAGAGCTAAGAATTCACAAAATTATTATTTACACCTACTTTAGTGTTCCTAATTCTAGTAATGAGCACTTTATCTCTGCTTTTCTAACACGCTAAGGTAGACATCTCTCTCATATACATTTCAAAAACCCTCTTCATTTTTGGGGTTGGAGGCCATGTTTCCTTATACCCATGGAAACAACCCCCAGCCAGAGTTCCCTGTAGCTCCCCATGAAGCAATATGCTTCTCAGCAAGAAGTTTAAATGGCTATAGGCAGCAGAGCACCCTTGCAAGCCAGTGTGCTGTGGGCCAGCTGCAGTGCCCAGAGGCACCAGCGCAGCAGCCTCCTTGCTTCCCACTGAAAGGTGTGACCAAGGGTTATAAACTTCTGCTGGTGACCAATCTCCCTAACTCCAAACTATGAGCCACCCCAGTGGTTTTTTCCTTTCCTTCAAGATTTCTCCTCTTTCCATTGTTCCATTTTTTTTTTTTCATATCCTCACCACTCCTCTGTTTTTAGAGCTAGTCAATAGTCAAGTCTTCTGGTGCACAGGAAATTCCAACATTTCAAAACTTGTTTTTCTTCAGTATTAGACATCACGTCATTTCGTATTAGGCGCTACCACTACGGGCATGTCATGTTATATTAGTGCAAGATACACTAGCTAACATATAATATTTACATTATCTAATTTACAACATTATTTCAATTGTGTAAGTTGGTTTTATTACATATTGCTTATACTATGTTATTTTAACACTTGTTGCTTTTTTGTTGTTCTTCTGTTCAGTGTCAAATGTGCTTCACTGCAAGAAGCATAAGATACACCATACTAAGAGAAATGTCTTATTATCTTCTAATTAGAGACAAAAGTTCAGACTGACATTACTGTAATGTGACACATGCTAATTGCAAATCAACCAAGGGCTCATTGGAAAGAGCTGTAATTTCATGTTTATTGGCTTGATCTTTGCAAAAAGGTACAAACATCAGAATGATGATTTATGAAGGTTATATAATGGAAGCGAAATCTTTTATTCAGCAAGACTCCAAATTTTGTTTTCTGAAACAAGGTATCAACTTTTCAGAAAATGGCACAGCGAACACTAAAGACTCATGGTCATGAATAGTGCTCATGAGAACCTGCTCATGGGAACCTAGTTGCTCGGAGAAAATACTTATTAGAAATTTAGGTGTGGGCCATTACAGACCACAGAGACACCTGCATATGAACTCACGGATTGCTTTCTTAGTAGGAGCTGGAAGCAGCGACATCTATCAACAGGACACAGACACATCAACTGAAATGCTATAAGTGGAGTCCCTTGTGCTGTTTGTCTACCAGAGGAAAAAAGAAAGTAAAATGAGACATGAATAATTCCAGCATCATTCTGTTATACAGAAACAAAATGAAAATTAAAAGAGCAAGACTTCAGCAAGTTGTGAGCAATGCATCACAGTGCTGAGTGCATATATCCAGGAACATAATGGGGATTTAACCTAGGAGATGGCATATTGGCAAGTTGTTTTTTGTAAGGTAACTGCAATAACAAAGGAAAATTATGACATTGCCAATTATTGTTAAGAAGTGTTTCCCTCACCTCTTCATGCCTCCTCCTGCCTGTTCTCCTTACTCTGATTCAGCTCTTCCACAATGGCAGGAAAGTTACAGCTTAACATGGTGATGAGCAATATGACAGTTCTGACAGTTGTTCAACCAGGCTAAGCTTTGATGACAACTCTCTTTGCTGCTCTGTCATTCTCTCTCACCCAAGGTGAAAGCATGGAAAACTTTTCAACATTTAGCAAGAGGTGATTTGTACCTCAGGCAAACGCTGGTGAGTGGACTCCTTACACTTGTCCTACATGGTGAAAACAAGCCCTAAAAAGTTTGCTACAAGTTTTCATTGTAATGAGCTCGGATTAATCACTGACACAAAAGCTGCAACTATTACTGCTTATTTTTCACAATTTTAGAGTCTGATAGGTAACACAGGGAAGAAATTGCTCACGGATTCTTCTTTCTAAAATCAAATATATCGCATATGTCTATCTATCAAGATTATGACTTGTATTTGAAAAGCAGCTATTTATTCATTTAGTTGAATAAGTGCTGCTTGAAAATGGCTGACTAACACTGCACAAATAACTATGTGTATTCTGGGAAGCAACGCTTAGGGAAACTGGTAGGAGGCATGAAAGAAAATTGACCAGTTGTCTCCAGACTCAATACTATTGCTTTACCTTGTGCAATACCAAAGTACTCAGTATAAACATGAAGAGGCACACCTTGATTAGTTTAATGTGAGTCTTTAAGATATGTCTCTCTTTTTTACTCAGTCATTACAAGGCTCTAAAGTTCTGCTGTTTTGTGATGCTAGATTTCTGAACTGCAGGAGGAGTTGGAGAAATTAAAATTATCTTTAATAACTTAATAATTATTTTTAATAAATTTTGAAAAAAAATATGAAGAAAGCAGAAAGAAAAGTTCATCAAGTTTCTACTACTAAAGATTTTTTCCTTCATCCTCTCAGATATACAGGAAGACTCCCTTTAGTCAGCCATGGTACTGCAGATACATATGGCTTAGCAGCCTAAATATAAGTGCCTTGTGACATTTCAAATGACTTGTGGTATCTGAGCCATCCTCATGGGACTGTCAGGAGAAGACACAGGAGTTATATTCCACAAAAAAGCTGGAAGCCCTTCAAGTTCCCTAAGGTATCTCAAATGGTACTTGTAGGGCAACTGAAGAAAGTTCTAGATCTAGACTAGTTATAGCAGGATACTGAATCCTGAGCTCATAGGTAGCAAGTGGTGTATAACCTCTACATTTACATATCTTAATATCAAACCTGTTAGTATCATTGTAACTGTGATGCTTTCTTATTTTTCTTTGAGACAGACAGATACCATATATTTTGTTCTCTGAAAATTCTATTTTCCCAAAGTTAGAAAAAAAATCAAAATATAACTCCTTTCCCCATTATTTCCATGAATTTTCACATTTCAGGTTAAATGTATTTTATCAAAAGTTTTTGATCCTTTCCTGGCATTCATTTTCTTTTCTTATCTACATGGAAAATCATCAATAACTACTATAGCACAAGTAATAATTACTTAGATTAAAATTATAAACAAAGGGACCAAGAATTGACAGGAAGCTTATGAGAGTAACACCATAATGGTAAAATATTTCACTGGAATTTCAGCATGATAGCTTTCATAATGTAAATGTTTTTTCTAAAAAAAAGCTAGAAATGACACTTGTTATAACACTTATTTTCAAATCAAGCAATATGAAGAGATGCAATATTTTTAAAGTAACAACTTCTAGACTTATGCTAATTTTAAAAAGAAAGCTCTCTCAGTCATAGTCAAATGTTAAAAAAGCAAATCCAAACATCAATAAAGATATGAATACTGAATATGATCCCAAACAGTATGGTGGTACCTCAAACAACTGCTTTTTTATCAAAAATAGAACATTTGATGGACATTGATATTGATATTAAAGAAATACTCAGATGTTCAAGAGATTTTCCATTAATCTGAGGTCTATGTCCAAAAAACCAGACATTTTGAGTAGAAAAATTGTTTTCAGTGAAGAAAAATCTCTCTCAGTACTAGAAAAAGTAACCAGAAAGGACAAGGTCCTATTCCTGGTATTATAGAATAAAAATGCCTTTAAAACACTAGTATTTTTTTTCTTGATTTTTTCTTTTAGATAGAGTAAATATCTTACCTTAGATGACAGAATTTATCTCAAGAAATTTTAGGGAGTAAGTGATAATACGCAAGAGAGTTTCAGACTCAATTGCCTGCTGTGTCAGCATCCTTGGAAAGGAGTCTGCCACAGCTTGTATTAAGGGTGAAGAAAGTACACAGGCATCTTTGTTTCTGTCTTAATCTTTATCTCAGTTTTAACTTTACTTTAGAAACACACGAATATAACCCAAAAGAATCCAGTTGACATAACCAGTCACTAACAGTTCTAATAGTTGCAGGATAACACTCAGTGGCACAGAAAGGGTGAAAAATTACAAAGCGTATATCACCCCACTTCTGGACAGAGGGAGATCACTAAGGAACTGGGTCTTGTCAGTCCTCAGATCCCTTGGAATCCCACCAGTGAGGGTGCGGGGTTTGCTGCTGTTTGGGAAGTGACACGCAGTCTTTGTGTGAAATACATACAATTTTAAGATATTCTTTGATGATAAAAGCAGCAATTCTTTGTTGTGTGAAAGGGAATAAGCACAAGGGCATGGATAGTTCTTTTGCCAGCAACATGGCCATAAATGTCTATCCATACTTTATTTCCACAAAATTCCTTTTTTTTTTTTTTCACATAAAGATAGAAAACACCATTCTGGATCAAATTAAAGGTCTTGTGCCTGACATTGTCTAATTAGGAGGCTATTTTGTCTTTTTCTTATGTTCAAAGCCATAATTTATTGTCCACACTTTGTTCCTCAGATTTTTCTTGCCTGCACAATTTGATACTTAGCCAGGGAGAAAGTTCTGATAATTCCACTATCCTGGTCAGTGGAATGACATTTCAGGTGGAACAGATTGCTCTGCTTTCTGATTCACTGTCCTTGAGTTTTCCTGTCAGAGCAAGACTCTTAATATTTCGTGTCTACTAGCTCAGTGGTCCTATTTTATTTTCAGGAAGTAGTATATATACTTAATGGGAGCCTCATATGCGTGATTTAAACTCACCTCAAGGATTTTGTCAGTCCTAGCATCTTTCAGCAAAGAAATGGATGATGCTCTTCCTTAATCAGCCATGAGGTGGCTGATAAGTTTTCCAAAACTAATTAAATTCAAGGCACACTCGAACATCACAGTCTAAGAACTTGGTGCTGTTTCTGTAAGAGTCTAGGGAGAAGTCATGCTTTTAGTCTGTGCAGGATCAGCACTGACAGGTATGGAGATATCCAAGGCCATCCCATGGTGCAAACTGAAGAAAAATGAGGCTGAATTCAGATGTTGGTACAGCTGGGGAAATTGCTTTTTTTAAACAAGATCTCAGTACTTTATTACTGCCTTCAATTAAAACTTGGTGTCCCAAAGGGTACCCAGATGTGGTGCATAATGTTCTTATTTTTTATTTTCTTCCATGATTGTTTTCTCTGTTATCCTGTTGTTTTGTCACACAACTTAGACCCAGTCGTACAGGCTGCCATCTCAAAATCTTCCACTACTAACTGATTAAAGGTATCTTGCAAAATTACCATAAAAATTCTCGACAACCATTTTGACAGAAGATTCCAAAATATAGCTTTCCTCCCACAAGAAACAAAAACTGGGACACAAGTCAAAACAAGAGTTACAGTAACCAAACAAAATTTCAAATACTTTATTTGCTTTTACTCATGAAAGAATATTACTGACTTAAACAATTTGTCATAACATATAATAACAGCGAACTGACTGTGTGATGCATTTAAATACGTATCTAAAACAAGGAATATCTATTGTAAGATTACAACAGCATTCCCCTGGTAGTCCATGTCTTGGATTTATATATACAGAATTCTTATTGCGTAGATATGCTGACCAAATATATAATAAACTGCTTCAGAAAGCAAAAGTAAGTGAAATATAATGCAACAGTGAACAATAAAACTAACAAATAAATTCATTCTAAGATGATCTGTAAAAGACACAAGGTTCCTGATATACACTTTGATATAAAATATTAAATTTCTTTTTCAAAAGTAAAGATGTTACTTGAATTTTCAGGAAGATGTGCAACTGCTCATGCCATTCGTTTGAATCTTCTATGTTAACACTTATTTTAAAATGACATCAAACTCACTTCTTCTATCCATCCTCCTAACCCACTCAGTTCTTTGGAGTGAGAGAACACATAATTAGAAGAAAACATCCGCTTCTGGAATACTCCAGTGTTTCATAACAAAAAGATTTTAGACCCTTGTACTGATTATTCGTGCAAATGGAATCAGATTTTAATAACTTCTTTTGAAGTTAAAATGCCACATATCGAATGTGCAATAAGATTTAAATTCTATCAGTTTAAACTCAAACCAGCAATAACACTGATATATGCATAGTATTTTTAAAATATCCTATTTCATAATGCAGGGTAACATTTTCCTGGAAAGATCTTATTTAAGGTCTTATCTTTTTGTTTCTCTCTAAAAAAGTAGTCTTAATGCTCAAACTAAAACCATTAAAGATAGTATAAATGAGTTTTTATGAATATTAAAAATATAGAAAGCAAAGTCTCTCTGCCCCAATATTTTATTTGAATAAGAACACCCAGACTGTCATTTCCCCTTCAATTACTTCATGACCAAACCAGCACAAATGCTGCTAGATAATTATCATTTTGGCATTACTGTTAAATTATTGTTATTCAAAGTGGATTTTAAGACATAACTGAAATCTGAAAATCCTTTTTTCCAACCCCAGTCAGTTTCTATTTTTAAAAAAATTGACATTTCCTCATCACAAGTGTAAGTGGGAATCCCTTATAAAGACAGGAAGTGAAAGATATTTTTAAGTTACATGGGTCAACATTACAGAAAAAAATATCTTCTGTCATCACAGCTTTCTGATTGGAAAATGTTTTTACATGTCTTTAGCTTGCTCTCTATAGCGAATGAACACTTCTTTGGTTACATGACAATGATTTGTCAGTACATAAGATACCTTTGCTAATATCTTTGAGGAAGTGAACAGTTCAGTATTTCTCTTTTCACCTACCATTTGAGCTGTACTCAATCTGAATTTTTAAATTATTTTCTTTCATCACTGTTCATCAAGTTCTGAAACTATAATTTTTTTATGGATGTGAAATATGAGATAAAGCTTTAGCTGCTTAGCAACAAGTAGAGTCCTATGTGCAAAAAACCCTGCTATCTCATACTGGTTTATTGGCCTTGCTAGTATAGAAAATACATAATATTACTGCACTCAGGATTGTTTGTCAGAGATAAGTACTGATTATCCCCCTATTGCCTTTGATTTTTTATAATTTTTAATATGTACTTATTTTCTATAAGAAGATTTTTAAAGTTCTTGATGCTCTGTTTTGTATATGATGAATAGGGCTCGACCATTCCTTCATTTAAGCCACTGCTACCATCCTTGGTTTTGTTCCAATAGAAAGGAGAACAAAAAATGGTCAGCAAATCAAAAAACCAGAGCTCAAAGACAATAGATGAGGTATAAAATGAAATATCCTTATGGAGTCAATGCCAGTCTCTGAATAGTCTCTGAATATTTTAGCCATTTGTATTCAGCATGTGAAATGCAATGAACTAAATTTTGCTTCAGAAATGTAAGACACAGTTTTATCATTTTTTTTTTCTCCTGAAGTGTCCATGCACACTCACATATACAAACACTCGTCACTTCAATACACGCTCTCTTAAAAATAGAGGCATTACCATAGACATGGATAAAGCTACTGGATATATTCCTAAGGAATATAGTAACTTCATTTTTTTGTGTATGTGCAAACAATAAAAAAGAAGTTAAAGACCTACACGCAACTTGACCTCATTTTCACACTTTGAATAAATTACTCATCTTCTCAATCAAAGAGATTCTTGTAATACAATGTGAAGTTCACTTTGAGGAGAAATGTGAGGAGAAATTATTTCTATAATGAAAGATTCACCTGGAATTAATATTTCTTCTTATATATTTCAAATAAAGAAAAACTCACAAGTGTCAGGGAGCTGCAAGGGCTGGGAGGTTCCTCTAGGATGGGACCCAGAAACCAAAGACAGTAACACGGTAGCAGAGCAGAGTCGTCTCTGGCCCGGGTCATCCTGCAAGAGCCCGAGTGCAGGAACGCGGCATCCCCAGAGGTGCTGGCCAGGGCCAGCCAAGAGTGCAGGTCACAAGGTGATGGAGCAGGGCTGAAGGTGAGCTAGGAAGTCACTCCACAGCTCAAGATTAGGATCAGGTCCTGCTATGGCCAGGCAGAGCCACAGTGATAGTGATGAGCTGAGCCTGGACCAGGCACTTGTCTAAACCCTAAATCTTAAAGCCTCACACAAAACATTTGCAGGAACTCCACAAGCTTTCAGTTAAACATTTTTGGGGACTAAATCCAGAGGCTGCTCTTAAAGACAGGTACAAAAATGGCAGATAGGTATTAATAAAATCTCTGAATTTAATCCATGTAGTTTGGTTTGAAAATAGCCTTGGATGTAGATGTAGATGTTTCTTGACTGGAGAAAATGTAAGTAGCAGGACTTCCAAGGATCACCCATCTGTAGTATCATAATAGGGCACCCTAATACAATATTATGCAAATCTGTGAACTTCTTCTCCATCAGAATCATCTACCTCATGAAAATGAGAATGAATAAACTCCCTGGCGATGTAATTTGATAATTTTGGTTAGATACAGTAAATGGTTCAAGACATTGTGGTAGTGTGTCAGTCCACACCAGTCTGAGGAAGAAAAACTCCTCCTCACTTTACTTGAGACTCACGAAGGCTGTGCAGGTAGGCAGAAACTGTGTTCATGTCACAAGACAGCCATTCAGCTACTTTATAACAGAGTAGTTCCAATCTGGCACATTGCATATACGATTATTTAAAAGTACTTTGAGAAGTAAATTGACTTGTTGATTTTTGGAGGGAAGAATACTGCCTTGCACTCTTCTGTTTTAGACAAGAACATATCAAAGGGTTGGATCATTTATATATTTCATGCACACAAACATGCATGTACTTGCATACTTGCATTCATGCATGTACTTGCAGATTTTTTTCATAAACCTCATAATTCCAGGTAAATTAAACGATAAAACATAGGCTTAGCCACCAAGTGTTTAAATATATGATGCAGTCGCAACTGATTTATTATACCATTCCATGTCTTGGAAGCTAAAATAATTTGTTATCTTTCATAAATAATACAAAAAATTTGACTGCACAGAAGAAGAAACATGCTATCTGTAAAAAATCCGTAAAAGTTCCGAACAGATGAGAGCTAATTGATCTTTAAATTATTCATAGAAATTCTCTGGGGCTCTTATCCTCCCTAGAAGTCTTTTTTTCCAAAGTATAATATGAAGTAACATAGGTTTTGTTTGGTGTTTGAGTGAAGGACTGAGCCCATTAAAATATAGATTTCAGTGTGTTTTTAATTTAAAACCTTGATCAATATAATTACATATATAAATCAACAAAATCAACCATAATTTTCTATCATTTTCAGTTCCCTTCAGTATTTAAGGAGAGATAAAATATCTGATTGTCTGTTCAGCTGTTGATATGTCTCAGAATGATCATTAAGTTCCTTTTGTGTAAATCATGAAGATTTCCTGCCTGATGGCATTTATCATCTCAACATGCAGGGCATGACTTTTTCAGACTCTGAATTGGGCTGAATATATATAAATTTAGGTTTACTCTATAGTACAATGGGAGTAAAGTTAGCCTAATAATACTACATCAGCAGTATAAAGGTGTACTGAGGGAGAAAATAGGCTTCTTGGAGTAACTTTACTTTTAAGACTACTACTAAAGCACCAGAATCCAAAGTTAAGGTACAGCAGGGTAGTTGGATTTCCATATATACTGCATATAGGATGAAGAGTGCACATTTACATGTCTATCAATCCCGCTGTAAAATCAACTGTAAAAGCACAGTTCCCACAACTATAATACTATCTGCTATATCATCTCCGCCATCCCTACTTTGTGGGATGAATGTATTTAGGGAACTTAGGCTTCTTCTCCCTCAACAACCAGGTAATGAGAAAAAGCTTTACTACCTTTAACTTTGCTTCATGTTTTTTTCAAACATTCTTTTTGTTTTTCTTAATACTAGTATTAGGTGCATAAGACATCAAGACTGTCAAAAATCTCTGGACTTGGCATTAGCACAACTCCCCTTTTTCTGTTATTGAAGCACTACAAGCACGTAGGAATATCCCAGAAGAGACGACAGTCTGACACTGTGTCAGTGTCTAGAATAGCTCAATGTCAGCAGTCAGCAGCAGGCAGGAGGTATTGATACTGTTGGAGAACGTAACCAACACCCAGATGCAGTGTTTTTCAAAAGGCAAATTAGTTCACCAAAGAGCAAGTATCAGTGATAGCAGCAAATAAGGGACATGTGTTCAGAGAAAAATCTACAGTCTGCTTTTAATTTTAATGTGTCTTTTTTTGCTTTCCAGATGATTTTAATAGAGAAATGTTCTGTGTTTTAAAATTAACCTAGTATCAGCCATTTTTAACATAAAACATTTGAAATGAGACTAACAGATTGTGTTTCAAGTTTAACCAAATGTGAATTTAAACACTCAAACACTAAACTTATTAATAAAATGTAATTTTAAAGGCAAAAATTCCCATCAGAACCTCCATCCTTCCTCATTTCTGATCCTTACCTAGCACTCATAACTGCTCTTCCTGATCTCTGTGTCATAATATGTTCATTTACTTCTTTCCTGGTTTTCAAGGATCTTCTAAAAGCTATTTATAAAATCGATTAAGCTGGACCAGATATTCTTAAAGCTCTTCTAATTTGGCCTCACTTTATTTAGAAACTCAGAGCGCTCCTGGTCCTTTGCGCAAGTCCTCTGGTAAGCAGTGGCTTCTAATTTAATTGAAAACTGCTTGCTTAATATTTAAAGTCTGGATTACCTGACCAAGCTGAGATGAATAAAATGTTACAACTCATTTAAGTTTATGGATAAAGCAGAAGTTAATGGGTATTTTATACTGTATTTCAGAGAAGGCTCCATTTCACTGCAAGATTGCACAGTAAGGTTGATGTATGTTATTCTCAATTTTGCCACTTGCTCAAAAAGTATGATGGATTTTTTTTTTGAGTCAGATTTTTAATTGCCTTAGATTTTCAGTGGAATGAGACACCTAAATGCTTTTGAAATCCTTCATATATCAGTATTTTTAAGTGTATGCATATTTGAAAAAATTGCCCCTTTGTACCTTGGTCAGTCTCTCTATCAGTAACACAGAATAACTTATCAAATCAGGTTAAGGATTTTTGAAATATCAGGTGAATGGTACCTTTCCAGCTTAATTTTGTTTGTTATCATCTCTATGCAAAAGGAATGTGAAAGATGAGTAGCATTCAGACAATTCCAATATTTTGTGCTTTATGACACTGAATGCATATTCTTATTAACAATACCCTAGGAATGGAGTTTTCAGTCAGGGTACTGTGTGAAGGGGATTATTAATATGTGAATTTCTGAGTGATTTTCTTACTGACAATTTCCACCTGGAAATCTAGCCTTCATATTCCAACAAAAACATCACCTCAAATAGTCACAAATCTGATGATGATAAGCCAGACAGCTTATACTAGTCTACTTGGTATCTTTTGTGCCTTATAGAAAAAGAAGGATGAACCCTGTGTTCATAAAAATTTGATGGATGTGATAATGGCTTGCTAATGGATCCTAGACACACTTAGTTGAGTATTAGTATTTCAGATAAAAAGCACCCAGCCTCCTATAGCTGAACTCTCCTTTCTTAATTTCCTACAGATTTCTCCCCTCTGGACATGAATGCTTAACTACTCATTTTCTGCAGTACTTTTTGGGGAAGGATTTGAACAGAAAAAAATGCAAGAAGCACTCTATATCTTACCAAGCCTGTTTTCTTATTATTTATCATGTGTTTTGTCCGTAATTTTGTTCCATTTTCTCTCTGCTTGTTCTCCTAGGAGAAGGGAACTTGGTTGACAAATATCCAAGCAGTTTTGAGACTACTATTCTTCAGTGAAGAGTAGAATTGGTCCCTAACATTTCAATACACTTTGTGTGTGTGCGTGTGTGTGTGTGTGGTGTCTATCACAATAATATGTGCAGATTCAAATCTTGACTGATATTTTCACATCTTTAACTAGTCCAACCTTTCTTTCTTTTATGTTATTCAATTCTCAACTATCCTTTCCACAGGAGAATAGGGGAAAGCTTATTTTGCCATTTTGCTTCAAAAAAGGAAGGTGATGTAATATTAAAGCAATATTTTCATAGAATCATAGAATTTGGGAAAACATTCAGTAGATCATTTTGTCCACCTCTCTACCAGCACGTAACTGTTCCCTAAAGTATAATTTTTAGTTTTCTGTCAGTTGTGATGTTGTATGTCTCCAGTGAGAAGACATTCACTGTTTCTTTTTAGAGAAATCTAATAGAGATGCTTCTCAGAATATTTTCTCCTCAATAATCACTTTAAAATTTCTCTTTTCTAATTTTATTTTTTCCCATTTAAACTCATATTCATCATGTTAGATGGTTTATCTGTTCCTTGATGATCCTTAATCCTTTCAAATATTTATAGACTTATTCTTCCTCTCACCCATTTGTAATTTTGCTCCAGCATATGTTAATCTATATCTTATTTTACAGCTCTGTGACCATATCTATAGTGCTTCAGTTTGCCAATTGAAATTCCAGAACATTCATTAAAAATGATTTGGAAATAAAATACAAAAAGGCTAAAGAGCTTTAGGGAGACAACAATAAGCAACAGTATTGTCTTAGCTGGATAAGAAATTATTGTGGTGTCAAGAGATTCTATATAAAATTCAATATTATTGTACTAGACAATTGACAGGATTAAAATATGTTGACAGTTTCTGGTAATTTTGAAATGGGACAAATTATGTCTCATAATATACTTCATAATTACTTTCAGGCAAAGCAAAAGTAAGATAACAGATTTCTTTTAAATTACAATCAAAATGAGCAACTCTCTTACGCTTGAACTTAATTTGGCAAAACTGAGCTCAGAGCAGTATTTTACAACCAACGGTTTATAGTGAAATACAAATAAAATCTTACTCTAGCAGCATAGACACTAGTGTTATTATTCATCTTTGATTTACTTAGTGTACATTTCAGACTGCCTTCAAATGCTAACATTCAAAAGCTGCCTTGGAGATTTCTCAGTTGATGGCAGAAGTAATACTTAGTAGCAAGTTGATTTTCAAGAAAGAAACAAAAAAAAGCCCTTAAGTCTACAAAAATTTTTAAATCATTTCCACTTCCAGAAGCGTGAGCTATCTGAAATAGGATTTTTCTGACTTTCCTTTACACTTTTATATATTATGACTGAAATATTTTTCTTCACAATGGGTGATCACATCAAAAGATCTTTCCTGTTATAAAGATAAAAATGAAGAAAAAAAATGATGTAATTGTACTCCCAAACTAGGCTTTAGAATAAAGGTTTTAAGTCATTTGTACTAAGCATCTTTTCAACCTCAACTTAAGTAATATAGAAAATATATTAAGAGGGCAGGGAACCATGACCTCATGTTGCTGCTTCACTATAGCACTATAGTGCGTCACAAAGCACCATACAGTTCATGCCTAACAAAAACACCTTCCCTGTCACTAGTGGCTAGGAACATTAATGTCCAGGCATAAAAGAAATTAGGTTAATAAAGAGTTTTTCAACAATCTTTGCCTTCTCCTTTAACTTTTGAAATATAACTCCTGGTGAGAAAACCAGCCTTGGTAGCTCCACATGCCACAGATTGCCCAATCGACTCCAAGCGACTTTTGCTTTTGCCTGACAGTGACATTACAGCAGGCAGAGCCCAAGATGGAAAATCAACTGAGATGACTGAAAATCTCTGGAGCCTCTCATTTTCACCGATGAACTTTCAGGAATGATGGTCCTTTGTCACCCTGGACCTTGAAGGTGTGCCCAGATCTTTGCATTTGCAGGGCTCGTGGCTTCACACTTTCCTCCATTGGTCCTTCAGACTTTCACAAAGTCAGAGAAACCAGCATTTTTCCTCCATGTCACGAACATGCTAGATTCACTTCCCTTAATACATAGTAAAATCAATGTAGAGAAAACTATTTGGCAAAGTTTTACATCTGACCTTTAACGTTCTATCTTAATTTGTATAAAGAAAATGCTGTGCCTTTTGCTCTGTAAGCTTTTACTAAAATGTTCTCATTTGAGCAATACGATTCCATTAGTATTAAAATGTTGTGAGCACTCACTAAAAGCTTTTCTTTTTTTCCTTGCTTTTATTATAGTTTGAGTATAACTTTACTAGTATCATTTCAGAGACACACCACAGAGCTGAGCCTTAGGGCTATGTTTTCCCACTGATTCACTAGATAAAATTTATTATGTTTACAAAATACATCAACATGTTCATAAAGCTTTTTGTTTAAGAGAAATAAAAGAAGCTTTGTGTTACCTAACATTGTATTTCTCCACAATTTTAATTTAAAGCAACTGTAGCAATAAAGACGGAATATATTTCTCTTTCAGTGTTTAAATACAAACTGGAGAATGTAGGTTGTGCATACCAGACATGGGCTGCTCCTGCATGAATTAATAAAAACAAACTGAATTTTCTTTCCCTTAACTTATGAATGCTGCCAGTCTTGCACTGGGATGCCTATACTATTATGTGCTTAAGAAAATATACAAATTAAAAGCCAGGCTGCAGGGGTGCAGATTTCTGCAAGTTATTTCAAGAAGACAGTATCATAAGGGACTACGTTGTTGCCTTGTGTTTTCAAATTTTTGTTAGTATCACATTTTATTTTAACTGATTGCCTTTTAAGGCAGAACGAGGAAGTCGTAACCAAATAGCAAGTCCATGCATTGTGATTCCCCTTTTCTGGAGATTGAAAAGCCACCAACATAAACAGCAACATTTCCAACATACATTTTCCTTATAAAGGCACAGCCTTAGTTCATTTATATCGGAATAAATTGAGCAGCTCTTTTAATGTCTGTGTTTTACACTACCTAAAGGAAGACAAAATATGCTTTTTTCATTGGTCCCATGCTAGAGCTTTGGTCAATCTTTTGTGTATTCAAAATATTTTCTGGCTTCCTGTAGTGATAGACAACATCACTAATTACTAGAAAAATGTCTCTAAGCTACAGAAAATGGAAATTGTAAAATTGTAATGAATACCAAAGTCTACCAAAGAGTATTTAAGTTCTTTCTTCTAAAAGTGAAATTACTGCACCATCAAGTCCATCAATTGACAGATTGAGGGCATGGAAAATCTCTTGTGTGTCCAAGCAAGTCCAAGGAAGGCATGTCCAAGCAGGGACAATGAGATTGTTTGCCTGTACTATGTTGCCAAAAAAGTCAAACTGTGGCCTGGGCATTAAATATCTGCAGCGACGCTATTTTGTGGGATTTTCTCAGAGTAGCCAAAGGAATGACATTTATTAAAATACTGACAATTAAAAGACAAAATATATGTTTGTCTAGGAGAATGTTGCTCCACTGGGGCATGCACTGCAACAGAAAGAACCAAATACCGTTTAGTCTCCCTGCAAATCACACAAAAGTTTTGAGATCTTTGAAATGAGTGAAAAGAGAAGCTGATCTACAGGTAACCAGAGGAGATAATGGTCTATGAAAGATATTGTAATCTAAATCTGGACAACTGTAAAGATATCATGAATGAGCATCACAGTTACAAACAACTAGAACTTCAGTAAACCACAAGAGGGTGATTCATGGGGTATTAATAATGTTAGCTCTCATAAGCAAGTCCCTATTAAATTGTGCATCCCCATACTGCTATTAAATGCAATAGAGACACATGATCTTTAATTTCTAACCAAGAAAGGTCCATTTATAAAGCAAAAATGTGTCATTAAAATGTTCTTAGATTTACAGACTGTGAAAGTGGTAACTGTAACTGCAATCTAATTCCACATATCCCCCATCAATTTCTGGTCATAATAGATGACGGGTACCTGGGGTAACTCCTCGCTAGTTTAGATGTGCTCCTGTATTCCAGCAACATCCACAGCTTGACTTATTCAAACCCACAGATACCAATGTCATTTAAGTAGGTAATTGTCTGTCAGATTAGAAACACACGTCCTCATTGGCTTGGCTTCTTTTCTAACAGTATTAAAAGAAACAAAGAGCTCAATATCATTTACAGTACAGAGAAAGAATGAGTCCCAGTGCCAAACAGAAAGTATGATGTGCTCATGCCTCAAATATCAAGGTAAAAAGTAATCAGAAACTTGATGTTGCCTCAATGTTATAGGCTGAGATAGAGAAGAAAATATGATGCACTAGAAAAAAGTGCTCGAATAATATTTTTATTTTTATGAATTAAAGGTTCTAACAGTGCCTGAAATTGTTAGGGTGAGCCTGGTCTGCACTGAAGCCAATTAGCACTGAAAAAACTCTGTGTGGAATGTTAGTCCCCAGAACTGGAGAGTAACATTTGAATTATCTGCAAGGAGCAGCCCTGCCTACTCTAGTTCCTCAACCATGGCCCAAAATTGTCCATGAGGATGGCGTCTGGTCTGAGGAATAGACGCGCTTGAGCAACAGACATGCCAGGGTCTTTTATGGTAGTTTTCATACGCAGGTTAAGTTGCAGTGTCTGAGAAAGTGTCTTGGACATAAAATGAGTGGAAAAAAAAATCTTATCACACACTTTTTTCCCACATACATATTATACTTATTTTCCATAATATCAAATTTCTTTCGATTTTCCAAATTCTGTCCTCTTTCCACACAAAATCTTTCCTGTTTTCCTCCTCACCTGCGGTAGTATTCAGTCATTACCTCCAGGTCTACTCCCCAGTCCTCAACTCCTTTATATGTTTCATTTAAATATTGACCAAGTGCACTGCATTCAAGTGGCTTGAATTTTACTAAAAGCCTCCTTACACACTCAAGAAAGACTGCTTTTGCCAGTGACCTAGAAAACACTGTCTGGAATTATACTCTATCTGTGAAACCTTGACTAAAAGTTTTCAGAAGCAAGTGATGTCCAACACATAAATCGAAAGACTTCTTTTTTAGGACAGCAGTGTAAAGTATTATATGTCCCATGTTTTATCTTACACTGGGAGGCAATAAGAATTGGACATTTGCCAGAACCATTCTTTAAATTTATAGAGTGTTTGAGGAATTTTCTCCATGAACTGTCAGAAATAGTGCAAATATTGCAATAAAGGTAAATAGTGTGGTATGGAAAATATTCATTTTTATATTGCCCAAAGTATTTGCATATTTATAGCAATCAGAAAATGGTCATGTTTTATACATATCCCTACTGGAGCCTTGATCTTGCTGCAATGTGTGGGATCTTTTCTATTAGTTTCTGGGAGGCCAAGGTTTTTAATATTCATTTTCTACCTTAATAATAGAAAACAATGTGCTATTCAATTCTGCAAGTACATAATTAATTTTTAGGTACACCTCCTAGACCTGTGGAGATGAAGATCAGAATCACTAGACTAAATGCTATATGCCACATATAAAATACACATATAAAATGTGTATATAAAAGCCACATATAAAATACATGATGTGGATCACTATGAATCTATTCAGATTCCATATATGATTAATACAAGTATACTATATTTGCATCTGGGAATCTCTGTCTATTGAGTATTTCAAGAACTGATTACAGAGTGCTTCAGCAACACAATCTACCTTGGAAGTTTCCCTTTCTTTGAGCAAGATCTCCAGTGGCCCTTTCCATCTAGATTTTAAGATTCTAATTTCAATTAAGTCAATGTCCATATTTGATAAAACATAGATGTCAAATTATCTTGAAAAGTATATCTGCTTAATTTTATTTTTTTTTCTTAGCTTTTCTATTTGTGACTCAGAATAAAATACAAAAATGTCTTCTTGTTTCTTTATATAGAATATAGAAAATCACTCACATACAAGCACGTACAAGGCAAATAGCAAAAAGAAGGTCCCAGCATCATCACTTTTACCTTAGGAGCAAACCCAGGCACTTAGCCTGCAGATACTCAAGTTGACCATGAGCCAGCAATGTGCCTTTGTGGCCATGAAGGCCAATGGTATCCTGTGTGGCATGCAGAGGAGTATTGCAAGCAGAGGATGACCCTGACCATCTACTCATTCCTGGTGAGACACATCTGGAGTACACAGTACAAGAGAGTCACGGAGCTACAAGATCAAGTCCAGCAGAATGCTACTAAGGTGATGAAGGGACTGGAGCACCTTTCCTACAAGAAAAGGCCAAGAGAGATAGGACTCTTCAGACTGGAGAAGAAAAGGCTGAGGAGGGAATCCTGTCATTGCATGTAAGTATCTGAAAAGAGTGTGTGAAAAGGATGGGGTCATTGGGAGAGACAAATTTTGTCCAGGGTGAA
Organism: Crypturellus tataupa; assembly: GCA_034781795.1. Classification (NCBI taxonomy): domain Eukaryota; kingdom Metazoa; phylum Chordata; class Aves; order Tinamiformes; family Tinamidae; genus Crypturellus; species Crypturellus tataupa. The sequence goes on from JAWLRI010000212.1 coordinate 827,120, forward strand.
GTTTGGCCTTTGTGCTTTAACTAAATGAGGGCCTGATCCAGGACCAGGTGAAAGCACCAGGAGCACAGAATTAGGCCCAGACATAATAAGCAATAGATTTCCATGTGCTGCTATATAAATACTGTTAAAAAAAAAAAAAAAGAAAGAAATATGCCTTGCACATCCCTCATCTCAACCTAGTTTCGCATATCCTATGCTTTGTGAATGGCATTCAATTTCTAGCACTTCTGGTCAAAAAAAATCCGATTTGATATATGACAAATTTCTTAAGCTTTCTGAACCTAGAAAAGAAGTTATCCTACAGAGCAATTTCCCCTGGGGAAATAGGAAATGAGGAGAGAAAACACTTAAAATACCTTTGCAGTATCGAGCTGCCACAAACCACTCCTAGAGATTTCTCTACATTAAAAGGTTTCCCTGGTGGGTGAGGAGACCAGAGCTGTAAACACCAGGAGATTTTCCACTGGTTGAGAGGATGAGGTTAGGGATTATTTAGGCAAACTGGACATCCATAAATCTATGGGCCTGGATGGGAAGCACCCAAGAGTGCTGAGAAAACTGGCAGGGGTCATTGCTCAGCTGCTCTCCATCATCTTCAAAGATCATGGAGCGTGCGGGAGGTGCCTGAGGACTGGAAGAAAACCAGTGTCACTCCAGTCTTCAAAAAGGGCAAGAGGGAGGATCCAGGAAACTACAGGCCAAACAGCCTCACCTGTGTCCCTGGAAAGGTGATGGAGCAGTTCATCCTAGAGACCATGTCTAGGCATGTGAAGGAAAAAAGGTGATCAGGAGTAGTCAGCATGGATTCACCAATGGGAAGTCATGTTTGATGAACCTGATAGCCTTCTACAATGGAGTGACCGTCTTCATGGACAATGGGAGAGCTGTGGATGTTGTCTAGCTTGACATCAGCAAGGCTTTCCACACAGTCTCCCATAACATCCTCATAGGAAAGCTCAGGAAGTGTGGGTTAGATGAGTGGACAGTGAGGTGCACTGAGGACCAGCTGGATGACAGAGTTCAGAGGGTGGTGATAAATGGAGTCAAGTCAAGTTGGAGGCCTTGACCAGTGGTGTCCCACAAGGATCTGTACTGGGCCCGGTGCTCTTCAACTTGTTCATCAGGGACTTGGACGAGGGCACAGAGTGCACCCTCAGCAAGTTTGCAGAGGACACTAAACTGGGAGAAGCGGCTGACACTCCCAAGGGCTGTGCTGCCATTCAGAGGGACCTAGATAGGATGGAGAGTTGGGCAGAGAGGAACCTTACGAGGTTCAACAAGGACAAGTGCTGGGTCCTGCACCTGGGGAGGAATAACCCCAAGCACCAGTACAGACTAGGGGTTGACAGCCCTAATCTGTAGGGGAAAGCAGCTCTGTGGAGAGGAATTTGGGAGTCCTGGTTGACAACAGGTTAACCATGAGGCAGCAAAGGCCAAGAAGGCCAATGGGATCCTGGCTACATGAGGAGGAGCATTGCCAGCAGGTCAAGGAAGGGGATCCTGCCTCTCTGCTCAGCTCTGGTGAGGCCGCACCTGGAGTACTGGGTGCAGTTCTGGACTGTCCAAGACAAGAGGGACGTGGAACTTCTAAAGAGGGTCCAGCAGAGAGCCACGAAGATGATTAAGGGACTGGAAGATCTATCAAATGAGGAAAGACTAAGCGAGCTGGGCCTGCTTAGCCTAGAGAAGAGAAGGTTGAGAGGAGATCAGGTATAAATTCCTGAGAGGAGAACATAGGAAGGATGGAGCCAAACTCTTCTCGGTGTTGGCCAGTGGTAATGGGTACAAACTGAAACACAGGAAGTTCCATCTCCAAATGAGGAAGAACTTCTTTCCTGTGAGAGTGACAGAGCCCTGGAACAGGCTGCCCAGAGAGGTTGTGGAGTCTCCTTC
>JAWLRI010000213.1:0-14951 GCA_034781795.1 Crypturellus tataupa
CTGCGGCGCCATGGGGGCCGGCGGGCTGCGGGTGCGGGCGGCGCACACGGCGCTCAGCGCGGCCCTGGCGCTGGGGCTGCTGCTGCACGGCACAGGTGAGGCGGCCGCTTCCCGCTCCCTCCCCTTCTCCCGGCTTCTCCCCCTTCCCTTTCCGTGAGGCGCCGCGGGGAGGCGGCTCCACCAACCGCGTTACAAGAGGGAGGCGCCGCGCGGGGCGGGAGAGCCGCGGAGCTCTGAGGTAAAACGCGTCTTCCCGCTCCCTAACGGTGCGAACAGCTTCATTGCCGGCATGGCCAGGCCAGACCCCTCCTCTGGGGAGAGAAATCCTAAACACTGCGGGGATTTACCCTCTTCTGTGGTTTTTGGGGGTACCTTTCAGACCTGCGGAGGCGAGAGGAGCGCGGCGAGCTGCTGCAGCCCGTGCTCTTCGTGCTGCTGGTGCTGTGCTCCGTCCTGCTCTACCTCAAGGTGTCCCTCATGGACCCGGGCTTCGTTAAGGCTGAGGAGGAAGGACAGGTAAATCATTTCAGGAAGGAAAGTGCCGAGGCTAAAAATACGTGTTTGCTGTTGCCTTTTCCCTACTATGCTAGATGAGAACAGTCTGAAATGGTTCCCATTGCATTTAGCGTGAAGGAAGGGCACACAAAGGGTATCCCCTGGACTTCAAGCGCATCTTTAGGAGCGTGTTTAGGAGCAGTGGCACCCGAGCCCAGGTCCTCTCCTGCCTCGTGGAAGCCCTACGAGCCTCCCCGCGTTGCTAACTGCTGCCAACAGGTACAAGAAGTGACTCAAGGCGCAGCCTTGGGAGGAGGTACCCGTGGCAGCTCTGCTCAGTGACCTGCTAATAGATCTGCTGCCCTCTCAGGGGATGGACACACATGCAAACAACAGCAAGGTACATAGAGATGCCAAGTTACGGTACCCGAGAGGTAACCTTGGCAGGTTGCTGCCTTCCTGGTTGTACAGGACAAAAGCAACAGTGCATTTCCATTTTTAATCTTCTACCATCAATTTAAGCATCAGGATCATGAATAAGTAGCACCGTTTTTACTGAAAGGACACAGTGATGATGTTTGGAAGCAGAGGCTGATCTTGCTTATTTACATCCCAGAATGTAGTCTGCGGATCCAGATGGTGTCTTATCAACAGTTATTTCTGCTTGAACACAAATATTCCTTTGAATGGTTGCAGAACAACCTCTTATCTCTGGATACACCTGAATTACTTTTCATGGCAAGGTACTTACCTAGCAGCTTCTATACTTTTCCAGGAATTACTCTTCGTGATAGAGATAACAAGCACTCTATACCCAAGAAGTAGAAGGAGCCAGGCAGCTCAGTCATGCCAAGTGGTGTAATAACTGCTGTTACTTAGACAGCAGCACAGGAAACATCCTTCGTCACTCCCTCTATCTCTCTTGGTAGGCAGGAAAGACTGAAGAACAAAGCATGGTGACATCCCCAGTTCCAGGCAATATTAAGATGCGACGTTGTGGCTACTGCATGGTGAAGGTTGGTATTCGTAAGACTCTAGAAGGGAACGGAAGGGCCAACTGAAAACGTTCGTTTTCCTCTGAACAAGTGGTACAATTCTCGTTGCCTGTGTTTTCTTGCTTAGCCATTGCTCCTCGCTGTTCTGTGGCTTGGAGGCATGACAGATCTGATTAGTTCTGTCACAGCATCACCTTACTGAAAAACTCGCAGCAAAAGCAAATGCAACTGCAAATTGATTTTGGGTACAATCCTAAATGGAAAAGTGACTGAGCTGGACTGTGTAACTAAAGATGTAATGATGGAAATCTTAACCTGTTCCAAGGTTTAAAAAAGTCCCTGCTAGCTTACAGAAACAGGGATCTATCTTTACTCTATTCCACCATGGGAAAAGTATATTTTACATTCTTACTGCCATGCCAGTCAGAGCTTACTGTACTGAAGGAAAAAAAAAAAAAAAAAAAGCTTATCTTGAAGTTATTTTGATAGTCAGGAAAGCAGCTTAGCACAACATATAGCATCACACAGCAGCTGTGAGCTTGTTTGGAAGTCTAGAAACAACAACACATTGAAACATAAACCTGAATGGTAAAACATGGCATGAAGAAAAAAGATCAGAGCAATTAAACTGTTTTTTCAAGGAGATTGAAAACAAGCAATTCTAGGCTTTAGGCAAAGTGCTTTTTATCAGTTTAATAAAATCCAGTATTATCTCAGCTTCCATGAATTCCTGAAGAGTATCTGCTAAAAGAAATCAGCTTGCTGCGAGAGGATAAGCTAGCTTTAGGGAATGAATCCCAGGAGGCACATCCACATTACTTTCCTCAGCTGTATCTCACTTCATCTTTGTCCTGGTACTTGAGCTGCTTTCCTGCCTAAATGCCTTGTGCTCCTGCAGGAGGAGACACTTGCTCCCTCTTTGCAGTCCCCTAAAGAGATCCTATCCCACATCCTGCACACTAGTTTTTCGATTAGAGTTTTTCATCTCTGCTCATGTTTTTCCGAATAGCTGCAGCCTATTTGAATAAACTATTTGGCTCTTTGCACACTGGGCTTCCCTTAGAGGGGGATAATAAAGAATATATATGGGTGTGGAACAGTAATTTAATTCAAATTTTGGATCTTTTGGGGTCTGTTTTAGGGGAATATGATCCTGTTTACTTGTCTTGGCAACGTGATTATGTTGTACCTTAACTGCAACAGGGAATGCTTTTGGGCCTGCCTTGCTGTGGAGAACAACTTTGCAAAATGCCCTTTTCTACAGAACAGGGAAGCGAACAGAAGTGAAGCAGGGCTCCTGTTTTGTTTCTTCTGCAGCAACCCATGCGAGCCAAGCACTGCCAGCTGTGCCAGCACTGTGTTCGCCGTTATGACCATCACTGTCCCTGGATTGAGAATTGTGTAGGAGAGAAGAATCACCCTCTCTTCATAGTCTACTTGAGCGTGCAGCTTGTAGTTCTGCTGTGGGCTTGGTACATTGCTTGGTAAGTCCTGAAGGCAGCAGTTCTGCCTTTTTTTTTTCTACAGTCCTACAAAGGTTTTTATGCAGAACAGAGCAGCCAGTTGATTAGCTTTTCATCTTCTCCTTCATTTGTATACTGAGGATCAGCTCTTCTGAGACCTCTAAGCTGAGGAATAATTTTACAGAGCCCCTTCTCATTAAAGAGGTAGCTGATACATAATTACTGAAGTAGAATCTGATAATAAAATCCAAATTATCTTTGCTTAAGCTTAAATTTAACAGAATTATTAACGTAACGAATTTTGTTTCACTTACTGTAATACAAGCTTCCTTCTCAAATTGAAGTACTGGAAAATCCAAGGAGGGTTCAGTTGTACACTTGTTCAGGACCGGAATTAACTAAAGACTACTGCATCTCTCATTTAGGAGAACCAGCATCTTTTAAGCTTCTTAGATTTTAAGAGTTTATAGCACATTAACATCGCTGTAGTATACCAGAGATTCACTATTTGCAAGTCAGACTTACGTGCCATCAGTTTTGCTTGGCTTATGTAATTTAGTTTTACGTCTTTAATCTTGAGCATGTTTCTGTTTGAATTGAAAGGTCAGGCCTCCACTTTGAACAGTCCTGGGACTGGCTGCAGCACAATGTTTTCCTCCTCATCTCCTTCCTCCTTATAGTCGTTTTCACCATTGTTGACCTCTTGCTGCTTATTTCACACCTCTATCTGATCTCGTGCAACACCACAACCTGGGAATTCATGTCACATCATCGCATCTCCTACCTGAAACATTCCGAGTTGGAGAATCCCTTTGACCAAGGGGTAATCCTCAACCTCTGGAGATTCTTCTGTTCATGCCACCTCACTACATGGGAGAAAATCTACTTTCACAGGGACAGTGAACCTGTCTAGTCACAGTAGAACCTACTTAGTAAAGTGCCAAAACACCTGCAGGTTGCTGGATTAAGTTTTACTAACACAAAATGATGCCATTTCATTGCATAAATTTCAGTACATAATGAACTGTGCAACTTATCCAGAGCCTTCTCATCCATAACAACAAGTTATATTTCTAGAAGAATAGTCAGGGTTATTCTTTATACATGAATTGCACTGTGAAAGGGAAAATACTGGTCTGGGAAGACCAGATTTTTTTGACCGAGTGGAAATACTTGGTTAAACTTACTTCTTTTGTTAATTGCATCCAGATCTCTTGAGAAGAAATACAAGAATTGTGGGAAAAGGTATGTGCACTTCTGCTCCCTAAAGGTTCCATTTCTTATTGCTGCTAGGAAACAGCAGCTCTTCTCACAGACAAGCAAGGCAGAATCAATATCATTTAATATAATGTGGCCTTTCTTCAACATCATTCTCACTGTGCGAACCACTGTGCCTTCTCACTAGTGTCGGACAAACAGTAGAAAGTTTTGAATAAATATACAGATAGTCAAAAGCAAATTTCATTTCAACTACATGCTTAAAAGCTCATGCTTGTCACAAAGGTTTGAGGTTTGTGTTAGCTGCATGAGAAACATCTGTAAGGCACAAAATTCAGCTGAGATAATTAGCCTAATACTCTGCGATACCCTGACTCACTTCCTAACAGCAACATAAACTTAAGTCTCTGGACTGTGTACAGATTTGTTATTTTGAATGCATTTGTCCAAGAATGATGCCATTTTTCTAGACACAAAAGCAGTACTTGCCAACATTATTTCTGTGGACAGCTTCATGCTGCAGCCTTCACTGTAGCTTCTAGGGGAAAAAGCCTTTACTTTATTATATATAATACAGGAAAACAAACAAACAACTAATAGTTGTTTCTTCTTGCCTGGCTCAAGTAATGCTAGTCCAATAATTCTACCTCAACATCTTCATAAAACTTTAACAGAAGCATATAAAGTTTCAATATAAAAGATTCTAGGTCCTATTTATTTCTATGGCATTAGGAGGTGCTAAGAACTTTTCAGGACAGCAGCAGGATGACTTATTTTCCGTTGTAATAGATCATACTTCAGGTTTCCATGAAGGACTACAGGGAAGGTTGGGAAAGTACTTCTGAACTTCATAAGTGGGAAAGCCTGGAGTACGAATTTTAGTCTCAGCTTCTCCCCCGTCCACTCACCAAAAAAAGTCTTATTTTGTGCCTTAATTTCCTTAACTCAGGAGTTAGCACTGATTCAGGAGCACAGCTGGCAAGCTGATAGGGTGCACTCAGGTTTTATGAGCACTCAGGAAAGGAAATGACAGTCACTGATATGTAACTGTAGTCCCAAAGCAGCTTAAACAGCTGCAGGATCCCTTTTTTAGCCAGTTCCAGAAAGAGTTTGCAAATTGTATCCAGTCTGGCTTGCTCAGGGCAGAAGCTCTTATCAGAGGGCTATCAAAATATTAAGAATTGTTTTCACAATAATGATGTACAATCCCTAATGGATTGTGTAGTTTATTCATATCACTGTAGCATTACCAAAGTAAGGCTCGTCTGCCACTTAGCTCTTTCTGGTTCTTCAGTTGTCAGCCAAATAATATTGAAAACACACTACTGCTCTGTTTGGCAATTCTTTTTTTAACGCAGATGGATGGTAAATTACAGTCTTTTTACTCTGTTGTAAACGATTAAAGAGATTAAATACTCCTTTTGTGGTTCTTTTGGCCTCTTCCTTTAAAGCCCAAATTCTAGGTTTCTCTTGTGCAAACAATTCACTGTACTGCCTGCTTGCTTTCCAGCAGTCCTGACCTTAAAAAAAAAAGCCACAAAACAGCACTGTAGGGACCAAAACCAAACCAAGCATTACTATTTAAACAAAGGTGAAGAAGATCTGTGTCCGGCCTGAAATAGACCGTTATGTTACAAGGCAGAAGTGGGAGGTTGAAGCATACTCTGAAATTTTCAAAAGTAATTACACTTGGCTCTGATAATAGGAGAACTAGGTTATGTTACTGTATAACAGAATTATTTCTGTTATACACTAACATATACTCTTACCTCTCTGAATCCTGAAGCGCTTAGACCAGGCTTGATTTAATGGGGACTACTCACTGGCTGCACTCTAGGAATAACACAGTTGTGGTAAGCTCAGCTTCTGTCTACCTCTGCTGAAGATAAACCAAAGAGCAATAGCTGTGTTTAACTAGCTGCTTTCAGTAGGCTATTCCCTTTCTAGATTCTCTTACCTTTTTTTTTTTTTTTTTTTTTTTTTTTTTTTTTTTTTTATCTCCTACATGCTACTCTAATGAATAAGAAAATGCATCTTATAAAGTGTTAAGTACACGTGATAGGGTACCAGGTAAATGGAACCAACTTTTTCAATATTAAAATTGTAATTATATTAATATGCAAATAAAAAGCAATATATGCATAGATAAAAATGTCAAAGAGAAAATTTGCTTGCAGTCATTTGAATGTGATAGGTGATTATCCGATGCAATATGTATAACAGGAATGAGAAGGAAGGAGGAAAGAAAATACTACTATGACATTTACATAGAGAAGTAAAACCCTTTTCTACAGAGCAGCCCTGATCTGAAACACAGTCATTTAACTTAACACTAAAGGACATGATAAACTACAATTTCATTATAAGGAAAAGTATCTTTATTTTCAAGAATACCATGTGCAAAGCTGTGGAGGTTTTATATTTAAAAACAATAGCTAAGATTTAGCATCATCAAATAAGAAGTCTTTCTCCTTAAGATAGTTCATTTGGATCATTATCAAACAAACTTAATTATCTTGGTTGTATTAAAATCCATTCTTTCCCTTGCATATTATACCTATGAGTAGGAATGTGCAAAAAGAAAACATTAGAAAGAGGGAACATTGCATATCTCTTCTAGAAGCAGGCAGGATGTTCATTCCCCCTGCTATTACACAGCTTAAGAGAGCTATGCTGCTTACTGAGGCTCTTTGCAAAGAGTAATCCAGGAAGATTTGATTTCATTAAGTCCAGTTTAAATTCCAATTTTCCATCTGTAATGGCAGCAAATGATATATTCAGTCAAAAACTGACTACTACTTAAGGTAATTCACATCCAGTATCCATCCAAAAGCTGAGACTGAAAAGAGACAGGAGAGCAACTGGGCTTGTAAGACACTGTCTTCCCAGAGTCATCAGCACTGCCCGTTCTGTGAATCCTTTTGACTTTTTCATGGCCCGTGTCAAGATGGTAACTTCATATTTCTTTCAGCACAGCAGTCAAACATCTACAAGATGTGCAGAGACAAAGTCAAAATCCTTGAAGAGAGCCTGTTCCTTACGGGTTAGGACAGCAACCTCCTCTGGAGGAGTCAGAATGGGCTTTTGCGATGTAAACTCTTCATCAAAGTTGCTAATATCAGTTGGAGCTTTTAAGGTGGGCACAAAAGGAGGCTTCAGTTTCCTGGCAAGCAAGGCATCCCAATCAATTTCCTATAAAGAACAAAGTGAACAGGCCAGATTGACACTAAAGTTATGAAATGTAAGACAGAAAGAGGAATGATTACAGCCTGTCTTCCAGATAGGATAATAAGCCTAATAATTTCTACTAAAGAAAAAAAAAAAGTCATAACAGCAAACATGGTACAGGCCAGGTGACATATTTCTACATAGCCCAAGGTCAGGCATGAGAAGATACTACAGCTCAAACTATATTCAGAAGGAAGACGACTGAAACAAAGCCCGGCACATCAGCAGACTTAGCAGAAGTTTGTGCCAACATTAGAGTTCTTTGTTTACTTTACTGCAAAGCCAGGCAGATACCATGAGGTTAATAATTTCTAGTAACACCTTTGCCTAGACAGCTATGCACTCTTGAACCCAAGCGTATGCATCTTTAACTTCAATTTCTCCTATGATTCATGTATATCCAGCAAATGTAGGTGTCACCAAATACTGGCAATCACTGTCATCATTAGACTGCATCTTTGACTGCTGCAGTTTGATCTAAAACAGGGTAAAATTTGCTGATGGCACAGAGGGTAGATGTATTTACACACAGAATTAGCACAGTCGGAAGTAATAAAGCTCCTAGAAGCTTACAGATCCCAGGAAACCCACTCGGCAGATGTCATTTCCCACATGACTTGAAACACTTATTGCTGACTAGAGCAACAAGGTGCAACAGAAGCTACCATTAAGATGTCACTGATAACTCATGGAAATTTGCTTCAATATCAGTACAAAGCAAATCACTCAGCTCAAACACGAGAGCTGAGAAGAAAGGATAAAGGGAGCTCCTACCTTAAAAAAAGGCTGGATTTTAATTTCTTCTGCATCTCTTTCCCCTGCTCCCAGTCTACGCTCTGGACATTTCCGAAGCAGCTGTAGAAAAATAACAGTTCAAAATTAAACAACCAGAACAAGGATGGGCAGAAGTAATACTCCATTTGTAGCAAGATTTTAAACTGCTTGTAGTAGTTCGGACATAGCTCTTTATACACAACTTGCAATCAAAATTGTTCATAAATGACAGAATTTAATTAAAAAAAATCAAAAAAGTCTTATCAGTAAGATGGGTAAAAATTGTATTTAGCATCTCATCTCTATCATGCACACATGATGAATGGATCACATTTAAAAAATGATCAAGCCATCTCCATCAAATTACTCCTGTTCTTGAATCAGTGCTTCACCATTTCAGAGTTAGCAGCAGCAGCCCTCAGTCAGAAGCCTGCTTAGTCATCCTTAGCCAGGAGAGTAGCATTTATGTAGAAAGAAAAATGGGAAAAATAACTATACATGTAAATTTTAAATGTTTCCCTAGACTGTGTAGGCAGCTCCAGATTACACACACAGATGCTGTCTCGCCTGAACAACATCCCTCTGGATCTACTTGTGATAAATGTAAATCTCTCAGGATCCAGAGGAACCCCCAGCCCGTTACCTTGCGGATTATAGAAAGTGCCTCAGACGAAAGGAAACGCGGATACCGGACTTCATCATTGACAATACTGTCAAAGACTTCTTCCTCATCATCTCCAGGGAACGGTGACTGCAATTGTGAGATTTTTGTTATTTAACCCACATAGCATCTCTTTTCTACTACAAATTAAGAGATGAGAATAGGCAGAGTTGTAGAGATTAATGAGTGTTTGGCAGGCAATATAAGCCAGAAAAAATATGGCAGAAACACTAAATGTTAATAACAAAAAGGCCAAAGTTAAGACTGTGAATATCAGAGTTGTTTTCAAAAAAACTTATAGGAGAATAGAAGACTCATAGTTTGAAAGCACAAGAAACTTTCCACTATGCCTAAAGTTATTTTAAACACTGAATGGCTGTTGGCCGCTTCCACCAAATTTTTACTTCACATGATCAGTTATAACCCCCAAGTTGCTTGGTGAAAACTCCATTAAAGAAAGGTGGTCTTACCTCACCAACAAGCATCTCATAAATGAGTACACCCAATCCCCACCAGTCTACTGCACGGGTGTACGAGACGTCTGTCAGGACTTCTGGAGCCAGGAATTCTGGAGTGCCACAGAAGGTGTTTGTATGGTCTCCAAAACCCATTCCTGTAGGAGAAAGAAAAAAAAAAAAAGTGTTGTAAAAATCCATCAGAAACATGCAGTCCTATCCTTTGAAAGCCACATTGGTGGACTAATGTCCTTAACTGTGAAAGAGCTCTCATCTATTCTGGTAAATGTCATTTAGTAAGAATGGAGTCTCAACAATATCAACTCTGAACCCAAAGAAAGAAATATATAGACAAATGCTTTAAAACAAACAAACAATAAAGCTTCCTGAAGACCCCGCTGCTCATTCAGAAACACATCCTGTATTACTCTATATCCTGGCTCCTTTGGGAAAAAAAAAGGCATACTGTAAACTCCTTGGTTAAGTTTCCTGAAGAGCAGAGACCAAATACTCTTTCCTAGTTCATTCTAGTTCATTATGACCAGACAGATGAGATTTCTTTAGACTGGAATAAACACAATACTTAAAGAGGACCACGTCTGTATTTGTGCTTGTGAATGCACTACTAGACTGCAGATCCTAAACATCATCCTGACAGTTCAACTTTGGATTCACAAGAATGACTCACCTTCCTTACACAGCCCAAAATCTGCAATTTTCACAAAACCTTCAGCATCTAGGAGTAGATTATCCAATTTCAAATCCCTGTGGGCAAAGAAAGGGAAAGAAAACAATGGATGAAGTCTAGAGATGGCCATCCAAGAGCTTTTTTCTCAAGAAGCACAAACTAGATGTTAGTAAAGGGAAGGAAGTTAATTAAACAGTATTTGAAAGATTTCACCCAAAAAGCTATTTTACTAACATTTTCCTCTTAATGAAAGGCTCATAAAGCAGCTTAGAGCTATATGGGGCTTATTCATCTCACAGTAACAGGAAAATTACTCAACTGTCTCAATCCAAAAGAAAGCAATTGCTTACATTTGTCCCCAGAATGTACTGACTTATCACAGAAGATGAATCACCTGCAACATCTCAGATAACACCTCCTAGGTGACTTTCTTTACTGCAGGTAATGAAGACACAAATGATGAACATGCACTGGTAGCAACAGGATATGGGAAAGGTAAACAGACAGAAGGATCAGAAACTCTAGAAAGACAGTGAGATCCAAATATGTAGCTATAGGAAAAACAAAATTTCTAGTTGCTGAAAAGTCCTATACTTGATTCTTTGCTGCATTACCTATAAACAATTTTCTTCCCATGCAAGAACTGAAGCCCCAAGACTACACAGGCCGTATAAAACCTAAAAGGAAAAAAAAAAGTAATAGTTACAGGGAAAAATATATGCATATCAAGCTTAAAAATTTAGTGTGCCTTTAACAGTAGATGAAGCATAACTCACCGAGCCATGTGCTCTGGAAAGATATCTTCATGTATGCGCATCATAAGATCACCGCCTGGGGTATATTCCATCACAAAACAAGCATGATGAGGTGTCTGAAAACAGGCAAACATATTCACAAGGAACGGATGATCAGAAGAATTGACCACTTCGAAGATTCGCTTCTCGCAGTTCAAGCTGCCAGGATACAAAGAACGAAAATGACCATTAAGCCTTGGCAGAAAGTTCTGATTTGAGAAAGACAGAATGAAGGAAATCTTTACACTATATGCTGCAGATATAACAATAATAATAATAATAAATAATATGGCTTTGTACAAATATTTATCTTACATGCTTCCATCCTTGGATTTTAGTCTGTTCTTCAGGTGAAATAATTCCACCAGAAGCTAGAAAGCAGCACTGTTATAAGCATACTGCTACTTCTGATTTTAGTTTTAAGGGCACTCATAACCTTAATAGTATCAAGATTAGCAGGCAGCATTCCTGCTGACAGTTGACTCAGGTGCGATAGGGCAACATCTGGCAATAGTACCACCTCTAAATAAAGCTCACCTATCAATTTCATCTCTGTTAATAATATCTTTTTTCTTCAGGGCTTTGATGGCATACAGCTTCCCAGTTGCTTTGTATTGGGCCAGCAGCACCTGAAAGATAACAGAAACGCTGTACTATTGTATCTGCATTGCAACAAACCTTTTGGTACTACATTTGTATTCAGCCTTGGAAGCAGAAGTCCACCTTCACACCCAGTCCTACCACTCTCCTCCACCAAGGCTGCATTTCAGTCCTACCTTCCCAAAGTGCCCGCGTCCCAGCATGGCAATACAGTGAAAATCCTCAAGCTGAACTGCTCTTTTCCTGCAGGGAAAAAAAAAATGCTGAACCAATATCCGAACGATGTAGAAGCAGGTACCAAAGGACAACAGAAGGTCTGTATGACAAATGTGCAAAGCAAAGAGCTGCCTCAGCCACTCCTCTCGTAGGCTGAAATGTTGGAAAGTTAGACTTGCTGCTACTGCTCTGCCACTGAGGAAGGGAGCAGGGCACTGTAAGTTGAGGAAACTGCTCCCAGCAGTAGCAGTCTGCCTCTCCAATGCTCACTCTCTGTTGCTTCCCACCCTTGGGGTAGTAAAATTCAATTTTTCCTACACCCCCTTCAGCAGTCTCAACAGGAATTGTGATAATCGGACAGGAGCATGTACATAGGGTGCTGGTAGGATATTGAAACAAGAAGCTCTCGAAGAGAAATTGGAAATGGAACAGGGAAGGAAAAAAAAAAAAACAGACATAAGATGTTGCTGAAAAAATATACATGTAGCCAAATAAAGAAATGCTATAAAATGTTTTTATCAGTCACAAGGTGTTGCCAGGGAAACTCAGACTGCAGAATAATACAAAAAGCAACTAAAAGCTTTAGTCCAGGATCACAGTCTGCACAAGGAGCAGACGTGCCATTCTCCACTGGCAAATGAAATGAAGGGTTCTGCACATACTGCCTCTTCAGTATTCTCAGAGGGAGGGGAGGTTTGTGCCTGCCTGCATCTTCCCTTCAAGGTTTTGCAGATGGAAGCTCTCAAAAGTGATGATCACCTTATGGGTGTAATTCCATGATCCCACCTATGAAATATTGTTAAACTATGTGAAAGTATTTGCTCACTATTTTTTTTAATCTTGCCCCCCCCCCGTGTATCCCTGTTGTTTACATGTTACAAATAATTGACATAAACAACTTACTGTTTTATGCCTTTCTATGCAAAGATAATGCATTTTGCATACCAGTAGAAAAAGAATAGTGTAAGCAGCGCCAAAGGAATTTTGGAAATATTCTACTTTAAACTCAGACATGTCCAAATATGCTACACCAGAAAACTTCCAGCAGTTAAGAACGAGCATCTGTGTGAAGACAGTTAAGTGATTTTACCTTCTACTTAAAAAAGTCACCTGTTACTTTGTACTGTATAGTCTATGTAAAGGATAAGTATTGGGGTATTAGGGTTAATAAGCAGATGACGCTCAGCAGATGTTTGGACAAGTGAAGTACAGTGGTGACTTCTCCTGGTACTGCCTACACTTGGTACTAAGAGTCTGCTGCTGAGAATCCAAAGTATATCCTTTGGGCAATTTTAGACTGTACACACTAACATTTCAGCCCAATGCCTCCAACTTGGGATCAAAGAGAACACCTGCTGTCCACAATTACCTTAGGGGTGCCTGGGTTGGAAAGCCTTCGAGAGCAGAGTTGCAGTACTTCTCCTCAACATGCAGCCTCTTCAGACACTAGGAACCGAAAGTTACCCTATGTCATTCTCTGGAAATGCCAAATCAGACATGAAACCCCAAATTCTAACTTCTTCCCAAGTCCCGATCCAGGATGATGACAGCCCTTGCTATGCTGCAATCAGTCATCATCTCTGCTGGGAGAGCAGCAGCATGAAGAAAAGATCATCTATGGCCACATAGGAGTATTCCTGTACACCAGTGAATAGTAATAGTATTCTCACACCCATTTTACTTCTCTAGGAAAGGCAACTTATAATAGTAGTTTTTATTTATATATAAATACACACACACATACACCCACGAACATTGATATGTATAGATATATGTGGATACAGTTCTTTCCTGCAGACACTGTGTCAAAATAGCTCATTGGACTCAATCTCTGGAAATAAAGTCATCCAATAAGGAGATGCCTGCCTGAACTATATGTAATTTCTCCAGTATTTTTCTAACATTTCTCAAAAAAAGTAAGAATTACTACTGAGCTTTGAAAGAAAGAAAAAAGACTCCCTATTGATCCATGTGGTTACCGGAGAGTCTGCAGGAGATGATGCTGACTCTTTGGAGTTGGCCATCATAAAAAGGCGTGGAGGTTTGCGTGGAGTTTCACCATCAAACGTAAGCTTAGCCACAGGAAAGTCACTACATTTATAAAGACAAAATTTAAGGAGATTGCCTTGGAGCACATTGTACACTCTACAAATATACTGCTGGAAACAATATAACAATGGTTAGTTCATACTAACACATTGGACAGAACTCCTCGAGTCACACCACAAGTCTATAAAGTATCAAAAATAAACATGCTCTGCAAAATGAGTGAAAAGAAAACAATCTGTTAAGCTGCAGATGATTAAACTGTTGATGGATAGACTCATATTCAAACACTAGACCTCCAGTGCTATGAAATTAATGCCAGATAAGTACTTAGAAATAAGTGATTCTCTAATCAAGAAACCGTTTCACAAATAAAATTCTCACATCAAAATCTTCACCTCCAAAGCTGCAATTGTATTTTAAGATCCATTCTATGCCCATTCAAGATTGTCATCTAGCAATAACTGAAAGAGGACTTACCTAGTCAGTTTTGACACTGAATCAATATGACTTTGCAGAGGAACTGGAGAGAAGTCTGTATGAACAGGATTGTGAAATGAGGGGCTCAGGCTGCTCAAGGAACTACATGGAGGGAGGAAACTCATCATCAGGCGACCCCAAGCTGCAACACTTATGTTCATTTGAGAAGCTCGGAGAAATTCTTTCCCTGGAAGAGACAATGTCCAAACACCAATGACGTTACGATGCACAAATTACGATTCCATGAATTGTTATCTTTTTCATTCAAATACCCATGAGTTACTCAAAAAGGCAACTCACCCTGGGGAAAATTGGCTTTCTTTAGAACAGTTAATAGCGATAGAGGAAATAGTAAATCTGTTTCATCAAGTTCGGCTCCCTGTAACGTCATAACATGATCCTCAAGTAAAGGCTACATAAGATATTAAAAATATTTTATTGTAGCCAAATTTTCCTTATTTCTACACTGTATTTTAAATAATGCAACCTGTTAAGTGGAAGCTTCTAAAAACATCTTGCAAACACTAAAACATATGCGATCTTATTATTATTTTTACTACCTCTTGAAGAATACAAATACAGGATTTCGTGCATCTCCACTGTCAAGAGTCCCCAGTATATAAAGTCTTACCTTAGCTAAGCTATCAGGAAAAAAACATGCTAACAGTAACACGTACACATGTTATTCAAGACCCGTACCTATTAATCTGAGATGCCAACCCTAAAGCTCTGAGAAACAATCAGCAGCCTGTCCATGCTAGAGTCTTCTATAATTCAGTCTACCAGAAAATCCTCCAATACCTGTTCTTTCACCAGCAACAGCACTGCTGATTAAATG
>JAWLRI010000213.1:15051-118035 GCA_034781795.1 Crypturellus tataupa
AGTCTTCTATAATTCAGTCTACCAGAAAATCCTCCAATACCTGTTCTTTCACCAGCAACAGCACTGCTGATTAAATGAGCAATATCCAATACTCAAGCTGTGCTAGGAAGTCTATTAAAAAGCTAGTAATTATATCTTCCTGACACTTAATTATGAGTAGAAATACTGCTGCAATATCACATTACATACCGTACTGCAGCCAGGCTGTCTGCACTTCTTGTGACAGAACAAACTTCCACGTAGTAATAAAGCCCACTTACTTGCACACAAGAATTAGCAGGCATTTTAATGAGTCTCACAAATTTAAAGGGAGGAGAATGCATGCTGGCCTTTTACTGCAAACCTTAGCTCTCAACCCACTCACAATTGCTAGTAAGGAGTGGGTTTTCTAGCAGTTTACCTTTCTGTTTGGGGAAAATGCGTTTCTGTCGCTGCAGCTTGGGCCTTCTCTCGATGACAGGATTACAGAACATGACCTGTCAGAGAAGCAAAGGGGATTTGTCAGGACACATCACTTGCCCTGCACAAACTTGCACACATGCCTGCTCTCTCATCAAACTCTGCCTTCATGGCTGTTCAGTAACTGAAAAGTCTCTTCTGCAGATGGACTCCAGACTGTGTTATTCTAGCTTCACCCTCTAAACATCTGTTATTTCAACTGCGGTTTTAGATGCTGGAATTTTCTGCTACCTGAAATGCAGAAAATCTAAGAAATTAAGAGCAATTCATATCCCAAAGTTATACTGATTCCCGTGCATAAAAAACTGATGTATAATGCAACCGTTTACAGGGCTGGAGGCAGCCCATGAGAATAATTTATCAAGAATAATTTAATTAATTCAAAAGATCAAATCGGAAGTATAAAGTCAAGATCCTTTTGGAAAGGTGAACAGAAACTTTTATCACGAAGTATTAAGTAATGAGGCTTTTAAGGGATTATGTGGATGATCTCTTCCTTGATGATACTTCAAGCGCTTTATTATTAGCCTAGAAAGATGACAAAATAAACACACCCAGAGGGAATCTGGATCTCTGGTTCTACAGTCTGTGTAATTCAAATATGGCCATTAAACCATATGTTTAATTAAAGCGTCACCAATGACTCATAATGAAAACAAATAAAAAACAACGGACTTCACAGAGCAGCAGCATAATTACAGAGCAGCTCCGAAGAGTCATTCCAGGCTATGGCATGCATAAATCCTATACTATAATGGTGCTTCTTGTTCTTTTATGTGATATTGACCCCCATTTTGATCGATCTGGGGACTCTGTCCTTCCAAATTATTGTTTCTTCCACTCTAAGAACAGTTGCTTTCAGGGCAGGAGGCACCCAAACCAGACAGGCTTATCTGAAAAAGAAACAAAGCCGAAACGGTACCTCTGCAAAAAGGACTCCTTGGGGTTCTAGGGAGAGGCACATCCCATGGCGTTCGTTATCCAGGAAATCATCCAAACGTAAAAACTTCACTGCACAGAGTTCTCTCCAGTCCCTCCAATAAACTGCTATTTCTAACTCACGAGACTGAAAAGAAATTAAAAAAATTAATTAAAAAAAAAAAAAAGAATGCAGTTACATCTTGCACCATGCTCTGGACATGGGGTACAGAAACACAGCTTTTCCCCAAGCAAGTTTCAGAACAGATCTCTGTTTTACCCTGTAGAAATCTCAGTAAACTGGACTATGCAAGAAAAAAAAATAGTTTAATCCTGCCTTTTCCCCATTTTTTCTGACCTTTTCAGACCATCCCAGCTAAAGGCCCTTCTGGACATGGCTGTCCTTGCTCCCCGTTTCAGAAGGGCCTGTGCGAGCCATTTTGCTGGCAAGATGAAATAAAGCTGCTCAGATAGAGAGAGAAGGACAACAGATGTTGTTCGGGCTGAAGCTCTGCCACAGATGCATTGCCTTGGGGGGAAGACAAAGATAACTGGCACATAAAAGGGCATGAGGAGAGTGCCAATACAGAGTTGAATCACATGGGATGGCAACTAAATGCGCAAACCAAGTCCAGTGAAACAGAAAAGCAAATACAACTCTAAGGCAGTCTTACCCGGTCTAACTCAATAACAAAGCTCTGGTCCCATGCCTGGTTATTAACTGGTCCCCAGTTTGTTTGGCCAACCACTTTATTGTCCACTTTGAGCACAGCAAGGACCTCATCTGGACAAAGGAGAAAACATACAGGAGTGAGTTCTAGGAGGATTAGGCATAATGTGATTTATTCTCTCAAGTCTGCAGAAAACAGATTTCTCATAATTACACTCGTATCAGGCTGAGGTAGCCATTACATGAACTCAGAGACCCTATGCCCCAAAACACCACTCACAACCCACCAGAGAACCCCATACTCACTACACAGCTCTTCACTCCGCAGGTACTTTCCTGCCATACTGCGGCCCTGGATACTCAGGCCAACTCGTGTTCGGGTAAGGGACTTCAGATCACTAGGGCTGCCACTAATGGGAGAGGAACTCGTCATTCGGGAACGTCCTGGAACATTTTCCAATAGATTCTGACACCCCATCAGTCTCACTTCCAGTGTGCCTGAGGAATTTCAGCAGAGCAAAGACTGTTATTCCTAACAAGGCAAAGTGACTCCAAACAGCCTGTTCTCACAGAGGGCCAAGAACTTCTCAATTCACAATTTCTTGGTTGCAGCTCAGATCTAGCCTAGATTATTAGTAGTCTGCAAATCTACATGATTGGAAAACTTTTACTGGCCTGCGAGAAATAAATCCAGCTCCTAGAAAAATCAAATGTCCATATGAGGAGGCATCACAACAGTAAGAAGAAACACAGCCCATCCTTCCCAACAACCTCCCCACAACAACGTGCCATGCTGGATTTATGTACCTGTAAGAGCAGTGGGTTTGATGACTGAAGTAGGTTGGATGTTGCCATGCTGAGCACCCAGGGAGGAAGTATTTACTAGTTCCTGCTTGATGAGCGCTCGCTTTGGGTGATCAGGAGAAAGCTCACCAAGCTGATGTTCCAAGGACAAGCGCAGCAGATCAATCTTCTGAGAGGACTCGTGCAAACGACCCTGAGCCTAGCAATATGAAATAGAACAGACGGTGGTCAGAAATTCTGAGTGAACAGTCCTTATCCTGGTATTATATATCTTTTTAAATGAACTTTAAATGAACTATGAAAGTCAGCCTCAGCAAAAAGGCTGACTGATATCTTACTAACAGAGAATAAGTTAAATATTTTCCCATTGACCCTGAAACACCATAAGCCTCATTTCCAGTATTCCTGAGAAATTGAGAGAGCAAGGAATATCATCCATATAAAGGAGAGTGATCTCAATCAGTGGGTCCTCACAGACAGTTGGGAATTTCCCAGATTTATAACTCTCTGTTAATGGCCATCTCTCCTCACTCACCCCAAATCATTCAGTTGAAGCATGAAACAGCTCTCTAGAAGGTCTGAACAAGCTCTCACCTCAGCCAAAAACTTGCGATCCTGAACCCGACTCCCTCCTAGGATCTTCAGCACATTTTTTGCCCCCTCAGCTACAGCTGCTTCAATGCGCAGGTGATGCCTCAGCTCCTCGATGCGCAGCTCCAAAGCACTGATGGTGGTCCCCATCCTCACTGGCCATTTTGGAGATAAAATTTGACAAAGATGCAAACTCATCTAGTATTTGGAATCCTGGAGCTTTGGCCACATCTGTGCCAAGATGTATCCATTAATTAAACAACTTACCAGATGGATCCACTGCATCTTCTATCCCTCCTGCTGACTGAGAGACCTTCACAATATGCATGCGGATTATTTCAATCTTAGTCTTGCTGTCCTGAAGCATCTGCTGAGCTGTAGCCAGCAGCTTCCGCTCCTGCGGAAAGAAAGAACGAAAAAACACATCTCAGGCAGAAGCAGAATAAACCACCCTTTCAGAAAAGTCTTCTCGGAACATCCAGTTGTCAGAGATGGGTTTAAGTTCTTGATGCATAAAACATGCACCATCCAATTCATTTCCAACTCTCACTAAACTCTTGAAATCTGTTCACACATTGCAACAAGTCTGATGCACAAACATTCATGATACCAGTTGTCCCATGGAGTAACATGATGTGCTATTACAGTGCTGAACACCAAAACAAAGATGCGATTCAGTCAAGCAGGCTTCACAAATTGATTTCTTTCACATCCCAATTACCAGAGAGACCTTGTGTTTGGACTTTAAATACAAACTGTGTTCCAGGAATCCCTATTCCCGCATGGTTTATTCGTTCTTACCTTGGACGTTGCATTTGAATACAGCTGGATCATGTTCTCAGCACCTTGTTTCACTTTCATTTCAACATGCAACTGCCTTTTCAGAGCTTCAATCTTTCTCGCCATGGGGTCTGGGTTCCTCTCCCAAAGACAAGGGTCTGGAGATAAACAGCCATCTGTGCAACAACAAAGTCAATACCATTAGGCATCTTTTCCTGTGTTATCTCACTCAGTTATAGATGAGTCAATCTATAACAGAAGGTTATGCCACAGAAGAAGAGATAAAAAGATCCCACCTACAAAACTAGCTGCAAAATACTATTTCAAATGAAGCTCAAACCCCTAAGTATTTTCTAATTTATTGATGACTCAGCATTAACAAGAACTATTCCAATTTTATACGCATTCATCCCATCAGGTACTTGGAATTTAAGAGATTTAAACAGAGTTTCTGAGCAGCTGAATATCCATCTATAGCCTCCTCCTGGACATCATCCATACCCAACACACTCACACGGAATGAGAGGACTTGTACGGTCTTTTCCCCACACTGATCTCTTGTGTTGCCTCTTTTCACCTTGTTGCCCTAACCCAGTATTTCACTGTACAGCTAATTTCATGAGCTGAGTATCAACAGAAGAAACTCCCACTACTCATGAGTCTTAAGAGAAAATATATAAATAAGAGCTGAAGCTATCTAAAGAGATTTTCCTGTCAATCAGGTCCCCAAACCTACCTGTCTTACTCTCTTCCTTGTCTGTTATTACAATCCTTGCATTAAGTTCCTGAAGTTCCCAGTGCAGTTGCTCCAGCTTCCGGTTGGAGGATTTCAGAACATGGTCTATATGCACAAGATTTTTCTTGTCGGTTGTCACTTTGCGCAGGTTTTCTGCTCCCTCTTTAATTTTCAGTTCCTTCTGAATAGCTCGACGAATTAGTTCCTTCTCCCCCTCCAGTTTTTGCTGGAAGCTTGGATCCATCAAGTTCACCCCATTGCCCAGCTGCAGGAGACAGCTGCCCTGCAATCAAGTAATTTTGGGCAAGAGAATTACAGAGATAAAACCACTCACTCTTACGATACAGCAGCACACTGATAATATTATATTACTTTTCATTTAGGAAAAAAGGTCCATACAAAGTCTTTCCCTTTCACCAGCTTTTGATGAAGATGAGCTAGATTTAAACTCCAGCGGTCTGAAATTAGTTTTGATCTTTACCTGACTTATTTTTTTTTTAATTAATGAAGACAAAACCTCATTGAACTTGCCTTCTTGTTATTTAATGGCTATATATAGCTACATCACTCCATTATCACAAGTCAGCTGTTATTTGCCCTTGTCCTTGCCTTGATCAACAGTCACTTTTCCTGGTATTACGTAGTAGATTTTTACCTGAATATGCCTTGACACTGACTCTCCAACCAACCAGTTAGAGCATTTTACAAATGTCCCAACCATGCATTCTCTCTCAGCTGTTACCCCTGAAGAAGAAAAATGCAAAACCTACATCTGTTTTCACAACCAATCAAGCACGAGAGTCAACTTTACCTTCAGCTGCATTCAAAAAAGGTAACCGCAAACCATCATTCCACTCCCTTTTCTACCTGTGATTTACATACAGTTTCTTTAAAATGATGATTATTTTACTTGAATTAGCAGCATTTGGGCTGTTTCTTGGCTTTGTTTTGTATACTACTACTGGTTCTGATGAGATGTGCTTCAGCAATAGCCCAGGACAGAGGTGCTCCACAGGCAGTAGCAGCATAGGTGCAATTCACTGACCAAAGTTACACCCAGCTCAGGTGCTGGGAGGACTTTATCCTTGAAGATGCTGCCTAACAGTGGAACAAACAGATCCAAGCAAGTGCTTATGCTTTTCTCCTAAACACGAGGAATGGCTTTAAGGCATCACTGCAATTACTATATTAACAGCTTAATGTTAATTATTCATTGCATTCCACACTTCAATTTAAGAGAACGGGTAGCGCAGTCAAGCTCCATCTCACTGATTTAATATCAAACAGCGTCTCAGTGACTAAAGATAGAACTCAGGAATCCTGACTCGCTTTCATATTCTTTAACGGGTTGACCACATTTCCAATAATAAACCACACTGGTTTGGTATTACTCATATATGTTACTGCTTTTCAAGAATATATGATGCATCCAAAGCCCATGCCATTCATACAGTAACATACAGTTATTTAACCACATTATTATCAGATTTTGTTAAGCACCTGAAAGATCCAAACCAACTTCCTTGATCCACTTTCACCACAATTGCAGTGTCATGGCAAAATAATTAAATTAAAGAAGAAAAAAATATCTATTTTTAAAATTGGCCTAAAACCAAGCTGGGTCTGCAACAGACATACAATAGCCAAAATAGGAGTTGTTCGGATCGGTAACAAAACAAAAAACTTCAGACTAACATCCTGATTCCAGGAAGTTCTCGCCCAATTAGTAAATCCAGGAATTAAGCCAGAGCTTTGAAAAACATCCAAAAAGTTTCAGGAGGAAGGACTTGACTCATGGAGCTCCTGAGTCACAGGCAACCTTTACTAGCTGAAAGCTGGAGAATCAGAAAGCTCTTTCTCCAGCTTGTAGTAAGTGACTGAAAGGAGTTTATTTGTAATTCTCATTTAAATAAATATTAGGAAAAGCGTGCGGATTTATTTTCTCTCCAACCAAACGGGTGGGAGCTCGATCCACCCCTTGGATCCGCCCAGAGCAGCAGAACAAGTAGCTGTCCCGAGATTAACACTGAGAACAGTACTGAACCCACAGACCTGGGTACCGATCCACAGCACAGGTAGAGCTTGGGCTGCTGCCAGATGGATTTTTCCCCCCATTTCGCTGTCTGACAAAGCCTAGCCCAAATGCCAGTTAATGCATCATGCTCATTTCTATATATATTTAATACACAAGAACGGTATCTCTTATTAAGCCTTTCTTCTCCATGCAGAGGGTATCATAACAGACACATTTTTGCACCAGAGAGCTAAAACACTAAGGACAAGGAAAAAAATGATTTGGCACCAGAGCTGTTGCTTTTGCAAGGGGATTCAGGAACTTTGGCAGGTGTTTGGATACTGCTGCGCTGCCCTTGGGCTCCTCGAGAAGGTCGGTCCCTGAGGACACGTCTTCTGCGCGGTCCAAAACGCGTCCACAGCCCTCCCAGCGCTACCCACGCTGCCTTAAACTGCTTTGGTACCCACAGCCAGGGCTCCGCTTGGGTTCACGGCACCCTGAAACACCTCATTTGCTTCCCAGCTAAAAACGAAGCAGTATCAACGCTGCACCCAGGCCTTTGGGCTGCAGCCCCAAGAGACCCCAACCCCTCAGCTCTGCAGGCAGCAGGACAGGGAGATCATCCACACGGATCCCCAAGCGGATCCAGCCTCCACGCAGGAATCGCCCGGCAAACCCTCGCGCCCGGGCGCGTTAGCTCCCACCTTGCGCACAGCTCCCGCGCTGCGGCGGCGAGGCCCGAGCGGGGCAGGCTCACGGCAGCCCTTTCTGAAGAGAAAAACCCGCTGCTCCATGCGGGGAAAAGGGCACTCGCAGCTCTGCCCGAAACGGGCGCCCGCTCCGATTTCTGCGGCGCTGGGAAGTTGCTGGGAAGAGGGGAAGTTGCGAGGGGAGAAGGCACCAAGCTGGGGAGCAGCAGGGCCGGCTCTGCCCAACACTCTCCAGGGCTTTTGTTTGTTTCTCCCCCAAAACAGTCTCAAAATACCTCAAGGAAGGGAGCAACGCCCCCACTTTGAGGATGCTCACCAAGAGAGTTAATAAATTATTATTTAATTAACGCATTTCCTGGCAATAAGGGAAAAGGCAGGGGTGAGGTGAGGTAGGGTGGGGTGGGGGTTCTGCTTCTCTGCTTCCCTCAGCCCAAACCGCCGCCACGACCCCTCGGGGCTGAGGAAAAGGGGAAGTTTCTCCTCATCAGGCACCACTTCGACCCCAACCCCGTGTCCTGGGGAAGACGGGAGCGGTTTTGAGCGGCCGCTCCACGCCGACCTGCCCGGCCCGGCCCGGCCCGGCCCGGCCCGGCGAGGCGCCCCCTCGCAGCCCGAACCGCCCTGCTGCCGCGCACAAGAAGAGGCCATCCAGGGTGACAGCCCAACTTTATTACATCTCAAATATCATCTCCCGGCATGGCAGCTCCTGGCTCTCAGCAGGTCCTGGCTGCTCACGCTCATAATAAAATCTCTATTCTGGAAGGAAATATTAACACCTGAGCTGCAGCCCCTTCCCACCCCAGGGAGGGCAGGGGCCGCTGCGAGCGCTCCTGTGCCCCAGGGTCCCACGGGCCCCGCTGGCCCCCCACTTCCAGATGCTGGAGAGCCCCTCTCCAGGGCGTATAAGTTAATAATTAACATTTACAGCTATAGGCCCCCGGGGCACTGCCCACACGCCCCAGCAGCAGCCTGGGCGCTGGGACCCGCTGCCCCCACACCCCTGCCCCTTGCCAGAGAGGCCTTTCCAGCCCACCCCTCCCGGGCCAGGCTGGTCCCCGTGTGAGAGCCCAGGACCAGGTGATGCCGGGGCGGGCCAGGCCGGGCCGCGCTCCCCTGCGGCTGCAGCGTCCCCGCACTGGCCGTGGGACGGGATGTGCGGGGTGTGCGTGGCAGCAGAGGGAGCTGCTTCCATGCGCTTGTGCGCTGGGAGAGGCGGCTGCGAGCGTGTGTTGCTCCCCGCCGCCGCGGCCTGGGGCCTTGCCACCCTCTCCTGGCTGGCAGCCAGGGTGGAAGAGGTGCTGGGGGAGCCACTGGCGTCCCAGCTGGCTGTCCCCTCCTGGACAGCACGGCCTGACTCGGCCCAAGCTCCCTGGGAAGCTGCAGGGATGGAGCAGGGCTTGACTGATGGAGAGGGGACACCTCGAGGGGCAGTGGGGCAGCTGGGACGCAGAGATGGTGCCAGTCCTGGGCTGCATTCCCACAGCCCTGCCCTCGTCCCGGAGCAGGGCCCAGCACCTTCGCTGTCCCCAGGCAGCCGGCGGGCGCCGGTTCCCGGAGGTGATGATGCTGCAAGCAGCCTGCCCAGATGCAGTCTCCCGTTTGCTGCCGCTGCGCAGCTCCAGCCTGCAGGCAGCCAGGCCGGAGCTGGGCTGCGTGGTCGCTGCTCCGCAGGCGCAGCCGAGGCCATGGTGGCGCGCTAAGGCCGTGCCTCGGTGCCACGTCTGTGCGGCACTGCTGCCAAGCTGACAAGGTGGCTGGGGAAGCCGCGCATCCCAGGGAGCACGTGGACGCTGCTGGGAGCGGGGCCGGCGGCTCCCTTGCCGGCCGGCTACCGGTAGCGGCAGGCCAGCGCGTTCACGTTCTTCACCACGTAGAAGCTCATGGTGAGCGGAGGGATGACCAGCGTGCGGCCGGCCCGCAGCGGCCGAGGCTTCAGCTCGGGCAGGGTCCCATCGTCCACCATGGCCAGCGGCTGCCCGTTGAGCTGCACCGACCTGCGGGAGCAGGAGAGCATCAGTGGCGTCGGGACTCAGGGCAGGTGGCAGCCCCGGCCGCGAGTGCTGCTCTTACTTGGAGTGGAGCCCATCTTTGCCGTAGGGCTGCAGCAGGTACTGGTGGACGATCTTATCCCGCAGCGTCCCCGCCAGCTTGATTTTCTTCCGGGAGCGATGCAGGTTGATGATGTAGAGGGTGATGGACCCGCGGACATAGTTGTGGCTGCAAGGGGGCAGAGTGAGGGGCACGTGCCGCAGGAGCGTTCCCTCCACCGGGAGGATTTGGGGGGTCCACGCGCAAGAATCACCACATGGAGCTGCTGAGGGGGACACACGTCCCCATCCCGCCTGCCCTCCTTGGGGTGCCACCGCCTACCCCTTGCCCAGCTCTGCAGTGAAACCTGGCCTGGCTTGAGGGGGTGCTGGATGGCTCCCGCTGTACCTCACTAGGCTGAGAACGAGCGGTGCTCGGTGCTTGAGTGGTGTCTGCTCCCCTGGGCACCCAAGTGACAGGTCGGGACACGGATCCCTCTGTGGCCGCCCGGGCGGACAGACCCAAACAAAGGCTGGAGAGCATTTTGCACCTGTCAGTTCCTGGACAAGGTTTCCTACCGAGCTGGAGGCATGTTGAAAGCATCTGGACTGTGTAAAGAAACAGCCTCTCCTCCTCCACAATAGCAACTTGTGTCCGCGGAGGAGGCGGCCGCCCCCCCGCCTCGCCGGCCGCTTTCAAAGACCTTATCAGCGAAACAATAACCAGGCCGGGCTGCCCGGCGCTGCACGGGGGAGCGCGGCGGTAACCCGACCGACGGGGCCCCCGCTGAAATCCACCCCCTTGATGTCGGCTCCGGGCCGTGCCGTGGCCTCCACGCCCATTCCCAGGCACCGGCTCTGCGCCCTGTCATCGGAGGCGCCAGGGCCGTTCCCCTGGGAAGCGGAGCTGCCCCACGGGGCCCTCGTGACTCACTTGTGGTAGCTGGTGCAGTGCGCGTAGATGCGGAGCTTGTCGCGGATGACCCTGCCGGGCCGGGGCTTCCGCTGCAGGCCGGCCACGTGGATCGCCAGCACCTTGGGGCCGATGAGGCGCTTGTAGAGGAGGGACAGCCAGTAGTCCTGCGGGCAGAGGGGACCGTCAGCAGCACCGCCCAGCCCACCACTAGCCACAGAGACTGTTTTCACTGCTTATGACTTGGTGAAACTTTGGCTATTGGGGTGAAAATTTCCCCTGAGGGATGTTTGCCTTGGGCTGAGTTTTTTTTTGTGTGTGGTTTGAGCCCAGGTGGCATTGCCATTTCCAGGAAAGAGCTTAAGAAAAAGGAACATTGCTTTGCCCGTACTGAGAGACATCAGTGTCCTGTGAAGGAGCTTTTGCAACCTCCTTCTGGATGGGCTGCTGCCCCTGGTTCCCATGAGCCTGCATGTGGTCAGACTATAGCCTTCTGCACCCTCTCAGCTGACACCGATGATGATGGGCTCCAAAGATTGTGCCTTCACCGAGCACACAGGTCTCCCTCTACTCCACTGTTTCACCTGGGGCTGGAGCACATCAGAGCTCTCCCAGGCTCCCCAACTTGGTTCGCAGCAAGTGGGTCTTGCTGACTGTTCTGTTCTGGGTGCTCCACAGAGCTATTCCTGCTGCTCCTCCCCAGTTTCCCATGGAATTAAGCCCCCAAGAAGCAAGTGCTCAAGCGAGAGGGAGCGCTCAGCCCTGCACACGCCGTCAGCGAGGCAGCCCTTGCCTGTGTCACCGCACACTGCTCCTTCCCGCAGGAATGGCCTCGCTCCGCGCACAGGACGGGCTGCAGCCCCGGGCAGGAGGCGAGGACACGCGGTGATGGGGGTGGCCGCAGGAGTGTGGTCAATGAAGCGGGGCTGCAGCGAGCGGAAGGGCCAGCTCCGGCGTCAGCACAGGCCACTCTGCGGAGCCTCCCTTGAGCGCCCCGGGGAGGCTCAGCCTGCGAGGCCGAAGTGTGCGGGTTGCCCCACACCCCGGGGACCTGTGGCCTCGTGGGCACCGCCCCACGTCTCCCGCCTTTTGGTGCCAGCGGGCGGTGCGTGCCCACGCGGGGCTGTGCCAGCCTGCCCTGCTCTCGCGTCGTCGGGCACCCTGCCGCGAGCCGGGGCGCTGAGCAAGCATCGCTGCGCAGGAAGAAAATGAGGCTGCTTTATAGCGAGGCCAAAGGTGGACAGTGAATGCGGTGTTTAGCCCCGAGGTTGCAAGATGAAAATAAATGAGTTCAGGGCCCCCGGCTACCTGTTAGCTCAGGCTCTTAATTCTTCCGAGCAGCCCCCTTGGGGTTTCTCTCCTCCTCTACACATTCCCACTGACAAGATGCCTTTTACCATAGATTTATGGCAGTGACGGAGGATACAGCCGGAGAATCAAAGGCTCTGCTGGGGAGCGCCACGGCCACCCTCGCAGCACGGCTCTCCAGAGCTCTTTTCTAGCCTGCACTGGGGATCTGCTCCAATGTTGCTTCTTCCACCCCTGCATCCTAATCCTCCCAGGAGGCCAAACGAACTGTCACAACTTCCAATGATGTTTTGCAAAGGCTGCAAGAGGACAGCAGTGATTTTTACCTTGCCTTGCTGGCGAGACTGTTCTCACGACAGCTCTGAATCTATATTTGAAGACAGATATGGAAATACCAAAGAGAGTTCGAAGGAGGGCCAGAAAAATGACGCAGGGGTAGGAAAAGAGCCTTTCATTTCAAGCCTTGAGCAGCTCAAGCTATTCAGCTTACTGCAGAAAAGCACTGAAGACAGCTGCAGCTTTTCGCGTCATCGCAAGACTGCTTGCAACAGGGGCCAAAACCATGTTACTTGCAATAAATTACCAGGAGCTGGTGACACTGGGTATTTAGATGATGAATTACACACACACCTAGTGTGACGAAAAGAAAACCAAGTGTGGGCACTTCCCTCCAGCTGGGCTGATGCTCCAGGACCGCTCCTACCTCAGGGATGAGTGAACCCCTATTAAAATCACATCAGGGCTTGCTCCTGGGCACCTGCGGCTGCTGCTCGTCCTGACTTGCTCCTGTTCAAATAGCTACCAGCTAGGGAGAAAGGTGCTCCTGACACCCATCTTTACAGCAGCAAGGGTGGATTCTCCCCAGGTAAATGCCCTCTCCCTTGCTCCCAGGGTTGCTCCCATGAGGAACCCCCGCTGAGAAGGGCCCGTGCTGGATGCTCCCTGCAGAGATGAGTGCCTGCCCCAGCAGAGCAGGCGCAGCAGGGTCGCAGCAAGCACACTGGGGGCCCAGGGGAGAAAAACCCATTTGGAGGGGTGAGTGGTGCTCCCTGGCTGGGGACACAGCTCTGACCAACCTCAGAAACAACCCGGATTTTGGAGTTGCAGAGGGCTTCTCTTGGGAGGCCAGAGCCACTAATACAGCTGAAACATTAGAGGAGGAATAACAGAAAGGAATCTGCTCCACTATTAGTCCCTGGGGGACCAAAGGAGCTTTCTTTCTTTAATTACGTTGCAGAACCATTAAGCGGTGCTGCCACTACAGCCTTTGGCAGGGCTGCAGGCTCAGAACACCTGAACAAAGAAACTTCTGCACTTCAGGAGGTCTCCTGGCCAGCAGAGCTGATTTATGGGCAGGAAGGGCAGTTGTCTCAAGCGAGCTGATTTGTAGAGCTCAGGCCAACCAGATCTACCGAGTGCCATGGAGCCAGTGGAGGCCCAAGGGCTTTCCATTACATGGGGAAAGCCCAAAGGGTCCCATTTTTTCTCTGCACATTTTAATTCATTGCAGGAGCTGCTGGAAACTCGGGCCTTTGGAAAGGAGGCTGATTTGTTAGACTTTCAGACAGACCTATTAGCCAGACCGTCCTGTCTCCAGGGCCATTACAGAGGGTGCAGGAGCGTATCCCCATGGTCCCTCCTCGAGGGAGCAAAGCAGCTTTACAGCCTGCCTGAGTTGGCTCAGCCACTCACTAGCCACGTGTGAGAGGACGTGGCCCTAACCAGAAAACTCGGATAGCAGATCCTAGGCCTTCCAGCCTCCCGGGGCTGTAAGCAGCAGAGGCAGCTGAACCTCAGGGACTGACGGCCCCTCAGTGCTCAGCTCGGCGCAGAGGAGCCCAAGGGCTGCAGCGGGCGGCTGAACGCACGACCCAGCAGCCAGTGGAGCCTCCAGCGCACCCCGTGGCCTCGCGGGCTGGTGTGTGTGAGCTGGGCGGGAAACTGCTCCCGTGGCAGGGATACCCACCCCTGCCTGCCTCGCTCTGTGGGACGTGCCATGGGACGTGCTGCAGCTGCGCTGGGGACAGTCCCCACGGTACCGCTGGCAGTGCTGCCTGCCTGCTGCCCGCTGTCCTCCTTGCGTTCTTACTCATTCCCTGTTCCGAACCTGCCCACACTCTTCCCCTGTCCCCTAGGCACACTCGAATTTCAAGTGCCTGCTTTAAATTTCTCCATTCCTGCACCTTAATCTGCATTTTTACACAGGCCAAACAACCCTTACTGAGATAAGGGCTGGCTAATCTGGCTATCCTGCCTTCCTGTATATCACAGGACAGAGGATTTCACTGTTTTATCCCCTTTTTCGAGCCCGCTGGCTTGTTTTTGGCAAGAGCGTCTTCCAGGAAAGTAGTGATTCTGGTTTTGAAAGTTTGGAGGGATGGAGAAGCTGCCACTTCCCATGGAGTTTGTTCCAATATCTAAACATCCGCACTGTTAACAGTCCCACTCCTTATTTCCAGTTCAAATTTGTCTGGCTTCAGCTTCCAACCAGTGGTTCTTGCTCTTTCTTTTTCCACTAGATTAAAGAGATCTTTAGTATCCAAAACTCTCTCCCTGCGGAGGTCCTTACATCCTGTTCAAGGCACTGCTAGCTGTTACTTAAGCAAGACTGGACTGATGCAGCTTTTAACATTATCTGTGATTTTTATGGGCTTCTTGTACTGTGGGAGCTCCAGACTTGCTGACCCAAATCTGGGGTTCCTGTGCAAGGTCCCGTGACAAACGGAGCTGAACGGAGCCTCTCCCCAGAGAGAACATTTGCTGATACATTAAACCCAGAATTAGCAACCCTCTGGCCTAGAGAGGCTCTCAGCAAAACCTCCATTGCTTCCAGAGCAGCATGGGGCACAGCCAGGCAATGCGGTGCCTCCCTGCCCCATCCCTCTTTCCTCCATGCTGCTGGTGGCTTTCCCAGCCGGGCTCCGACGCACAGCATTTCCACCCAAATTATATTTCCTTACTGGGCGATTGGATTGTGGTTCAAGACAAAAGTCAAAGTACTAGGGGAGCTCCTGCTCCTCACGTCCTGCTGTCATGATCCAGGGGTTACGGTTATCAAGTTAGACAGCTTGGATATACTTCTTGATGAAATCACTTGCTTCTTTGATGTTTTGCTGTGTGTAGCCATGCTTCCTGGTCTGGTTTCCCCTTGTAGGCTGCTTTCTGAATCTGTCCTCAGAAGATCATATACACCTCAGAGATAGGACCTGTTTTCCACTTCTGTGTGTGTCCTTCTTGTGTCGAGGTCCAGGTCCTGAAGAGCTCTCCACCTGGGTGAGAAGTTTCGTACAGAACTTGCTTTCAGCTGTACTGGGGGAAAATGAACCTCTGTCTGGAATCTATCCCGATAGGGGATGCTCCAGATGAGGTCTGTGAACTCATGACAGATCCGGAGACACGTGAGGAGCACCACCTCGTGACCCCCACAGCACTGGCCTTGCACCTCTGTCCGCACCAGCCTTCTGGGCACCATAGGCCATTGCTTTGATCCAGGACAGGATCTGCTAGCACTGTTCTCTTTCACTTAGGCTTGTCTCTGGCATGGTTTTCCCCATCAGTTCTCTGAAGCTGCTGAAGTTTCTGTCTTGGACACTTTGCTTTTACTGTGCTGTCATTTTCCATTCTTCTGCTTCCTTTCACCATGGTGCTACGGGATGCTCCTGCAGATTCTTCACTTTGGACACACTTCAGGTGCATGAGGGCCCAGCCCTGCAGGTCCCCTGTCTCAGCTTGTGCAGGGCAGGATGGAGCCCAGCGGACTGTTGTTAACCGCTTGGTTAAGGCAGCTTTGGGCCTTTGCTTGCTCCATGCTGGAGGGTGCCTCTGCTCCAGTTTCCAGTGCAGGAGCAGCCCAGCTCCAGTCATGCAGATGTCTCCCAGCCCCGGTGGGTGGCTGGGTGCAGGACACCTTCCACTACCAGCAGCATGACTTTGATGTGTTTGAGAGAGTCCAAGCATCTGCACTTCAGAGACGTCCTTTTTATGGTGCACTGAGAAGGAAAGGCCCCTTAACCCATTGTGACAACACCCCGAGGTTAGGTGCTTTAGATCCCTCTCCCTATCCATGTGTAAAGCAAGTCTCGGAGCAGTCCTTGGGTGATGCTGCCCGCAGTGCAGGTGCAGGGAGCAGAGGATGCTGCAGTTCCAGGATACAGCACAGCCGTGACTGAAAGAATGTGTTTATGTTCTTGCTTGCAGACAGGTTTGGATACAGAAAGCGACTCTGGTAGCCGCTTGCAATGACAGAATCTTCCACCTGCGAGGAGACATGCAGAGCCCTGCTTCCACCCAGGGAGGGCAGAGGAGGGGATGTCCTGCTCAGTCTCCCAGGCCTGCGTGGGGCAGCTCCCACCTACGGCTTTTGGTGCTTATTTTTGAGACTGGCTGTGAAATTCCTGTGTGACACCATTTCTGTGCGGACCTTCAGAGGGCCACTCTGGCTGTAGACCTCCTGGCAGAGCCTCTTGGTTGTGCACGCCTGAACTCCAGCCCCCTCTCCTAGGCTTGCAGTCCCATGGCAAACAGCTCCTTGCCTTTTCCATCTCTTCCCTGTCTGCAGGCGTCGCTCGAACCAGCACCCGAGCTGCAGAGCGTGGGGCAGCTGGGGATGCCAGACGCTCGCCTTGCAGATTTACGGTCGGAGGCAACAGCTTCCATGTGTGCGTGAGCTCCACTGGACCGGCTCCCTCTCCCCACCCTTCGCTGCTCGCAGGCTCGCTGAGCCCGCGCCCTCGCCCTCGTGCTCACTCCGCGCTGCACAGCGCGCTGCCCCCATCCGTCCCCCAGAGCAGCCCCGAGAGCCGCGGGTGCACGGCAGGGGGATGCAGCAGCCCGGGTCCCCACTGGTGGCTGTTCAGCTGCCTGCGCCACGCGGTGACTCAGTGCTGCGCTCGCAGATGCGCCGGAGCAGGCGGCGCTGGGACACGGCTCCTGCCTCCGGCTGCAATTAGTGAAGCCTCCGGCCAAGCCGCCTCGGCTAACGAGCGCACCAGGGAGCGTGCACGTGCAGCGGCCGAGGCATGGCCAGGAGCTGCTCGCCTGGTACCGGTGCGTGGTGGGCGCCCAGCCCAGCGCCAGCAAACCACAACTTTCCCATATAAGTTATAAGCTCTTCTGGGCTAAGCAAAGGAGGTGCAAAATCACCAGCAGCTTCCCAGGAGCTGACCAAAGCACTGGCAGACTCGCACATTGCTGCCACAGATGCTCAAGGATGCCTTCAATTCACAGACAATCCTACACCGGCTTTCACTGCCACAACTGAGGAAGCAGGCTCTACCATCACTACAGCCCTCCCTTCTTCTGGGCTTTTTTCCAACCCCCATATACCTAGAGCTTGTTACACTTAGCTGTAGAAAGGAAGTTTTAGCATCTACCTAACACATGAGTAACTGAGTGTATCAGTACCTACAGTCTGCTAGCAGAAGAAGGTCCAATAGGACCCACAGTTATCAGATGCAGGTGTGGATTTCAGCCTTCACCTTTCCATGGGTTGTGTTGCTTTGGCCTTGCCCAGAAACAAGTCCACATTTTTCCATGTATAGGTGCACCCTTGCGGTCCTTTGTGCGTTAAGGGAGCAGAAATCACTCTCGAAGCTGGATATAAAGGAAGGCAGTGCAAGGTGGAAGTTCATTTAAAAAAGTGTTTAACACTCAAACCATCTGAAGAGAGGGTTCACACGTGCCTGGGAAATAAAAGCATTGCATCATTCTAGACTGCTTCGGCTGTGTGGGACATGTGCTATGCACACACCATGCCAAGAGCCGGTCAAGAATTTCAAATGCCTTCTGAAGGGCAAATGTCAATGCTGCTTCTGCCCTTGTTTCTTGCAGGCGTGCAGGTGCATACAGGCAGACTGACTTATGTGGCAGAGGGTCTGTTTTTGATGGGCTTCTCGATCACAAGTCAAGCAGCAAAGTCCCAACTATTATACAACTGGCTACCCTAACTGCTCAAGGAGAAAAAGCACTCCAACAATGCATGAAAAATTTACTTCCATATAACAAGGTATTAAAAACACTTGAGATTAGTTGCTTTAAGGTTGGCGGCAGCACTTGCACTCCCCTGCCTGACTTAGTCCGTGCTCAGGCTAGAGAGCATCACACCACCCAGTTCCTCCTGCATTGCTCCCATTAGCCCGGTAAGAGATAGCACATTTCCTCTGGAGGGTACAAGCAAATTGTGCTGCCCAGTTCGGGGCAGAGGTGAAGAGACAGCCCCAGCCATACCCTTCTGCAACACCAATCCTTTGCATGGCATTTTAATGATACTGTGTTCAAGGAAAGAGGGGACAGGCAATTCTGGCAGCCAGCTCAGGCATCCCAGGCTGTTCCCATCATTCTGTAGCAAATGGCTGGATCTGTGCACAGAGGCCATGTCCCTTGCAAGATGCCCCCAAAACCCCAAGACAAGCTTAGCCCGTTTGTGTAAAGCCCAGCAGAAATTTGAGCACTCCCCTAATTTTAATCTGGAGCACTAGTGCTTCTCCACTGTGTCCTCAGCGGGGACTGCACTGGGAAGTGTGTGGCATCGCACCGCTGGGCTGTTGCAGTGCGACTGTGGGTCATAATGATGAGAGGGACACGTCGAGACGAGGATCAGCTTAAAGCTCGTCTTTCATGCTCTAACAGCACCTTTGCCGATAAACTGCTATTCCCAATTCTCCTGCATATCCCACCAAAGCAGTCAGGATCCGGAAATTTGTGTGTATTTCAGGACTCATCCTCGGAAAACACAATACAGGGTCCCCTGGCTGGGGAGCAAGTCTGTCCCTGGTGCTGCCCGCAGGAGCCCAAGCACAGCCGGAGATCGAGCTCTGTGCTCTGCCCTCCCAACTCTCCACTGCTTCTCATGGTTCGTAGCACGGCCCATGACAGTAAGCTTCACTCTGCTATACACAGCTCCAGGCAATTATTTTCACGTTCCTTCCCCTTTACAAAACAGCCCCATCCCAGCATCGCGCTGCTGGGGCAGAGGCCGAGGCAACACGGCAATTCGCAGACTGTGGCTCTCACAGCAGCCCCACATCCCCCTGGACTGGGCAGGAGATCCAGGCAGCATGAGAGTAGCACCATGGGCTTCGGCTCGGTTCCTACAAGCCCGAGACCTGCTCTCCTGGTGCATGGGGAGCGTGGCCAGTGGTAGCAGAGGCAGGGAGCCCGCTCCCGGCTCCGTGACAAGCTGCCAGCTGGAGCGGCGATGGATCCCGCAGCGCGGCGGCCCTGCTCTTGGCAGCCAGCTGACTCACGCCCCGGCCGCGTGCGGAAAACTCTTTGTCATGGCAGCTAACGAGCAGATTGGATTTCAGAGCGCCCGGCGCGGGTACATTCGGGGGCTTTCATCTCCCTGATAGCTCCCACGGGAAAAGAGCGGCTGCTACACCTCCAACCAGGTCACGGGCTGGTCTTGCTGAGCTGTTTCATGTTTGCGGCTTTTAAACCCTCCAGCAATTTGCACCTGCCAAAGGCTCTTTCAAACCGCAGGAGGGGAGAGCAATGGGTTTTAAAAGTGCACATCAGATTTTGTGCAGGAACATGATATTGGAGCATGGGAAAGAAATCAATGCTGAAGCAGGTGGGAGAGTGAGGAAACAGTTATGAGAGGGGGTGGTGTCTAGTTTATTAGATGAATTATCTTTAAAACAACCATGCAATCCATTTTAAAGACCTTGATGGTCTTTAACAGTCCAGGTTAATTCCTGGACCTCCTCTTCTGGCCTTGGTCCTGCTCATAATTCCATGCCTGCAGTCTGTGCAGGAGTTAGCGGCAGGTAGGGGAGGGTTGGCCAGGGGCCACCCGCCACCTGCTGCCCGCCACTCGCAGCGGGCAGGGACTGGGTGACACAAGGAACTGGGGACAGCCCCAAGCCCCTGGGGTTTGGGGACGGGAGGATTTGGCTTGACCAGAGCAACTGACTCTTCAGAAGAAACCTGCCAAGCATATGCTCTAGGTTCCGATGCCTTTCAATGAAGTTCAAGGCCCACCAAACTCCCATGAGCCCAGGACCACGTAGCCTGGGCAGTATTTGCACAGGGATGCCTACGGGGCAGCCCAGGGCTCCGTGGTGGATGGGCACTTGGCTGTCCCAAGTGCCGATCGGGCACTTGGAGCAGCACATGCCCAGGACCATGCACTCTGCTTAGGAGTTTGCTCTCTGAAGCCAACCACAAGGCAGTGCTGGGAGGTTAAAGCAGATCTAGTGTCCAAGGTACTTCCCGCATCCTTCCCTGTTGTTCAGTGCTGCTGTCACATCACGGGTGCTGTTTGCCTTGGCCAAGGGGGTAGGAGACAAGGGTGAAACACAGCTCTCCAGGCTCTGACACCTTGTGGTCGCTCTCCAAGACCACAGGACAACGTAAAAATCCAGGTATTTCGCTAGCAGGGCTGCCTTATCAAGCACATACCTCTCTGGCCCTGCTCCCCTATGATTCCCAGATCTCCATTACACTCTCCTGGGCTGGCTGGCAGCATCTACCCGGCACTGCCCTGGGCCGCCCTGCAAATTCCTGCCAGGGGAAATGTTGAGCACCTTCAACTCAGCCACGTTCTCCACTTACAAGGAGGAGAATTTACTAGACAAAAAAAAAAAAAAAAAAAAAAAAAAAAAAAATGAAAGGAAACCTGCTACTTTTAAAGCAGTTCTCCATACGGTTTCTTTATTAGCGCACCGTGTGCTGGAAGCCCCAGCTGCCTGCATGAGGGATGCTGCGGTGCACAGACGAGGGCTGTGCGAGGCTCAGCGTGACTTTTGTTTTGGTTTCTAGAAACCTGCAGGCAAGCACAGAGCCACTTGCCGCGGGCCAGCGTGCCACCCACAACCTGCTGCTCGCCTGCTTCTCCAGCATCCCCCTCCTCGTGGCTCTAACCTGCACGGGGCTGTCTCCTGGTCCTGCCCTTGCCTATGAGTCCTCCAAGTGCAGTACTGCATGGCGCTCACCTGTGCTGGCACCCATTTGGTGGCATCACCCTCCTTCTTGTGCCACCAAGCCCCTGGTGCTACTATTC
The DNA here is from genome assembly GCA_034781795.1 of Crypturellus tataupa. NCBI lineage: Eukaryota > Metazoa > Chordata > Aves > Tinamiformes > Tinamidae > Crypturellus > Crypturellus tataupa. The sequence continues at coordinate 35,983 of JAWLRI010000213.1, forward strand.
TTGCTAAGATACAGCTGCAGCTACGGAGGTAATGCTCTCCCATCTGCCTTCAACATGTTGCACTTGACATTAACTAATGCTTCCTATTAACATCGAAAGAAGCAGGTTGGGAAAAAATCATTTTCAAGGCGAGTTCAAACAGGCCACAAGGAGAAGTGGGTTCTCAACTGTCATAGGGCTGTATCTGCAGCAGAGCCAGGAGCCTGTGAGATGGGTCAGGGATAAGGATGGTACATCCTTCTGTGAGCAGGAAAGGGGAAAGGCCACCCCTCGGAAAACCAGTCCCGCGTCCCTGTGCATACCTACCGGCAGCGGGTTGAAGTTCTGATCCACGAGATGGTTGTGCCCGTGGTCGAGGAAGGAGTGCCGCACCACCACGTCGATGCCCTGGCTGGCCAGCAAGCCCAGCGTGTTCAGCCACCTGGAGCCCGGAGAGAGCTGAGTCACGGGGCCACCAGAGCCCTGGTGCCCGCCTGCCCCAAGCACGGAGGTGCCCAGACCTCCGGCGTGCGGGGCTGCTGCTGGCAGGCTGCGCCTGCCGGTGCTCCGCAGAGCGCGAGCCAAAGCCTTTGGGTAGCTCGGAGCTAAGCAGATGGTTACCCCTTACCCTACCCCACGCGTGCATGCCTCCCTCTCCAGACATCCCTGCCCCTGTGCATGCTCGAGTCGCCCGTGCCCACCGCATGCCCGAGCTGTCCTGAACGCAGTCCCTGTGTCCCCAAGATGCCCTGGCGCACCCTCGCGCACAGCCTGCAAGCTCCGTGCCTGGCGCAGACGTGGTACCCGAAGGGGCCTGACCAGCCCCTCTCTGCACACACGCTCTGCGAGGCCTCCTGCCATCTCAGCCTGCCGCATCCCTCGGGCACTTCCTACACCTCGCTCCGAAGGGCGGACTATCTTTCTCAATTTTATGCAACTACAGCTATCTCTGAAGATACAGGCTGGGGCTTTGCAGCAGGACCTGTGTGCTGCTGGGCTGCACCTCCAGACAAGCCCCAGAAATCAGGAATAGTTGTGGTTTCTAGGAAGGAGAGAAAAGGACTTCCAGGTCAGAGTCCTGTCAAGCACTTTGCAGGGCCCTGTGTCCTGCAGAGACACAAATGCCCAGCAAGGATGGGAGAGTCTGAACACAACAGGGGAGCTGTGCTTGCAGCCTGAAAGAAGGACTTTGAGTGAGGTCAGGGACATTGCTGAGGCTCCCAAGCCAGGCCAGCTCCTCAGGAACACCACGGTCAAGAGCCGGTGCCGGCAGCCTCTCTGATCCTGCTTTGGTCACACATCTACTATCATGAACATGCCCGGTGGGACTGTCAGCAGTCATATCCCTGCTGTGCTTCTTTAGCCAGAGACTGTGTCATCTAGAGAGAAGCAGAGCTAAAGGTAGCTCATATGGATGCTGCAGAGAAAATAACAGTGTCTTGGGCTGTTAGTGGTGTACCAAAGTGGGACCCCAGCAGTCGTGGGTACTGGTGTCCAGGCAGAGAGCTGACCCTCTGCCTGCAGCAGGCAGCTCTTTCCAGCAGTTTTCAGCATGCTGCCTGCACAGCCCATGCAGTTACTGTTCCCGAGCACCATCGTGACTCACAGGAACCCAGCAGCGTAGGAATCGGAGAGGTTGTTCATGCCTCCAGCTGAGGTAGCTCCAACGCCTTCCAGCCAGATCTTCTTCCCTGGGGTGTACGTGTTCACCACCTGCACGGAACAGCAAACAGCCTTCACTCCCATGCCCGGTGGCGAGTGCTGCTCACCATGATGCTCCGCTCTGGGGAGAACTTGTAGCAGCAGGAAACCCGAGCAACTGCCCAGCTGTGATCTGATCTCCTGCCGAGCATCACTCCCATCCCTGCTGTGGACTGTGGTTTTATCGATCATGCGGTGTCCTCTCTGTGCCGCAAGCCCAGGCCTTTCTGTCACACAGGGCCAAGGGTGCCCTGTGTGTGAGCCCGGCTGATGAGTCGGGGCATGTGGCACTTTTTATACCCTTGCAGACCCTGCTCAGAGCCAGATGGTCACCCAGCAGGGACTGGCACTCTTCTTCATGGAAGAGCTTCTTCCTCCTCAAGTTCTTATGAAAACATGATTTAAAGCCAATCCAGTCATCCCTTGTTTTGTGCCTGGGAGCTGCCCTGCAGGCTGGCAATGGCCACCCTTCCCCAGGGGAGCTCCTGCCCAGCCTCGGCCTGCCTGCCCTAGCACGGCCACGAGCTCGCCCTGATGGTGTCTCCATGGAGAGGCACTGCTCTCCAAGCTCTCCCACCTCTGGCATGTGTCTACTTTCCATCTACTGGAGCTGAGGCTGGGGTAGAAGAGAAACAGGGACTCAAGAAGGGCAGAGGTTCCCTACAGCCCCAGGAAGGCACAGCAGGAACCAGAGAGAGCAGTGCAGATCCCAGGACACACCATGACACCCGAGCAGGGGCTGCTTTGCCATCTGATGGGTCCCCGTCACCACTGGGACATGCATGTCCAAGCAAACTGGCTCGTCCACCGCCTGGACTCCCATGGGCCGTGCAAGCCCCAGCGAGGTGGCCACACATGACGGGAGGGTTTGGATGGCAGGAGCTGCCCCTTCTCAGTGCAAGCAGCCCCTGGTGCCACACAAACTCCTTCTGCTCTCCCGCTCTGCCGCTATTGCCGGCTGGGCTTGGAGCTGCCGCGAGCAGATGTCTGCAAGCCCCGCGGCCCGGGGAGCGCGCGGCGCAGCCTGACGGATCCTGCCCCATTAGTGCAGGACGCTGGAATGTGCTGGATGGACTGGGATCCCTCAAAGATGTTAAATACGCCAGCTCTGGGCTGCCTCCCACTCACAGCCTGCGCAAGTCGACATCCCTGCCTGAAGCCCCAGAGGTGTTGGCATCCTGCCTATAATTATCTAAGCCCGCCACCTTCCTCAGTCAGAGAGGAAGCAATAAAACAGGGAAGTGGACAAGCCCAGCTGCTCTAATCAGCCCCGGCAGGATGCACAGACTCAAAGCCAAGCTGGAGGCTATTAGCACCCAGCACTGTGCTTTTGCTCAGCCACACTGGCATTCCCTGGAGCTTTCTCTCTGGGTCCCTTGGTGCTGCCAAGGCTTTGTGATGGCACCTGCTCTCTGCCCGTGACTGCACAAAGTCCGGGTGGTCCTTGTGTCCCTTCCAGCCTGGCCATGCCCACCCCGCAGACCACAGTGGTCATGGCAAATGCTTCCTCCCTGCTGAGGGGACCCTATACCCCTCCTTGACAAGGCAGCATGAGCCCTCCACACCTCCCGTCCCCCTGCCAGAAGGCACGGAGTGGCCTTGGCATGACCAGCACTGCTGGGTTTGGGTTTTGCTCAGGATTCAGGCCAGACGGGAGGCCTCTCCCTTGCCCGCATGCCAGACCCGCCGGCAGCCCGCAATGCCTTCCAGGGCTGGGAGCATGCGTGGATGTTTCCCAGTTTGCGCTGGAGGACTCGGCGAGCGGATGCTCTCCCCCGGTTTTGCTGTGCAGACCCTTGCAACCCCTTTTCTGGGGCCTCTTTGGGTTGTTTACTCATCCTACGTTCCTCCCTGCAGGAATTGCAACAGTAAGACATTGTGGTGACTGGTGTGGTATGAAAACCTAGACAAGACAGACAGGCAGATGTGTCCTCCAGTCCTTACAGTCTTCCCTGCTTAGAAGTGCTCCTTGTTTTTTGCAAGACCAACAACTTGGCAGGCCAGGCGGCAGCCCTCACCCCGTATTGGTTCAAGTATAAGGACCTTGCAAAGCCCGTTTCCTACACAGTCATTATGAGCTTCAGTCTCCTTTCCCCGACCGACAGGGATGGGAAAGCTTTCCGAGCGCTGTGCTAGCCAGGCGGTGCTGTAGGCTCCGGCACAGCGAGCAAGCAAGCAACAGCTGGGCTTCATAACGCAGTCAAAACACGATCATCAGGGAGGAAAAAAAAAAAAATGTTCAGAATGATCCTGATTCTGTGCTAACAAAAATCACCGAGGAATTGCAATGGTCACAGCTTTGCAAGTCACGCTGTAGGCACTGGTGGAGAGCAGGGTAAGGAGAAGGCCACTGTGAACCTCCCATGTTGCCTTCCCTACAAAAAGCATGTTTGCATCCCAGGTGAATGCCAGCATTTCCCCCAAGCTGTGCTCTGAGCCTGCTTTCTCTGGTCCACTTATGCAGAGACCCCGTGCCTGCAGCATGGCCCAGGCCACCCCTCTGCACACCCCGGCCCTGCTCGCACTCGCTCCCTCGCAAGCAGTTCCAAGCCCCAGCGAAGGCCGCCTGGCCACCAGCCCTCACATGCCCGGTGCACTCACGCACTTTCTGGATTTTCCTGATCTGGTCAGAGAGCGTGTCTAACAGGCGTGTTTTCAGGAAGTCCGTCACTTTGGCCACTCGGCCATCAATGTAGTAACTGGAACAAAAATAAGAAAACAAGAGTCAGACGTCTGGGAATAGCTCTGCCCCACACCATGTCTCAGGTCCCACTGTGTGGGGACCTGCACCCTGTGGGCACACTGTGTCCTGTGTGCCTTGCACGGCTCTTCTCGTGCGTTCCCTAGCCCTGTCCCTCTGTGTGTGGATCCTTTCTGTCCAAGGCAGTGGTGTAGAGTGAGCACTGAGCATCCTCACTGCAGAACCTCTGGGAAGCTTTTCCCTTGCCTCATTGTGCTGGTGGAAAAGCAGAGCTGGGAGCAGAATGCTGGCACCACACCAAGAAGCTCTTGACTTACTGGGCTCACAATGGCTGCATCTATTGCCTGTGTTAGAGACACCCTGTTCTGAAGATGTGTGGAAGCCCTTGCGAGTGTCAGTGTTACTGGAAAGACTGCTTTTATGAATGGTAAAGCAGAGGATCCACGTCTAATGGCTTAAACGAAAGGCTTAGTAGCCAAAGGAGGTAGGCCACAGGCACCAAGAAGCAGAAGGATCCTCTACAGCAAAACAGCCTCTGTGCCACCCAGAACATTGTCTCTGGCCCTGGCAGTGCAGGACACACCTGAGATAGGATGAGGGAGGCTGAGGCTGCTCCTGCAGATCATCCAAGTCACACCGCATTCCCACCCATGGGGATAACTGCATTGCAGTATGCTGAGGAGCAAGCCAAGTCTTGTCTCCCCACGCAATCTACCTCTTCCTCAATCCTGCTGCCTGCAAAGCAACCACAACCCAATCTCCCTTCAGGAAGAACCTGTGTCCTGTGTCTGTGGTCCCTGTTGCTGTACAAGAAGCCCTGCTCTTGCAGAAAATATTCTGCCATGGAAATGCCATGGACTGTTTACCACTCAGAGGGTTGACTACTGCTCCATGTGCTTGCTTACATAAAACACAGTTACAGTGCTGCCAGTCATAATCTGAATCATCTGTCTCTAAGTGTAGGAGGAAAACGTTGAAATGCTTGAAGTGTCTCCTGGTTTGAGGGCACTGTTCCAGAGTCCAAATATCCTATTTTTGGAGGTAATACAGAAAGGCTCCTCCTGAAGTACTATCTGGGACCAGTGTATCTAACACCAAGGAAGACTGGTATCCCTTGCAGATGTCCCAGAAAGTCCTTCCAGCCACTCAGTGGCACCGAGGCTTCTGCTGAAGCACGCTCTGACATACCCCAGGAACACCCATCTAGCTGATAGGCAAGTTTTGCAAAGGAAACTTTCTGACCCTTGTCCATCCGGCATCTCCAGTGCGTACCAGCCTCTCAGCGCGGCAAGTCCTGGAGTGCACCGGAGCCAACCTGGTGCTCGGTTTCCCTGTGGCGTGGAACTGGGAGCAGCTCCAGGTGGGCTGCCGGGCTGGGCTGCTGCCTCCAATCCCTCTCCAGAGCCACATCCTGCATGTTCAGCAGCAGCGAAGGAGACTGGGCTGGTTACCATGATTTAATCAGAGCTTCTCCCTCTTTAGAGCAGCCACAGGTGCTGCTACACACAGGGAACAGGAAGCAACAAAACACCATCCCTACAGAATATATACCATCCCCTTGGCCTCTGAGTTTCTGCAAGCTGCCCTACCACCTTTGGCACCCACATCTTCAAAAAGAGCTGGGAAGAGAAACTTCCTCACTGCTACTAACATGGAATTTGATACAGAAGAATCTAGCAAGGCTTTTTCAGCATTGCATGGGCTTGAGGAGAAAGCAGATGCTGCTGCAAACAGGTATGCATGTGCGGAGGGGAGGGAACACCAGGCTGCACATGGCTGGTGCCCCAGCTGTGCAGGAGGAAGGGCACAGACATCCCACATGGTGCCAAGAGCCGGTCATGAGCCCCAGGAGAGCTGGTGGGCTCTGTGGTGCGCTGGGTAGGAAAGGATTCCTAGTTCCCAGGAGGGGTGTATGGAAAAGAGATCTTCTCTCATTATGGCCTGTGCCCTTCAGACAGTTCTGAAGGACAAGGCACACTGTGTACAGAGGTGGGAAAAGCAGCACAGAGGAAGACAGGCCCTCAGAAATCCCACAGTATCCTAGAGTCTGAAAAAGATGGTTTAACCTTTCAAGAGCTACAGCTCATTTACAGGGGTGATTTCTTTCTAACACGCATCCTGCCTGGCCCCAGTGAGCACCGGAAAGCCCATTGCTGCTTCACGCTCGCTCCCAGAGACAGGTTTAACACAGACAAAAGGCAGCAGGAAAATGTCCTTATTAAAGGCAGAAGGGCTGTTAGTGAACCGAAAGCAAGCCCATAACCCATGGCAGCAAGCCCAAAACCAGAGGGAAGAGAAGAGAGCAGCTGTAGTGGCCATTGTGGCATATTTTCTGGGTGTATGAATGCACGTGTGGGCAGGAACACACTCAATCGGACGCAGACAGAGTGCACGGTACATGCAATATTTACAAATGCTCAAAGCGCACTTTTGCTTCTCCCTGCTCCAGTGCCCAAATCAAGTAACAGCATAAATACACGGGGAGCCGCTCAAGGCCGCAGCGGAAGGTGAGCAATGTCAGGGCTAACTGGCCCAGAAGAGAAACACATTAGAGCTTCAGCTTGCAAATGCCCCAAAACAGAAGTAGCTCCTCTGCAAATCCTCTCCCAGGTACAGACCTTCATCTGTGGAAACAGGATTATGCCTATTGGACCTCTGTTCCACATTCTGTAAGAAGAGAAAGTATGAAACAGAGACTGGCCAGTGCGTCTGTGCTGTCTATAAGATGCTAAGGACAGATTATCTCCAGGGGAGACTGGGGAAGTGTTCAGAGTATCATCAGTTCTTATATAATATTGAATCACTGGCTGCTGAGACGACAACAGATCAGTGAGCAGCAGGCAGTGGTGGGGTTTGCAGAGATTACTTTTTAAGACAAAATTACAAAGCACTGGACTCTGGGGATGGCAGATGTTTGGATTTCAGTACAGCACGTAAAAACTGAACAGAAAAGATCTTTTGGACTGATGTAGACTAAAAGCCCCATCACTTGGGCTGAAAACTGGTGGAAAGACCACAAAAAGAAGTTTGTATTAATGAGAAAAATGGAGCTAGAGATATATCGGTCGACACACTGTTCCTCCAGCACCACAGGCTGTGGGGTTCACCTGGGCTGTGCAAGCCAATATGATCACAGAGGCCAGAATAAACCTGTCGGACACCACATGCAAGCTGAGACCTCCTCCTCCTCGGCTCTTCCAAGTGCAAAGTGTGCTCCGACTTGCAGCCCCACTGCAAACAGAGGGCAACATTGCTATTTTAAACAGTAACAGCCCCCAAAGCCAACTCTAATGAACTGCTCTCCCCACCACGCTTGTCTCTCTCAGAGCAAGAGGAACCAGCGTGGAAGGTGCCAAGCCTGTTAAGACCCTGCAGAGAGCAGAAAGGCCTGAGGACAGTGCCATGATTATGGATATTTGACACCTTCCTTAATGGAGAATGGCACGGGGATGAAAGGCAGAAATAAACTCTGTGCTTTAATATTAGGAAATCTTTTTGCTGATAGCGTGTCTTCCCTGGGCAGCAAGTAGGGGAACCCCTCATCTCTGGGTCTTTGAAAAATGCCTGAAGAAAATTACAAGATTTCTCTAGGACCAAGAGGGGTCTCTCGCAGATCTGCCTAGGAAGTTCTTAAGAATTCGATGGGTACTTCCAAAATCCCCTAACTGGGAGAGGAAGAAAGTGGGATCAGTTGTACAAGGTCAGCAAGCAGGAAAAAGGCGCCAAGGGTTTTGCTGGTTTAGTGCCAGGCTTTCAAGAATCAGAAGGTCTTTTCCAGCTCTAGATTTTGCAATTGAGATCCAGGCACTTCCTGTTGAGAACTTCAACCACCGGTAAAGGAAATATAGAAATCTACGCAAGGCTCCTACAACTGCCAGATCTTTAAAGAAGGAGAAGGGGTCGTTAGGCGTGGATTATTCCCAGGAGTGAAGGCTGCAGCTTTCCTGATACTTACAATGACTCAATACACTTGACATAAAAAGAAAAAAAAATCCCTAACAGTCACAAGTCTCCAACCTCCAAAAAAGCCAGCAGCAGCTGCAGAGAACATCCCTACGGAGCAGGGCGGCTGCTTCCTGCTCTTGCCCACCAGGTCTGAGTGACAGAGGAGGCAAATGGGCAAACTCAGCCCAGCGCAGGGCAGTGCGGCTGGGCAGCCGCGGCTCTGCGGAGGGCTAAGGAGTCCCTCGCTCATCGGCTCCCTTGCAATTTCTTTGGGGCAATCGCATGCAGGTCCGACTCAGTGTCCCACAGTTCAGTGTTGCTGTGTCTGTAGATGGGCAATGCACAGAAACATAAGAAGAGCCAGGCAAGAGAGAGGTGTGTCTAGATGAGACACATGCCTCAGAGGAAAGGTCACGTGTGGCTGCTCTGGGTGTGCTGCGGAACAGCATGGAGGATACCTCACTTCTTAAAAAAAAATATATATATATATATACATATATACATATATATATATATATATGAATATGCACTAGGAAACCCCATGACGGGATCAGTGCATTTTACAGAGGGGTATCTCTGTGTCACTTGATGGGTGGGCAAGCCAGAGCACAGTACCAGGAGGGGCCTCATCCAAGGCTCAGCAGAGATTTGTGTCAGGGCTAGGAAAAGCAGCAGCCCAAATCCCAGGCTCCATCCCTAGCTGGATCAGTAGCACAAGGCTCAAGCCACAAAAGCAAGAGCTGAAGAGCTGGCAGTGGTACATCACAAAAGCTGCTGCAGAAGATCTACTTACACAGGGCTGAGTGCATCTCCCAGCCAGAAATACCCTTGTTCTTAGGCAGCCTGCAAGGCCAAGGTGTCCACAGCAACTTAGTGGCACTTGAAGATGGGCAGTGCCAAGTTCCCTGGCTCCTGGGCTAATCTGGGGCTGGCTTCATTTCCCTGTACTCTCACCTCTAGGTCTTGTGCTACTTTTGTGGTGCTTTTCTGGAAAGATCCACGGTTTACTATGTGTGACTACGAGCATAGTAACGTACTTAATGAAGGCAGTGCACTGGCTCCTGCGCAGCTGGTTTCATTTACTTCCCCTTTCATTTTAAAGAGGAACCTTTGCCCCTATTATCTGACCTCTTCTTCTGTTGCAGTTAATTACATTAAAGCCAACTTCCCAAAGCTCAGGAATTTCCGGATCTACTTTGTTGCCTGCTGCTACAGGGAGAGTCTGCTTGGAATTAGGGCAGCCGCCTGCCGGGGACGCGGCGCGAGGCAGATCCCCTCAGTCAGCGTGACACCAGCGGCCGCTGCAGCTGTGAAACCGAGACACCTCTGCCTGCAGAGCTGGCCCGGGCTCCGAGCAGCTTCCCGAGGAGAGGGGAGCCTGCGCTTGCAGCACTCGACCTCCCCAAGGAGGGAGGCAGGATGCTCCCTGCTCCCCGAGGAGGGACTGGCATCACCTAGGAGCGTGCTGGTGACCCTTGCTCTGCATGGTTGTGCTTATGCAGGAGAAGGCCAGCAGCGTGCAAAGCTGTGAGCTGGCATGGCTCATCTACTGCTGGCGATGGCTTTCATAAACCCATCACAGGAACACAGTCTCAGAAGTCCCTGCGCTCTGAGCACAGCATCTCCGCACCCCTGGTCTGCACTTCGGTATGTGCATGCACATCAGCCATCTCTCTCTGGGATTTTTGGGACATCTGCCACCTACTTAGGAATGGGAACCAGCCAGCCTCATGAGCATCTCCACCTGGACCTTTGGCACATCTGGGCCAGAAGAGGTGTCATCTAAACCAAACCAAGAAAAAGCATTTTGAGCTGCATCTCACATGTGCCCATGCAGCATTGCACAAGGGTTTGCCCACAAAATGTGATAAACCTCAAGTTGTGCGTGCTCCATTAGGGAAAAATGTGTAACACAAACTAAAGAGTATGCACAGGAATGGAACTGAGGTACAGCTGCTGCTTTGAGCAGGCAACACGTCTCCAGCATGTGCAAGGACACCAAGCTTGGGAGCAAAGCTGGAGTAAAGCTAGGGCTGTGAGAAGATTTCTGAGCAATGGAAACCTGCATCCAAAGACCAAGGGGGTCCACAATAAACTGAGCTTTTGCTCATAACCAGATACAACACAGACTAAATGACGGGGGAAAGGCCAAAAACTTTCTGAGCCACTGTCAGACCCACCTGCCCCACCCGCCTTCAGTGGAAATTCCCTGAGCGTTCCTAAGCCATTCACACATCCCCATCCAGCAACACATTACTTCTGAAGAGGGAGGCACACATGCTGAGTTACATATGTAAGTGAAACCATACTCGGAGATGCTGGCAAGCCTACTTATTTACACCCGCTGTCACTTTTCTAGCAGATATAATTCAGAAAGAGAGGGAACAGTTGTGTGTTTTCACACAGAGAATAGGGATCCCTGCAAAGTATTCCCTTCTCGATTCCCTTTCTGGATCAGGCACAACCTTTTCAAAGGAATAACAGATTTGACAAATTTATAACCAATATCCCAAGAGAAGGTTAAGGGTTTGGAACAGAAACGTTCATACTTGAAGTTAGACAGCAGTTCAGTTTCCTGCTAATAATTTTCTTCTTGGATACAAAGGAACTTGTTTTGTTTTGTTTTGCTGTTTGGAGCAGAGGGATGAGACACTATTTTGACATTTATTCATAAACAGAACAGAAGCCCAGATCGGAGCGGTGGCCATTGCTGCTCCTCACAACTGCTCTCGGCTGCAGCACGCCAGCAACAGAGCCCTGAGAAGCTGCTCGGACGCCTCAGCAGGAGGGATTCAAGCAGCGGCTCCACGCGCGGCCATTCCGTGTTGGGGGCTGCATGGGTGACATGTTGGCACAGCCGCCCACACCAGCACACCTTCCCCATCCCCTAACTAAAGGTCTCCAAGCAGCCGTGTGGTGCGGTTTCCCCTTGCCCTAGGACACTATTCCACGTATGAAGCCTGGAAATTTGTTCCTTCAGCTCATCCAAGGGCTTGGCCCAGCCACCAAGCCCTGTTTCAGAAAGCAAATTCCTGGACTAAGTAAATGCGAGCAGCACATCATGTAATCGTGAAAAGCAAACTCCCAGCTGAGACATAGATCATGGTTGCACAGCGTGATCCTGTAAGTAACATGAATCCCGCTCCAAACACTCTGCTACCCCTCTGCCCCTCTGCACCCGGCGACCGCTGCCTGGCGGGGAAGCTCAGCGAGCACAGACGGGCTTGATCAGCACCAGCCGTGCCTGGTGCTGCAGCCCACCCTGCAATGCAGCCGGTTGCTCTTGCAGGAGCCCGCAGTCAGCGCGCTGGCACAGCGACGCTGGGTGCACTTGTGGGAAGAGCTCCTGTCTTAAAGCCCCGTTCGGCCAGAGTGGGCAAGGCTAGCACATCCCTCCTGGTGCGGTCAGTATGGAGTCTCTGGAGGGAGGAGCACGGTCCCTTTTACATCCTTAAACAGCACGGGGAGGGAGGAGGTCCCGCGCAGAAGCCCGACGTTCCCTTCCCAGGCAATGCATTATCTCCAAGTGCTGCCTTATCCTCACATAGCCATTCCGGGCAGAAAACAGGAGGAAGGGTGAATACCTACTGTTGCCAGGTAACAGCATCCACCGCGCTGCCAGCCACTTTCATGAACCTAGGAGAAACAGAGCGAGAAACCGCATGAGCCTCGGGTTGTCACAGGCGTCCATAAGCTGAACGCAAGCGGTGCCCGTCATAAGCCACAGGGCAGTGAAAACCGGTCCTGTGCCCGTGACATTGCCAGAGCCTCTCTAGCTAAACCTTCACATCCTCAAATGGAAAGGATAAATTGTAATTAATGCATGTGCTCATGGCAAGCAGAGCTGAACACAAGTGAAGGAAATCCAGCCACAGCAGAGGCTCTGAGCAGGTGAGCACAGGTCTCTTGAGCACAACATTCCAGGGCCAAGATCTGGGGTATGTACTTCGATCTATGAAAACAACATCTTAGCTTTTAGAATCAATCAAAATATCAAATGCCCATTTGAAAAGGAGGCACAACGTGTGCTTAAGTTGTAGAGCTCTGGACTTAAAGGGATTGGAAAGAATGATGGTGAATGAATGCAACAAAGCTTTTAGATGCAAAGATGCTCCCTGTAGCCAGGAACCTTTGAGCGTTAGGAGTGTGAGAAGGCTGGACAAGCATTGTGGCATTCTCACCTTGTACTGGTGCTCCTTCCTGCGCACTGCAGACTTGTCAGATTCTGCCTGACTTTTGGTCTGACCCATTTTTACAAGCACAGCACTTCCCTACCCAAAGTCAGCAAGCTGTGTGTGTGAGCCTGTGACCCAACCACCTGGGAAAGAACACAGCTCCTCCAGAGACCCACATCTGAGTTGGAATTGAGGGTACATAGGGGTATCTGCTTCCACCACTAATACCAAAACAAACAATTCTTGCTCTTGTGGACCGTGACAACCACCACAACTGCAGCCTCTGGCTTGGCATTGCTGCCATCCAAGACAGCCCATCCATGTCTCCCTGGCCCAGCAATCCAAACCACAATCCAAACCACACACTGGAAAACTCAGACAAGTAAACAAAACCCGTTACTATACTCTTACAGATACTTAAGAGCACAGATATAAAACACAAATACACATCAACTGAACTAGTATGCTTTTTTTGTTCAGCAGCATAAGACGCACAGTGTAGCTGACGTTGCATTTTAGATGCTATAAAGCATGCATATGACAGGAGCCACTGGTCTGATCAAGTGAACATGATGAGAAAGAAATCGATACAGTGCTGTCTCTGGCTACCCTTCAATGCACGGAGACCCTGAGAGGGCAACGCTAATCACAGAGTTGTCGTGACTCCGCTGAGCGCTGCACCAGGGCACAAGGACAAGGGTGGCACTGATGGGAACGTGCTGCCCTGAAGAGAAGCAGAGCCAGGCTCCCTTCAGATAGGCAGGTGACCAAGTTCCTAAGGGCAGACGTTGCTTTAAATCAGGAATATGGGCTTCCTCGGGGGCGAGGGGAGAAGGATAGACACTCCAGCAGAGAGGATACCTTGGCCCATCTCTCCTGCCTGCAGCACTGACGCTGCTGTGGCAACAGGAGGGGAGGTTTTTACAGAGAGGCAGTGCTGGTGTGATAAGGAAGAGCTGCATGCAAGCAGGCACATGAACCTCTAATCAGATCTGAAACAAGAGCAGCAAACTTCAGGCTATATATAGCTTGGAAACAATCATTATGACTTCCAATTAATGATGATGGTCAATTATAGACTGGGACAAAAGGGCAGCTGGACCCTGTGAAGCATAAGAGGACACTAGCAAAGGCAGAGGCAATAAATCCCTGAGGACAGAGAGGGGAGAGATGCAATTAGAAATGGAAAAACAATAATATGCTGTAAAAAGCAGTAGTCTTGATAAATCTCCATGATTCTGATGCCCAGCAGTACTATGAATTTCAGTTCCCAGTCTCATCTTACAAAAACGTTTGTGTCTCTCTTGAGGGTTGGAACTGGGAGTCAACAAGAGGGGTGGTTTTGTGAAAGGTCCTTTGCCAGCTACTCACTGTGACAGCAGCCCAGATGGCCTTGCTGGAGTCCATAGGGAGCAGGGACTGGCCCCAGGACACCTGTGGCTCTCCAGCACATGCCACCGGTGCCCGGGATGCTGGGTGAAGCCCTTGGCCTTACCCGTGGGCCCTGCGGTGGCCTTGAGAGCTTCGTCTGGGGGCTTCCCTGCATGTCTCTAACTTGCACAGATCATTGAGCTCCAAGGTAAAGGACAGTTTTGCAAATGCTGCTGTGAAGAGCACACCAGGTGAGGCTGCTCTTCTACAAAACTAGATATGCAGAAGCATCTCAGATGGATAAAACAAAAACAGCTCCCAGTTTGAAAATACTCAATACAGGGGCTGCTGGCTAAAAGATAGCTACACATAATAAGCAGGCAGAGAGCAGTAAAGTCCCTGGCTTGCTTCATATTCTTGTATGGTCTCTATAGGAATGATATAAATGAGTTCATTTGGTCATTTTCAAAGTTTACCATAAAAGATCATATCTAGCTCACATTTTCATTTCTGTGTTTTTTTTTTCTTTCGCCTTAACTGAGATTTCTACAAATCAAAGTCCAGAAGTCCCTGGCAAAACTTCAGGTTTGGCCTGGAGTGATGGAGCTGTGCCTGGAACATCCAGGAAGAGATGGGCAATGGTCTCTACCCTCCAAAGGGAATCTAGATTGGTTCAATATCCAAGGCTATATCAATAGCAAGGGGTACTACAAGCCTAAGAGATGAAAGATCAGGGCAGGTGGAGACTACAGTGATACATGGGTATTTAAATATCCTTAGCTCAGGAATACAGATGTTTAAAATTCCTTTATTCATGTAGCACCTGCGCTCCTTGAACCACAGATTTTAAGGCCAGTGAAGATCAATATGATCCTGCTGTCTGGCTAGTGCTGGCACATTTTTATCTGGGATTTCCTAGACCACATGATGTACATGCATGCAGTGCAGCCCAGGCAGAGTAAACCAGACGCTTCCGGGAAGAATCGGATCCCCTGCACATGTGCTGTGCAGATGGTCCATGCTGGTGCAGTAAATCTGACATTTTCCTATACGTTGGCCCTATTCTGCAAGCCCTGATCTATTATGCGATGCATCTGCAGTAAATCCCACACTCCGAGAGCAGCGGGACGAGCACAGCCTGTGCCGTGCAGGCGTTGTGTGCTAATACTGGAGCCATGCCCTGCAATTCAGATGCATGGCCGACCCAAGGGTGCTCCTGCTCGGTACCCCTGGCTGGACTTCCATATATCTGCAGTACGGGAAAATCCAAAAATCCTCAAATTCTGATGGGGCAGAACTTCCAGGGAAAGCAAAACATGCCAGGAGTTGTGTGAAGGAGCAGGAGCCCTGATCAATAACTGTGCCACTAAAGACTAGGCAAAGACCCTGAGCTGAGATCTGTCCATCGCCTTACCAAGCTGCTGCCTGTGTGCCACTGCCAACATTATTGCTTGGAGGGGTTACATCCTGAACTGAAACTGAGGCCTGATTCTGCCTTTAAATAGCAGGGAGAAAAATGCATTTAAAGCTGGATCAGTCACCCAAAGCAGAACATAGCCCAGCCCTCAAAATGGTCACACTGGTGTGATGCATGGGACAGCATGCCGCAGGTCAGAAGTTAGCTATGGAAGAGAGGGACGAGAGGAATGGGACAACACAGGATGTTCTTGGTGCCAAAAAATCTACATGGTGAAACCATGGCTCAGATTTGACCTTTTGCAAGCCTGCAAAGGTTCTCCCTCACTCACATCCCACAAGACCATAACTTTCATTTGAGTGTGGGCACATCTCTGAAATAGAGCTCTTGTCCTGACTCAATGCTTGCTAGTCATGGAGCATCTACTGTAACCTTAAGCAAATTGCTCCCATGGTTAATTAGCCTCCAAGTATGTTATTTCTCATCTGAATGTGTCTGGCTTCAGCTTCCAGTCACTGGAACTTCCTAGGCTCATTCCTGATACATTAAAGAGCCATCTGCATTTGGAAATCTCTTTCCCATGAAGGTAATTGCAGACTGTCATCCTTTGAATATATACATATATATTTTTAAAGTGATCCTGCAACAAAGGATGCAGCTGCACAAGGCAGACAAATCACCATCACACAGGCTCCCAAATGGTTCGGCGCTGTCTAACTTCTGGGTACCAGAAGCCCCCTTCTTTGCAAGGTTGGGGCCAGTGTCAGGTGCAGGAGAAAAGCTTTGCTCCTGTTTGTATTTACTGTTTTGCCATGCTGCCTTTCTAGTATAAACAGGGTCAGCACCCACCAGTGCTTAGGCTCCTGAACTAACTGGCAGTGCATGGCTCTCATCCATACAACTGTGTCCTCTTCTCCATCCTAAGGTCTGCCTCACTGTGGGAGTCGAGCCCAAATTTCCACCTAAGAAACTGAACAAACTGAGACCAGAAAGTGAATGTGACAGGGAAAAACTCTTTAGTATAAGGTTTTCTGAAGTGCAATCAAGTATGTGCAGCAGCATTCAAAGCCTCTACTTTAAGACTCTACTCATCCTGGATAATGCAAACTGTTTGACCTGCAATGCTGGTTTTCAGACAATTCACAGCAGGAAAGCTGTTCCCAGTGTGGTCTATCTAGAAGTCTGCTGCAATATTGTATTCTCTTTCTGCTCACAATTCCTTACTTCAAGCAACATGAATTATTTTAAGGCTGCACAAACCTTCTAGCAAAGCAGGCTTTATGCCTTGGATTGTACCAAAACTCTAACTTATTTTACACTGTATTAACCTAGATTACATGTACTGTGAAGCACATGTGTATGCCACATAAAAATCAAAACTTCTCATCTTTAAAAGCAAGCACTGAGGAATCCAATAGTTCACTAGTCTCCTCTACATGTGACCTCCTTGCAAAGACTAATGATTTTGTGCAATCAAATTGCTGCATAAAGGATGAGGGATACTTCATTTCAGTAGATTTCTGAACCCACCTGGAGTATGATACATAATCTTGCAGTGATGGAAATGACTACAGTGATGTTACTTATGAAATAAAACAGCTACGAATACTTTCTGGCCCGTGTTTCCTAATGAAGGATGCTTCTGAGTTAACAGAGTTTGCAAGGCAAATCAATATCTTCTACCACTTCTAGGATATTATTAAAGGGATTAAGGGATTTTTAAAAATATAGACAGATCAAGGAGGTTATCCAGAGTTAGGAACTAATATACTTTGAGAAATGAAGGATGGTGGAAACCCTAGAAAAACAATTCACAGTATTTAAGACACAAGTGTCCCTTTCTCCACATCTTGTAAATAGCACAACGATATTCTCACTATGCATCCTAACAGAGCAGTGAGTAGAGGAAGCTGCTCTACCTCTTATTAGCCCTTTTGTAGAAACACATTTTCTTGTGCTGTTATATTCAGCCTTCAACAAGACAGGCAGACACAGTGCTTCCTGACTATCCACCTAGTTGGTGATCTGCGCTCTAGGAACTCTGAAGGTTACATTTGGACCATGATTTTGGATTGCCATTGATTTTTCCCATCAACAGTTTATGTAGCCCACTTCTGAACATGTTTCTGGCATTCACAATATCCTGTGGCAATGACTTTATAATGTAATCACATACCATGTGAAAAAGACTTCCTTCAGTTTGCTTGTATAATTCATTGATTCACTAAATAATTCATTAATCCAGATTACTTTCTGCACTGTGGGAGACCCACCATTCACAAGATCATGGGTCTTGATAATCCTCCCTCTCAGCTGTCTCTTTTCTAAGATGAAAAGCCATAGTCTTTTTAATCTTTTTTCATGTAGAAGACATCATATACCTCTTGCATATCCTGGGCTTCTCTCTGTAACTTTCTCAGTTCTACTACACTTCTTCTGAGAATAAACAATCAGGATTGTAGATAGTGGCCAGGATGAAGCTACACCCTCTTATGGGTTTGCTTTTACCCATTTTGTTCTTCCTATACAGATGAGAGTGATTTGGGCATTCCAGCCCAAATGTCTCTAATGATGATTATGTCAAGCCTTTTCTCCTGGTAGACTTTATAACTACTATCCTCTGTTTATTCCTCAGATCCTTGAGCTTGCTGTATAAGCAGCTACCAAATACCTTGTCATACCTTTCACTATTTATTCCACTAAATTTATGATTGTGTGAATCCATAGGTCCAATGCTATCTTAGTCTGACTAGATGACCTCTAGAGGTCCCTTCCAACCTTAGGCATTCTATGATTCTATGATTTATGCTGCAATGATCTTCTGCCTGGCTGAGAAGCAGGGGACAAGGAGATGGTGTAAAGGCTTTGGCCCATGGTAAGAAGACCCCTTTTCTCTCTGATTTGTGACTTCAATGGGGCCCACAACCCAAAGTGCCTGTGGAGCATCAACAACTATCAGGTTAGTGCAAGCACAAGTGCCTGCAGCTGCAGCGGAGGTAACACCTTGACACTATTTAGTGTCCAGTGGCAAAAACTAGGCCACACTTACCAAGGAATAATAGATGTTGAGAGTCCCCAGCCAAATCTTCCTGGATATGCCAGCCTACTTTGTACCAAATGTTGTGAGCTTCACACTTATTAGCATCTCTCCTTCCTTAAAACCTTTCCCTTGCATTTCTTCTCTTACAGTACTGACTCCGCAATTCAGTGCTACATTAGCATTTGTGGTTGATTCTTGATCTGCTGTTAAAATCCATGTCAATTCCTTACAATCCCACATTTTTTCCCCAAGCAAATAATTTTACACAGTTCTGAGATGCTTGTGCCCGCAGACACAGTAGGTAGCTAACACATTCTGCTCTCCAACAGCTCAGACTACACGAATGGTCTAATTAACACCTCATCAAACTCAACTGTTAGTTGTGTCTGGAGAAATTCCCTCTTGCACATGTGCATTCACAGGACACCATTTCTAGCCTCCCACAGAGCAGGCCACAGCCATCAGAGCAATGTTACATCTCTGCAGAGTCTATCTGCACATCAGCAGTAGCGGTTCTGGTCTGCTCTTCAGGACTAAATCATGACACAACTTCGATATGATCTGTGGCTGCTCTGAGCCATTTCAAAGCGCAGGGCAATGCCAGAGCTTGGGAGCAATAACCACGCAGCTCCGGTTGTGCAAAGCCCCTGGCGTGGTGCTTCAGGCAGGGCTGTCCACAGGCAGAGAAGGCTGAGCTGTGCTGTCATGGTCAGAGGGCTGAGTGGTCACGGAACATGCTACAGGTGAGAGAACCTTTACTGCTGCTCTCATCCTCCAGCTTCAGGCTGATGCGACCATCCTGCCCTCAATGTATCCTGCCCTCTGCCATGAGAGTGTTAGCAGAAAATGCTTAGACTTTACCCAGTACAATTTCTGCACAGCAGTGAGCTTGCCTGGGAGACTAAGGAGCAGGAAAATGTCATTTTGAAGCTTTCTGATGTTTTCAGCACCTTGGTGAAGGGACCAGATAGGGCCCAGTTTGACCTCTGACGCAATCTGAGTCTCACGTCTGCCTCTGATGATTGTACCTGGCTGCCTTAGACCTCCTTCCCCTACGTCAGCCTCAGTCTAAGACAGAGTCTGCCTCCAGGGGAAAGGTACAGATGTGCCAAAGCCAGGAGGTGGCAGGAGGCTGTTGTGTCCATCTGTGTTTGCACCACACTCCGCTGTCTTCATCCTACTGCAAGCTCTGCATAGACTCCTTGCAGCACACGAGCATCACAGACTGCTACTAGGAGCCCTTGTCTAATTCTTTCTACCCTCTCCTGTCTGCTGGCTTTGTGAGGCTCATCTAGAGTCTCAGGAGGCGTGTGTTGGCTGTGAAAGCCCCAGGCACTTCTAAGTGTCATCTCACTGACCAGTTTGGCGATGCTGCTGGAAAAAGGCAGACGTCTCTCAGTAGCACTAGCCGAGAATACTGAAGAGACCTCAGGGAGCTGCTGGGAATAAAGCTCATGCTGTAAAGTAGCTTAAGATACTAAGTTTTATTTCTCTGTCCTTTCCTGACTCTGTTTCCAAATATTGCAAATGAATGTTTAACCCTTTGTCTTGATTTAATCAGACTTATTCCTCATCTTTGCACCTTATCTGGTAATAATATCATCTTTAGAGGGGGGAAAAAACAGCTTGTTTCTCACAGGAACCTGTTGCCTGTTAGATCATGGGAGCATGTGCCACTCACCAAGAGCTACAGACTCCAGGGCTTGGGCTGCAGGTGTGCCTGGTGACACGAGGTGCCTCAAAAGGAGGTAGAAATCACCTGAAGAACCTGTGGAACAGCATCACCTCTGCAGCGATGATGGCTCTTAGGAAACAGCACAGAGCTTAGAGAACATGCAGATCGTTACAGCTCTTGCAAGACAGTTTTCGAACTGGCATGGGAGTCTGGAGATCCCTCAATACCCCGTCTGCATGGCTGTTCAAAGCCACAGCTCTGACCTAATCTCCTGCTCATTCGACATGACATTTCTGTCATCCTTTCTGTCAGACTTCAGTCTCACATCAGGGGTCATTTGTCAATCAAAGTGCGGCTTTGAAACATGGAGCTACTAGACCACCCATGGCATGTGAAGGGCAAATGCAAAGTAGTATTTCCCTTTCTCTGAGGGCTTCTTGGCTCTCATCCATGATGTTCTCCTTACTCAGCCCGCTCCTCTGGCACTAACAGATTTCCTGCTGATCAAGACTACTGCAATGTTTTGTAACTCAACATGAGCCGCACTCACTGTACCTTACCAAACCCAGGAGCTGCAGCAAGCAGGGTGCTCCTCACAGAGCCTGCATGTGGCATGGGTGACACAGGTGACAGCCGTGGTGTCAGTGTAGAGCTGTTGTCCCCCCCCACCTTTTGTCAGTGTGAGGGATCCTGGTGTCACAGCTGGTTAAACCCGCTTTATGGTCTCTTTGTGCTGTTGCAGCAGAGCTGAGAATCTGGCCCTTGCTCTGCCTGCCTCCCTGGGGACGGCATCAGTGTGCTGCTTATTGTTTCTGCCAGATCATTCGTGCAGATGTTAATGAATGCTAGACCCAGCTTCGCTCCCAGCAGAATCCCTTACACACCTCCCCCTGCCCAGCTCTGTGCACTGGAGTTTCTGTTTACAGTCCTGCGGGGAATTTCCCCTCTGTTGGACAGTATTCGAGCCTGCACAGTCTGAATTCCTGTGCTGCCACCAGGCTCCCACACCTCACTTGTTCCTGTAGCTGTCTTGTGTCACATCCAGGTGTCCCACTCCATCACTGTCATGATCCCTTCTCCAGGCTCTTCCCTCTGGCCTCCCCAAATTCAAGACCTACCAACTCTCCTACTCATTACTTTATGCATACAAAAAGCAAATCCACCTTCCAGCATTTCGGTCAATTCCTGCATACTATTTTTCATCTAAGGGATTGGATAAATCAGCCAAGAAGCTAAAACTCAGAGCATCAGTATCACCAACAGAAACTGCATTGGTTTTGATTGAGATGCCTTGGTTGGAGCAGCATCACACCATTAAAAAGTAGATGTTTCCTTGAGAGACAGAACAGGGGAGGATAGGGCATTTCCCAGACAGGTCATAAACTCTAATGGTGAACATTTAGATCTTTGTGCCACAAATGGAAAAGTAGCTCACCCAGAATCAACAGGTGCCATCATTAGCAGCAGCACTATGGCAATGGCTCTGCACCATACATTTTCCCTCATCCATAATGCTTGTCCCAGCCAGGAGGGAACAGAGTGCTTGGTCTGTGTAAGAATTAGCTACAATCTCTCCCTTCACACAGGTAAGAAAGGCATCCAGAGAAGAAACTACCAAGTGGGAACACCAAAGCTGTTTGTCCAGACACTTCCAGTTCCCATTCCCAAGGGAATGAGTGAACCTGCTGTTTGCATCTTCCTAATTATTTACTATTCCTTGTTTTGTTGTGGTGAGAGTAGCATGAGATATATTTTATTAACACATGTAGAAAGAAAATCTTCTCACTATAAAGCTCTTGGTTTAAGGCAACAATATGGAGGGTACTACACACAAAAGTGTTCACCTCTGTTTGCCCACTCTCCTCCCAATGCCATGGGCCACTGCTTCCTTCCACCTTAGACTGTTGCCACCAGTGAAGGACTCAGACACATCAACACAAGTAAATGGTGCTAGGACCCCCTTCCTGGCTCCCTGAAGCCAGGAGGCATGCAGCAGCCTGCACCCACACCGCTGACTTACCTTCACAACCCAACGAGGTGGCCACAGTTTCTCATACATACTGAGAAATGTATGTATTTCTCATACGTCCATGCATATTGAGAAACTCTGAAAATGCTTGGGAGGCAACTAACCTGGGTTAGTTAACCCAGGCCAAAACCACACCAGGGATCTCTGCAAATATTTAGCAGCACAGATGATCACGTTCCTGAGCCCAGGTGCTTAGTTAACTAACCCACACAGAATCTTACTTGCCTGGTGCCCATGGCAGGGTTGGAAGTCAAGCAGTGAAATGCCAAGCAAATATCAAGTTGGCCTTCTGGGATGGGCATCAATTTCAGGAGACACTTCAGTTCCCTCATCTTTTCTTGATCCAAATAACATTACTTACCCTTCCAGGAGAGCAATGACATTTTTTCTGGGCCTCCCAATGTTTGGCCCATAGAGGTTTGCTCTGGAATAAGTGCGGATAAGCTGCAGCAGGCTTCTCAGCTGGATGTAGTCCTTCCCCAGCTGGCTGCCGTTCACCGAACGGCCAATCAGACTCCGATAATTATTGGGCTCTGGGAAAATAAAAATAGACAAGTGAGGCTTGCCAGCTCAGCTCCTCCATCCCCACTTCCGTACGGAGACACACAGCTCATGCTGTCGCACAGCTTGAGCTCAGCACCGAGCTGCCTGGCTGCTCAGTGGAGGAGCAGAAGACAACCACTGAGGAAGGGATGAGGGCCATCACTCCCTCCCCATGGTGCTCCATTTGCACAGCAGTGCTGGGATGGTGAGATGGCACCTCTTCCTTTGCTGCTTTTGCTGTGGCCCAGGTGAGGAACGTGCACCTTGGCATCACTCTCCACCAGGTCCACCCATTCCCTGGGCTTTGCAGCTGCTATAAAGTCCATGCTGCTTCTGATAAGCCCACCGCAGAACCAGCCATGCCCAGCACCCAGGCAGGCAGAAGCATTCAACAACCAACAAGACAACCAGATGAAGCGCTACCACACGCTAGGTGGCTCTTAGAGACTGTGTTTCCTGCTAAAAGGGATCTTTGAACCCCTCTGAATCAACACTGGCGATATATCCTGGGATCTGCAAAACTCTTACCCAAAAGGGAATACCTTTCTACTGGAGTGAGTTACATTCCTGTGGCTCTCTAGTTCCCACACTCACCATTGCCCAGCTCCCAGGAGATGTTGTATTTCTTGCTGGCACTGTACTTCAACAGGCTGAGTGCATTGGAGCTGTTCCAGGAGTTATTGGGATTTCTGCGCAGAGCATTCAGTGCAAAGATCAGGTGAAGGCCAGAGCAGTCAGCAAAGTTATAGAGTTTGTCTAGAGACCTGGCTGGGAAGAAACAAAAAACAGCTTGTAATTCAAATGAAAGCAAGTTCCATGAGGTTCAAAAGATCCTGTCCATCAGACCTCAGCTTCTGTGCAGGCTGAGCCAGGGTCAAATGCCATCCCTTCGACATCTGTAACCGCAGAAATGCGCCTGACCTTTGAAACTGGGATAGGATTCCAGGTGTGGGCTAAACTCTGTTCCAGCCTGAAACTTGGATACACTCCACCACTATGTCAGAGATAGGGCCATGTTACTAGAGACAAGTGACTTTATAACATCTCTTTTCATCTGCTCTTGGCAAGGAAAGTTCAGTCTTTCATGCGCTTACCCTACCCTGTGGCTCCTGCGGACCAGCTCTCTGCAGCGCTGTGTCCCGCAGGCAGGCTGGGGACTGGAGGAGTCAACGTGCAGCAGAGCCAGAGGCACCACCTGCCCTGGCGCCTGCTGAGCTGCTGCCAGCGCACGGCACGGCCACCTCTGCTGCTGCCCCGTGAGAGCCTGCTCGCAGCTCCCAGAGCCCCACAGACAATAAGGACCAAAGAGCAACAATAATTAAAGAGGGCCTTCAAGGATGCAGCTCACACCTTGGTGACCTCCACTCTTCTCCACCAAGAGAACTTTCTGGGGCTGGGATTTATATCCAAAGTGCATAGCTCTGACTTGGGTACCAATATTCCGTAAGAGCCTTTAATTTATTTTGCCAGGCTCATGAGCACTACAAGAGCGGTGTTAACAGGCAGCACTGCTGCAGGGTGACCACGCAGTGGTTGCTTGCAAGGACATCCATACGGTAGGGGTGTCCCCTGGGCTCTGCCATGAGCTGGTGGGGGGCACAGGGCTCCACACCTGGCGATGGCCCCCAGCTCAGCAAACCCAAGATCTGCTGCTGGGCCCTACTGGGGTGGTGGGGTCTTCACTGGATTTGTATCCATCCACGGGCCCCAAGGTCCCCCAAAGTGTGATCGTGGCAGCAGCAGGGCCATGCTGGCATCTCCTCGGTGGGTTTCTGCTGCACAGGGGACTGAAGTAGGGCCAAAGAAAGAGTTATTTCACTGTTCAGCAAAGAGAAAAACTGTAAAAGTACTGCTGTGAGAGGCAAAACACTTAATGCTTTCTTTGTTTCAATCTTTCCTAAAAATTCAAAAACAACCAAACGTCTGACAAGGCTAATGCCAGTGTTAGCAGGATAAGAGCTCATATTAAAGCAAGAGATGATTTGGTTAGAGGGTAATTAAATGACTGTGATGTTTTCAATCATCCATGCCTGCTGAGCTGCATCCCAGGACACTCAGCAAGCTTCCTGAAGCCGCCGCAGGGACACAACCACTTAGCTTTGAGGAGCCATCGGGGATGGAGAGGTTCCAGAGGGCTGGAAAGGGCAGACGGAATGCTTCTCTTTCAAAAGAGGAGAAGGAGGCAATGGGGAATTACAGAGCAGGCAGATTAACTTCGGGTCCCAGAAAAATACTTGGACAAATAATCAGGCTGCTTGTCAGCACTTACAAAATATAAGGAGATGATCAACAGCCATAGGAATGTGTCAAGAACAAATCACACTGCAGCAATCTCATGACAGGAGAGTGGGGCTTGTGGACAGCAAAGCAGTAGTTTAGGCCTCAAACCTTGGTGATTTTTAAGCTTTTCGTCCCAGTTTCATGTGACGTTCTCTTCAGCAGGCGAGGGAGCCATGATCGAGACATGCAATTTGCTGTTACACTGAAGGAACCGAGAGCGCTCTGTGCAGCTTGCTCTGGGTCCTTCTTACATATTCACTGTGAAGCAGAGCACTGGAGCATCGAGGCTGCATACATCAGACTTGCAAAAGCATCAAGGTGCTAGTAAGATGGAGGACAGGAGAAAATCCTGAGCGGTACTGAAAACTGCAGAAACGGTCTGAAAAGGAAGATGTGCTTTGAGAAGGGAACCTGGGGGTGCTAACATAAGTATTCTGGAAAAAGCAAAGGTCACAGAGATATTTTATGACAGCAGTCCTGTCTGTAAAGGCACAAGGTGATCTTTCTGCTGTGATCCGGGGGTGAATCTCCAGTCAGAGAGAAACATTCAGTTTTGGGCATGTGAACAGAGACTGGAGAAATAGTGACTTCAGCAGGAGATGGAAAGGAGCAGGACAAGGAGCAAGGGGATGAGGACACCTCCCAGCACACGGATACAAAGAGGGGAATGTGCTGCTCTCCACACTGGCAGGTACTACAGTCCCCATGTGTCCAGCAAGGGGACGGCAGGGAGCCCAGCGCTCTTCTCTGCGCATCCACACAGCCAGGTTGGGGAAAAGCAAAGTTGTTCTTAAAGCAATGAGGAGGGTTAGTGCAATATGTTAACAGAATAGTCAACATTTACCGGAATGCAGCAACGTCACGAAAAACAGAAGAAAGGAGAGAGGTGGGAAAAAAAAGCTCCTAATCCTTTTACAACCTTTCTCTAAATATTACTGGATGTTTCAGTGAAAAATATCTGAGTTAGATTAATCTAATGTATTCATCCCACTGGTTCAGGCACATTAGCTGGTTTTCCGGGTGATTAGTGGATTAGAGACAGATACAGTTACTTAATACTCATTTACTTTAGACCTCCAGGCAAAAAGCTGTACTTGAAATGATAGCCCTGTAAAGAGGATAAGATAGAAGCCTAAATGACAACATGAAGACAGCAAAAAAGTGCTATCTGCAGTTTCCCTTATAGGAATGAAACCTTTTTGCTAGTATAAAGCAGTTCTAGTACTTCAGTACTATAGGAGGGGATTTTGTCCATGTGTAGGATTCTCTGCAGTGGACTGAGAATCGTTTTTCCATGCATCTGTTGAAGGAAAACAAGCTGTCTGCTTATCCCAGAGCAAGGCTGCCACTGAAAAGGTATATTTTCCCCATGACGCTTTTGTTTCCATGCACCTGGACGCAGAGATGCCACGTGCATTTCATGTTCTCCTGCAGCTTTTCAAGCTAGAAATGCCTGTAATCAGAGGAAAGAGCCAGCAGAAAGGCACGTATGTCTCAGAGCTGCACATTTCCAGTCACCTTCCAGCACGCCAAGTGACTTGCAAACTGCAACAAGATGGCAAGGGTGTAAAAGTGCCGCTGTACCTAACCCCATGTCACACTGGGTTGTTATGCGGAGCCCCCTTGGAGAGAGGTTCCTCCAAGCCTGTTCCAGTCATCGCTCAGGTGTCAGCTCCATTTGGTCTCCTGTAGCTGGGGCAGTTCCCAGAGAGATCTGCCATGGAAGGTAAAGCACAAAAAGAAGCATATTTAGAAGACCTTGGGCAATGCCCAGCCACTCCAGGAGTGCAAACTGGGCCAAAAGGGAATGTTATAAATATTTTACTGCCATAACTAGGGATGGCTGTACTACTTCTAAGTAATGAAAAAATGAAGAATCGTGGTATTATTAACAGCTGGCTAAAAATCACTTTGAATTCCAGATAATTGCTCTATTTTTTCATCATCAAATACAGAAAATTCTCCAGGAACTTAACCTTTCTCCGATTAACAGATCATTAGGCTGGGCTTTCACAAAGCATTTCAATAGAAAAAGCCATTGTCGTACCAGAGTGAATCTTAATAAAGTAGAACTGTATTTAAAAGATATTCTCCCTTCTCCCTCTCTGCCTAGTGCAGAGATGCAGACTCACTGCCCTTGTGCCACTGACCTCATGGAGCAGGAAAAGTCCAAAAAAAAAAAAAAAAGAGAGAAAGAAATCCATATATATAAAAACAATAAGAAACTGTAATAAATCACCAGCCTCTGAGTACGCAGATGTGAAAACCAGGGCAGAGCTCCCGATTAACCATCGCCTATTGCATGGAACAGCAAGCAGGAGCCTGGATTCTTCCAGGTTCCTTCATCCAAGAAGGGCAAGCACCATGCTGGGGGCTGTAGGTATGGGGACACTGAGATTTGTCTTCTCCTGCTTGTGAATGTTCATGTAGTTGATTTAATGTAGTTTTCAATAGACATTAAAGATTTTTGCTGCTTTTGCGGGGCCAGCATCTTGAAAAGAGGGAGACAGATGATTTGAAAATACAGGAAAAGGTGCCTGTGAGGCTACAAACACCGGTGGAGTGCATGAGACCTTCTTTTTCTTCTTTTTTTTACCAGGCTAAGTTTTAAAGTCATCCCAAATGTACATGGCACTTCATTCTGTGGCATACCAGTGCAAAACCTGAGGCATATTAAAATATCTTTGGTCATGTAAAGCAATTGGAAAGGCTTTCCCATGGCAATTAATGAATTAAGGATTATAATACAAGGTTCATAAAGAACATCATGGACTGCCATTTGGTAAGAGGGACCGCTCAGTAATTTCTGGGTTTGAAAATACTCCGCACTAGTAATTCCACTTGAGGAATTTTGCTTTGGCAGGGCTCAGCAAGAGCAGTGGAAATGCACGTGCGCACCGAGATCAGCCTGTGGGCTGAGGGGTTTCTGTGTGGTGCGGCATGGCCCGGCATGCCGGAGGCTTTCGTAACTCTGGGAAAGCAACCAGGAGGACGGGAGAGAAGAGTCTGTTCTCCCTTCAACCCATCGTTGGCCACGTCAGCCTCGTACCTCCTTTCGCGCTCTGCCTTGCGTACACACAGCGTGCCAGCACCGAGGTGGATGGATGCCGCGTATCCCGGGCTGAGCACGCAGCGGGCAGCACATCCCGTGCTCCCGAAACGCCTCAGCTTAGCCCAGAGAATGGAGAGGGAGTTCAGAGACCAAGCAAATGCACAACAGATGAAATCTGTTGATAAAGCAAAGAAACACAGTTCTAGGAATAACGATTTCAACTAATCATAGATATTGCTTGACTCCATGTTATCCATAAATCCTGAGGAATGCCTGGAGTGTCGGTGCAAACAGCTCCCTGCGCCTCCGCTCCAGTAACTGCGCCAGCACCGAAGCCAGCAGCATCCTCTGGCGCCGGAGCACCACACCGGAGAACCGAGGGAAGGCGTTGGGAAAGACCTGGCAAGAAGCAGACGGAAGCCTGAGGAAGGCTTGGTAGGGAGGGAGCAGAAAGGGTGGAACAGAGTGTTCAGATGGGGATGACTAAGACAGGCGGGGAGGACCACGGATGGGAGAGAAAGGTGCTCCCACTTACAGAGGAGCAAGTGGGCACATGGAAAATGTGTTTACAAACAAGCTGCCACTGTGGTCAGCTGAATCCCATTTGCACTGCCTCTCTTGGGCAGAAAGTCCTCAGAAAACTATGTGTGTGGCAAGGACTTAATTTTCTTTTTTTAAGTAAATAAATATGAATCAGAAGATCTGCAACAGGCAGTCAGGCTAACACCAGGCCCATGGGACAGGCCTGCAAAACTTGCTCAAAATCTTCCCATGGATTCCATTCCCAGTCACGGTAGGGTTTTGGACAGGAAAGCCTGAACCCACCATCCACAATTTGCACAGTTAGAGCACCAAGAAGTAGCCTTCATCAGCACAGATACAGATGACAAACAACATCCCACACCGTCAACATACAACATAAAATTCAACTTGATCCACAAGACCATGGGAAGATTTTTCTATTCTCTCTGTGCAGTAAGCTTTCCTTCAGAGATGTTACTTAAATTGAATTTTGAAGTTTTCTAGGCTACCAAGTAACCCACAGAGTTACTGGAAGTTGTGTTCTAATGATGACCATCCCAGCTGGGAAGCTGTTTGGTTTTAATTCCGTCTTCTGAAGCATTTTGTTATGCAGTAAAACCACACCGTATAAAGATGCTTAAGAATTCCCAGGGAAAACTGCTGGCAGGAGGGAGCTGCCTGCTCGCCCCAGACAGACATTTCACCTGAAATGCTCCCTCTACCTTGTCAGGTTTCCGGCATCTCCGGCAGCGGAGGGAGCTGCACTTGCATTTACCACCTCCGTGGTCCTGCCTCCCCCTTGCTTTAATGGCAAGCAAAGGCTGCCGGAGCTCCGGCACCCAAGCTTGGGTGAGCTCTTCCCAAGGCAAGGTGCAGCACTGGAGGTCTGCTGTGAGCAGCAAGAAGTGCTTTGGCAGAGCCTAACAGCGCTATAGAAAAGGGATCTAGCTTAATCCCATCTGAAGAATACCTGAAAGTTAGAGGAACTGGCTTTAATACTGCCAGCCAGTAAAGAAATGCTGTGCACTGTATGTTAATGAGAACCTGGATTTTATATCCAGCTGGATGACAGATGAGGGATCTGGGGCTATTCCCCCTGGAGTATTGAGGGGGCCTTGTTGCAGGGGAATTATTGTCATCATCCCTGGTCTTTAAGCAGCTGAACATCAACCCTCAATATCCATTCAAGTCTTTAACTAGATTTTTTATTTAACTGCCAATCCAGAGGTGATTATGCCAACCACGTGAGCTAGGTTTAGTCCTTAACACCACGGTACAGAAATAGCAGTCTGGGGGCTTGGTGTCAATCTCTCGCCAATAAGGAGCTTGGCTTATAGTCATGGACTGTGGGCTGAGTTCCCAGCTGGCATATAACTTGGAAGACAACCATGAGGTCTGGGTTCAATATCCAATTGCTAAGGAGTCTGGCTGACAGCCTCATTTTTGTGGAATGAATCCCAAATTAATATAATGCTTTTGATACCAGACAAGGGGCATGGCCCCCTTCCAAATGCTGTAAGGGCTCAGATAAAAGCCACAGGCATTGGGTTCAGTGTGTAAAGGTATCGTGGTTGGATAACAGTCAGGATTGGGCTAAATCCTCAGATGGTGAGAAAAAAAAAAAGAAAAAAAAAAGAAAAAGGAAAAAAAAAAAGAGCCCCAAGCTCTGCCTTCACACAGAAAAGAGCTCAGATGAGCAGAATAGCTCTGTTTTCAATCCCTGCATGGTAAAGAGCTCACAGGACAGTAATGGTTTCTAGGAACAAGTGTAAATTGACATGAAGCTTCAGAGGAGATGTGGGATCTGGGTTCAATCTCAAAATGCTGTAAAGCTCAGATAATGGCCATAGGGGCAATTTCCAAACTCTCTGTTCCAGTCTGGTGCCTGCGAAGGAACCAAGATCACATTACATCTAAGAAAGCCGCCTTCTTGCACGGCATAACTTAGGGATTTAAGACTTTTTCCTTTTGGATCAGAGCAAAGCCATCATCCTCCAAAGTTTCTGCAGGAAGCAGAGGTGGGCAGGGAGAGGGCTGCGGCCCCAAGCAGAACGGAGAGAAGATGACAACGATCACCTGCCCACGTGCACCTTGCTGGTCATCCCAAACCGCTGGGCTATTTCCACGATCCACTGGGTTTATCTAGCCCTGGATATTGCTTCAAAGAAAATCAGGAAGCAGCTCATTAGCATCCTGATGGGCATCCTCGGGGCCTCTGGAGGAGGCAGCTCATCCCTCTGCGTGAGAGCAATACGTAACCTTGCTCCTTCTCACTAACATGACTTGAACAAGGGATTAGTATGATTGTGTAGTAAAAAATCCACCCCACAGTCCCAGTTTGCTCTCAGGGTGCTTCCATATGTAGCCAGGCTCCTCCATTTGAAGGAATTCAAACAAAAATAAAAAAAAATGCAAATGTTTTTATGTATTTCTCCTTTAAGAAATTTCTTAAAATCTACTTCTGGTCCCTGGGATTCTCAGCTTTAGCGTCAAAGTGCAAACAGCAGGGATCAGAGCAGATGGGGACTGACCTCTGTGAGCACCGCTCACACAGGCTGTGATTTGCAAATCCAACCTCCAGCTTGCCAGACTCGCACGCAGGAACTGCCTATTGGGGGTGAAGCAGCCCCGAACACCCTGCAAGGAGAGCAACTGGCTCTTGCTAACTGTTGTGGGCGCCGAAGACAAGCGCTGTCAGCACCACTGCCAGCACGGGCGGTGGGCAAAACCCCGCATTTTTCCCTTCATCCGGTGCAAAGCTCCCACGCGTGTGCCAGTGCGGAGTCCCGGGCCAGGGCTGCAGGAACGCCTCCCTCCGAAGCGTTACCTACGCGCATGGAGGGAGCATGCATGCCAGTCCCGGGAACACGGCTCCAGATATAACACAGCTCCGCTGCCAGAACGTTTGCTGACAGCATGACTGTTTTATATGGCTATAAGAACGGCTATAAGCGCAGCTGTCTGAAAAGCAACAAAATCTATGATGTGTGTTTCTAAATCCAATGACAGCTGGCAGTGCTGCGCTGCAGCTCATTCCTTCTTTTACACAGTTTAGCTAAAACACTTCTCTGTGATCGCCCCGATTTATCAACAAACAGCAGTTTCTGGAACCATTTAAAAGCATTCCCAAATAGGCAAGAAGTGGTCAGCTCTTCAAACACTCAGCAATCCACGAGCTCCCAAACTGGCAGGCGGCTGCGAATGGACAGGGATTTCAGATGGGCAGCGGGACAGCCCCACATCCCCACAGCCTCCTGGGGAGATGTGGCTGCAGGTAACACTGCAGGATGCAGTGCTCCCCTGACAACACATAATAATAATAATAATAATAATAATAATAATAATAATAATAATAATAATAATAATAATAATTTTTAAAAATATTAAGCAAAGATGGAGCACACACTAGCTTACATATACCCTGGGCACCGCTCCACCTCTGCTGTGTGGCCCGTGGGTGAGGGATTTTCCCTATGTGCCCAAGTTTAACCTCATGGAATGGGAAAATCAGAGCACCCCAGACCCCATCTCCTGCTCAGGTACTTGCAAGGTAGCATCACAGCTTGTTGCACAGCCTCGTGCTGCACCCAAGGCAGAGCTGAGGTGTGACTCAGGTACCGGGTCCAGAACGGTACCAAGAGGGCCTGTACTGGCCAGGAGGGGCTGTACTCCTGGCACCAAATCCCTTTGATCCCCAGGTTCTTGGATTCATTATTCAAAGATGTCGTGTTCGCAAGGAAAGCAGAGCCAAGATGTTCTTTATAAATACTTTATCTTGACAGTGCCTGACGTGCCAACACAATATTGAGGGGATGGATGTTGTCATCACTTTCCTGTAGAAGCGAGCAGGGCAGTATGTGCAGAGCAGACCCCTGCGCACATGCCGCATGCCGTAAGTGGGAGGCAAGGTGCGCAGCGATGTTTTTAACACACTTATCTCACCCCTGCAAAATGTTCCACCTTGGTAAGCCGCGCACCCAGTTGGGCCGTTCCCGCTAGGCGGTCGGCAGCTGCGCCTCTCCGCTTTCGCTCCCCGCCTAACCCGCCGTCACGTGGCCAATGCACAGCTTGCTCTGGAATAGCCTCGTGCAGGGAAGGGAGCCAGATCCACCCCACGGCATCCACAGCGCCGCGAAAGGCACAGCGCATTGTGTAAGATCCGTTCACCTTCGGCTCCCGAGCCCCGCCACTGCTCCAGAAGAAAGTGACGCTAATTGTTTGTGCTAGGAAGCTAAAACCCCACATCGGGAACAAATTCAGAGCGAGGATTTCAGCCCTGCCAAGCCCCAACATTCAAAAATCATGAGTCAAGCTCCCAAAAATCATGAGACTATCTCAAGAAACCTGGTTTTAACATAGTTTTCATTGCCGACTGTTTTCTAAAATTTTGGGTGCATTAGTACAACATTAAGTTCTACTACCAAGAGGGCTAAAACCTGGCTTGTTCTTACTTTTTCCTTCCAAGGGTGGTGGATGTGCAGAAAAACAAGCATGTTGTGTTACGAGTGGTCTGGGCTGGACTCCCTGCCCTGTGGCGGTGGCTGCGGCGGGATGGCAGTGGCAGCTGTGGGCTCCCCACAGGCCCTCAGTGCGCGAGCAGCAGGGAGGGCTGCCCGAAGCAGGGATGCAGTGAGCAGGGATGCTTTTCTGCGGAGCAAGGCAGCCCTCATCTGCGGCTGTCCTTCCGCAATCCCAAATTACCGGGAGGGCAAAGCCAGATTCTGCACAGTTCAGGTACATGCTGTTACGGGGATGGATCGAGATTTCCCGCTAGCAGGGATCAGGCGCGGAGGCAGCCGTGGCACGTTTCCGAAAACCACAGCTCCCAGTTCTGACCTGTCTTTGCTTGCTTGCTGACCCCATTCCTGCCATCAGCCTCCCCTTGTTGTTCCCGCTGCGTGGAGCAGCTGATTTCTCTGGGAGGAAGAGGGAGTGACTAGGGCTCTTCACACACTTTGCGAGCTGGGCATCTGGTATTTTTCAAAACTCTAAAACATTTTAACTGAAAACTGTCCCAAAAAAGAAAAAAAAAAAGCATAAAACCGGAAATGTTTCAATCTGAAATCCTTAATTAAAACCACACTCTTTAGTACATAAAGAAGGAAGTTAAAAAAGAAATGTACTTTTGCACATTACAGACAGCATTATAATAAACACAAAGCCCTGCCAAGAAAGAGGCATTTTCAAGGCTAAAGTAGATGCCTCCAGCTGCACTAAAATAATGTCAGAGGGCCTGTCCACATTACAAAGTGTCATTGTATTTGAACACAATTGCGAACAACCAAGTTAGATGGATGAGAGAGACGGCAATTATTGGCGTGGACCCCTTACGCTGCAACCAGGACCATAACCCATCAGGGTCCATGAACTCCTCTGACTTCCCCCAGCTCTCAGACCCTGGTCTTAATCTGCAAACCATTCGAAGGAGCTGCCCTGGCTCCTCCAGCTCCTCTGCGCTGTGCGAGGCAGCTCCGCTCCGCGCGGACGGCTCAGCTGGAGGGACCCGGCTTGGCAGCAGCTCTCCCCAGCAAACCTTTGGGGAAATCTTGTACCAAAGCACGCAGGGTGGAGCCTGAACCTGACTTGGGAGGCACAGATGCAAGGCCAGAAACGGCCGGTGGTGTTAGTCGATGTCCTACATAACACAGAGCCGGCAAGCGTACAAGTCGTTCAGAAGTCAAGCTCGTGACTTCAACAGGGCAGATGAGATCTTTTGCAGGGGTATCCACCTCTGGCTTAAAATTTGCTGCTTATAGGGAAATCATTCTATCCTTGTTGCAATTATTATTTAAATCCATGGTCAAAATAGGTGCCTGGTTTCTTCCAAATTTTTCCTTTTTGTCTTTTAATAAAGGAATCTTGCTGTACCACTGGCTGCTAGATTCTTGCTTCTTTGGACAGTTGCAGATTAAAATCAAATCACTTCTAAAAATACTTTCATTAGGCAGCATTTGTTGCAACTCTATACAGTAACAAAAGTAAAAAACAGCTAATTTGGAAGGCTCATAGAGAAACTCAGAACAGGAATAGCAATGGTCTTGTTACATGGCTATATATAAATGCCAGGAAAATAAGGAATAGACAGGAAGGCTTTTAAACCCTCATATATAACTACAACATTTAGCTTCACAGGTACGACATGAAAGGCATCACTGGACTGAAACACCAATACGATACTGACATGTTTAAGAAGAGGGAGCAAGTAGGAAAAAGAAAATATCTTTTGAATGAAGAATACTGGAGGCTGGAGAAGAGGTGAGAAGCAGATTTTAATAACTCCAGAGAATGAAAGACAAGAGCCATGGAGATGTCCCACAGAGCTCTAGCAGTCAGGAGGAGTAAGTGGAAGAGGTCTCAGAGCATCTGACTGAAGCATCGACATGACTGGAGTTGGTAAGAACAGGTAACTTCAATTACCCAAACATCTGTTAGAAATGCAACACGGCAGGTCCCAGGCACGTGAAGTCAGAACATGTATGGGGGAGGAAAAACTGCTTTGGCAATGGAAAAATAAAAGCGGAAGGGATTTTTGCTATGTAGTTACTATTGGTACATAAAAGTTCATTAATAGTCCAAAAACAGGAAGTTAATTCGAGTGAAAGTGATCATAAAACCATAAAGCTCAGTAATTTAGTACAGTGAAGGAATGAGAACAACGGATTAAAGATAATGTATTTCAAAAAAGCAAATTTGAACAAATTCAGGGCACAGGTCAAGAGGATCTCTGGGGAAGGCAGTTTAAGAGAGCATTTCCCAACCAGTGAGACATGGAGAGGCAACAGCTGTGCTGTGGGTCCTGGGGAGAGTGCAGCATAAGGAGTAGCAAGAAAATACTTTGGAAGTACATACAAATAAGGAAAAAAATACATACAAAAAAAAAGAAAAATATCAGTCCGTAATTCATGAGAGAGTAAACAGCATATTGACACAGACGGAGCTCTCTGCTTTAGTTTTCGCAGAAAAGATTAACCACAACGTAATTGTTAATTAGATTAGTTTTGTATGTGAAACAGAAGCAAATTCAGAGAGAGAAAGAATAAATGAAAGACCATTCAGGAAACCTAAACCACACTGTGCTCAGTTATCGCTATAAACCCTGTGTCAGATCATTTTGTCAGACACAGAAGATTTATATGTATTCAATAAGTATTTCTTTCTGTGCTCACTGAGAATATTGCTGTTATCAGCATGCTGTCTTGCAATACGCCTGCCTTTTGCAAAAAAAAAGAGAATTTTCCTTCTGATATACTCAAAGTGCACTAATTGCTCTACTCCTTTAGACACCAATATCCCTAGTTTCCTCTCAATGATCACTAGCATTTCAGGGGGGATATTTCTCTTCCAGTTTACTGCAATGGAGATGCCTTTACCTGAAATACTTTTCTTCATCCTTCTAAGCAGCTCAGGTAAATTCTATCCCAGGAGGACACCTTTATCTCCCTGAAGCACCCAGCTGCAGGGCTCGACATCACAGATGCATCGATTTGGCAAGATGGATATTAAACATTACAGCAGTCATTCTGCAGCCACTGCTGCCAGCACAGGTCCTCTGCACTGGCACATCCTGTGTCATTGTGGGCATGTAGCGGGGCACCTGCACAGCTGGGGGGACAGTGGTGGCAAACACCATCCTTCAGCTGCATGAGAGTCATGCCCAGAGGGGGCTGGCAAAAATGCAGGGAGCTACATGGGTAGAAGAGACAGAGGAGAGCACTGCTCACTCATGCTCTGCTCAGGGTCCCCACGCAGGATCAGAACCACAACAAGCTATTAATTTTTATACGCTCTGAACCAGTCTATTAGTTTTTATACTCTCTGAACCAGTTCCTCCTCTCGGGTCTGTCTTATCGCCTTTCTGCCACAGGAATGCGACTTATTTCACTACTTCTGCTAGAGGAAAACACAAGTCCTGTTTGAACCCATCCTTGCCTCCTCGGGCAGAAGCAGGGAGCTGCTCTTGGAGGCTTCTCCTCCAAGAAGCCCTGGTGTGCAGGAGGAGGCTCCCCCAGCAGAAGCACAGTTGGGACAGCGGTGTGCGGGATTTGGCTAAACTTGCACCACAAAAGGCTCTGCCGTGAGTTACTTCAACCAATGACTGAATGTAGATATAAGCCCTTATGTTAGCTATTTTTTTCCAGAGAAACTTTCTGTATGTTTCTTAATAAATCTGGGTACCCAGCTTCCCAGTGACCTGCAGCGCTGCCCTCTCATCTTCTCCATGTTTATTACTGGAACACAAATCCTTCAATTGAAAATACATCATACTCTGGAGTTAAAGAGTCATATTAAAACTGAGCATAGGAGATGCTGGATTAAGCTAATGGTGTCATTGGCTTGCCTTCTGGGAGAGGGATCTGAGATTTTTACAATATACTTGTCAGATTTTTAAACTTACCAAACTAAACAAATAATCACCATTAAGCCTCTGAAAGGGATTCTGCCCCCGGCCAGCGGAGACAGCCTTCAAGGACAATTCTTGAGGATAAAGGTTAATCTAAAGAAGCTGGGTTTCTGAGGGCTTAACTGAATGCATCTCACTGATTATGTAAGCCTTCATCTTTCTGAATTCAGCATAATCTCCACTGAAAAACAAATGCATGGAAAATATTAAAATAAACTTAGAAAAATAAATTCCCCAAAATTGCATGGCAGTCTCTAATTAAATAACTCCACCTGAAAATCCCATCCTCTCAAATCGCATGTGGCCACTGGCTCCCACCTTCATTAAATGTGAACCATGTGGACAGCATTAAGAGAAGGAAGTGCAAGAAAAGGTGAGCCCAGCAAAAGGAGATGAACATGCCATGGCACACTGGGAAAGATTAAAGGGAAACAAAATAATATGTTGAAAACTTTTGACCGTGGAGAACTGGAAAGTTTCTGTAACTGTGGGCTTGCTTTGAGTGGGAAGGAAGGTGTTAGTTGCTGGAAGAAAAGACTAGGTCTTATCCTGGGAGGAAAGGCTTCAAAAGCATTTATTTTCCATCTTAGCAATGACCTTGCTCCATTTATTGCTGGGGGCCATGGATATTGGAAGCTCGATACAGCAGAACGAGACTATCAGTACATTACTGTATGGCTGATAAACATTATGCATCAAAAGATGAAAAAATATACTTATGTTCACAGCACTCAGAAATGACTCAACAAATTCTCACTCAGATTTCAGATCATCTCCTCAAACCCTCCTTAATCTGAAACGTGAGCATGAGGAATTCCCATTTAAAAGGAGATTACAGGATAAGATTATAATCCCCCAGAACAGGTTTGTAAAACAGGAATATCTGGGATTCCACATACTCCTGTGCTGTATCAGGACCAAGCGGACAAAAGATCTGAGGGAGCAAGAAACAAGGATGCCAAGCCAGAAACATCTACTGAACAGGATGCATGGAGAACCAGAGGCTGCCTGGGAAGAGGGCTACAGCAGCAGCAAACCCTAGTTCCCACAACAAGCTCCACCGTCTCCACACTGGTTGGAAATGTGCTGCTGTGCAATGCGGCGGCTTTGATCACAAAGATTGACAGTGATGAAGCAGTAAATAGGTACAGTGATTTAGGAAAGAATGTGAATGTCATATACATTAAGTCTCCCTGTAGAAATAGATAACTAAATCTTCCTGTAGCATGTTTGACCATCCAATCAAGAAGCCACAAAATGGCACTTGTTTTGGAAGATAAAGGAGCATGGAGATAAGATACTTATAAAGCTAACACTTTTGGCTCTCACTAATCATGATTTCTTTAGGGTGAACTCCTTTGGCATCCCAGTGCACACAAGCCCTGCCACAGTGAATGCAGCACCAGTCTGTCAAAACTGGAAAGGCCTCCCATAACTCCGTAGCCTGCTATGGATCTTCAACCAAGCCTGGCACCATGAGGTGTCAGCAGATCCAGCCTTCACGATACCCTGGAGGAGTCCAGACAATGGCCAAGCTCCATGGAGCGAGGCAGTGGACATCAGCCTGGATGCTGCATTGAGGGCTGGTCTCTGGTCGGCATGTTTCCTGCGTATCCCTTTCCTCGGCACAAGAGGTGCAGCAAGTCCCATCAGTGATGATTTCCCGCTTCTTGAAGGATGGAGATCTGCAAAATTTCCTTAGCCTCTAATGGCTCATTCCCAAGGACAGACTCGCTAGGAGGTGCAAGCTGTTGGCAGCTCAAGGGCCCAGAGGAGCTCTTGACCGTGTTTAGGCCACAATCCAGCAGACTTGATTTCATCCAGCGTAAGTGAAGCTGTTTTATTTATTCTAATGGTCTGATGGCGAGGGAGGAGTGCTCCCTGGCTGCCCGCGACAGCCACAGCCCTGTTCCAGATACGGGGCCCAAGCGCACAGTCCTGCTCCAGGAAATCCAGCTCACATGGACAAGGCTCTTCCTCACGTGCCACCCAGAGGGAAGGTTTAAGCAGATGTGCACTACTTCTGTATCTCAGCTTTCTCCACAAACCACTTTTTTTCTGCCTTGAAAAATGTAAATTCTTGTCTTTATGGACTGATCCTGTCTGTCCTCTCCATTCAGGTGAGCCTCTGAAGTTACTCAACTGCTGCACACCATCCTGGAGACCTGTTTAAGACCACTATTTTCTCTGGCATTGACAAAGAGCAGATGCCTGGTGAAGAGCCTGGCAAGGGGCAAACACACCGAAACACTTCCTCAAATACGCTCCCAGCCCTTTGGATTCTCTGTGAGCCAGAGGCATTGCTCACCAAATTCTTTATGGATTTTCCCCTTCATGACTTTGTCCTGGCATCTTCTGAATCCCTGTAAATTTCTGGCTGTCTTACAGCCTGATCACCAGTGGAGCAGACAAACCACCTGCTTTGGTGTGATGGACCACAAAGCACCTTTCCCTCAGCATCTCTGCACCACTCTGTGTCACACCACAGAAGAGGGCTTGGCATGATCCTGCATTAGGAAAAATAAGGATACAAGAAGCAACAAGTGGGCAGAAAGAAAGCAGAAGAGCATGTTGGAGACCTGTCACAAGGATTTAGGAGGAGTCACAGCTCTGCTGTCAGGGTCCAGGGAAGAGTGTGCACCAAACCGGCCGGGTCACAGCAAGGGAAGAGGCACAAGGACAGACAAGAGCCTCTTCAGTAGGTGAAAAGCTTGACATTACAATACATCGGGATTCCTAATTATTGAATAAAAACAACAGTAGAAACTGGGAAACAACAGTAGTCACAGCATTCTACATGCAACGTGAATACAAGGAAATTCAATTCATAGTAACTGGTTGTCCCATCTAAGGGTCTTAGAGCAAGATGTCCTTATTCACACAAAAGAGTGAGTCTGCTGAGTCCTCAGAA
The DNA here is from genome assembly GCA_034781795.1 of Crypturellus tataupa. Classification (NCBI taxonomy): domain Eukaryota; kingdom Metazoa; phylum Chordata; class Aves; order Tinamiformes; family Tinamidae; genus Crypturellus; species Crypturellus tataupa. Next base: position 75,725 of record JAWLRI010000213.1, read on the forward strand.
CAGGCTCATGCCAAATTAAAAATAAATATCCAAGAAGATCTGACACACACAGTGAGGCAATAACTACAGAAATGACTTATGAAGTACACAGCGAGTGCCTGCAGGACTGACCAAATGGAGGAGAAGCTTTTAAGAACTGCAGAAGCTTTCCAGAGGAACAGAATTTAAGGAGTGCCAATTTGTGTCAAAGATTTTCCATCTGCACATAAATAAATAAATAAAAAGATGGAAGCAGACAAGGAAAAATCTGTATTGTCCATCACAGAGCCCTATGTGGGTGTAGCTCCTCCAATGCAGTGTCTGTGCTGGACTCCAGCAAGACTGAAGCGTTGCAGATGGCCTGCGGTAGTCATCCGAATAGGGCTGAATGATACTTCATGTGTCTAATTCTGCCTCCAGCACTAATACCATATCTCCTGCGTGTCTGAGGTTTAGTGCTTTGCACTCGCTGGACCTGCAGATTATCCACCTGCTGAAGAAGAGACAACCTCTCTCAGACATGGCACGGGTTCTGGAGAAGGAGATATAATCTCTCTCAGACATGGCATGGGCTGGGAGGTCAGAGGGAGCAAAGGAGAAAGAACAGGAGGGAGATGGTAAACAACAGGGCCAAAAATACATTTACTGGTCAAGCCACAAAGTCTCAGTTCTCATAACCTCCCACTGCTCCAAATCAGAGCACATCTGAATAAGGATGTTAGCCTCGTTACCCATGAGGCGGCCAACATATATCCATGAAGAGGTGGAGGACTTGGGGAAGAGGTAGAGGACTTGGGGAAGAGATGGATGCTGAGTGAAAAAGGGATGAAAGCAGGCTAGGGAGTGCAGGAGGAAAACCATTTTGGAGTTTATTTTTCACACAGGATTCACAACATTCCTCAGAAAATTTAATTTTGCCGTCCTGTTCTTGTTTGCTAACCAGAACCAATTTAATTTTAAAATAACACACAGAGCCAACGGCGGGGGGAAACATTTTGCAATGGCTCTTCGCTCCCACTTGGAACGGAGGACGCAACTTAACTCGTTCGGCTCAGGAGCCACTCAGCAGATCCACAACCACCCAGTCAGAGCAGTGGAGAGGGATGGGTCCAGCGTGGAGGGAAGCTGGGACTTGCTGGCACCATTATGCAATACAACACAAAACGCTTTTCTAGCGTAACACAACAAATCCCACCGAACTCATCTGCAGAGGCATGAAATAGTGGTACAGGAGAGCAATTTGTCCCATAGAACATCTTCCTCTTGCCACAGACTTGCCCCTGGCTCCTTGTATGACTAGTTACTTTGTGGTTTTTATTAAAAAATGGTTAGTTACCACATTTAACATAGAGCAGAAAGCTCATATTCCTCTTCCGCTACCAGGAACATGCACATTTCTCATATCAGCATGGGAGTCCTCTGTGGTTTTATGCCTTGTTGTGACAGTTTGGTAAACAAGCTGATAAAATCAAGCACTTTTCAAAGGCAAGGTTAATGCACTCATGTGCAACCTGGCTTGTCAGGGAACACCAGAAACTCCAAACACAGTGCTTCTGCTTACCATCTCCATGAGCTTACTCGCACTAAAATAACAACGAGTGTTTCCTGATCTCCATCAACGTAAATAGAGCCATTAGGCTGCAAGGGTGTTTACATTCTGGAAAATAGTCATCGTATCCATTTTGATTGCTCCTCGTCCCGCAGGCACAGACAGAGCCCTGACGCCCTGCTAGCGGCCCTGGCACAGGCTGCAAACCTGTGCCAACCCCATGCACCCCAACTGCGCTGGTCACCATGGCCCACCATGGTTATGCCACAAAGCCAAAGCACAAGCCTTTGCAAACATTATACACTGCCATCCAAATTTGGCTTTATGAGTCAAAGCAAGGATAAAGAACCTTGAAAGGATCTTGAAAGATCCAGCTCTTGCAGTTGCATATCTGGCAGCCAAATGCAAGAATATTCACATTTTAAAATGAAATTCTTTGGGTAGATAATATTACAAATATTAAAGTGGAAAGTTGTGGAATTTTCCATACAATAGCCCTGTCTTCACTACACAGGCACCATTCCCTAAATACTAGGATAGAAAAATGGCACAGTCCCTGTCCTAGAAGAATTGCATCCTGGAAAAGAGGTCCATACCATCTGCAAATTTTTGCCTCTCAGGACATGAGAGCCAAACCTTGCACTCTTGGGGCCAAGGCAACACATCTGCTTGCTGCGTTGTGTGCTGAATGGTCCAGAGCAAGTATCCCTGAGACGGTGTGGAGGACCCAGCTCTCCCCAGCTAGTGCCATTTAGCCCACATAGGGTCCACGCTCCCAAGGGCAGAATTCTAGGAGTGAGATTTCCATAAATCCCCAGGAACACGTGTTATTCTGGATGCCGGCCTACTCTGCAAGCCTTGTTACAGCCCTAATAGGTGCTGCCTTTAATTGTGGAGCCCATTGTTTTCTCTTGGCCTAGCTTCACCTGCAGCATTTTAGAAGAATGAGAATTGCACATTTGGAAATAATAACAAAAGGATAAAACCGCGCAAATAATCATGCAGGCCAGGTCACACATTCCCATTTTATTAGACTCAAACCCTCCTGCAAGAATTTCCTTGAATCTGCGTGTGCTAGCTAAGAGAAAATATTTTCTAAAGGACATTCTGTTTCACAAAATGGAGGGGCTCCATCACTGCAAGAGTTACATCATAAATTATCTGTTAGAAATTCAGCGAGCTTTGTCTTTGTGCTATATTGCATAACAGTTCTGGAGCTTCCCTCTCCTCGTCGTTTGGTGAGCCAACCATGAAGTCGTGTTCATGGTCCTGTCAAAAGAGTTCTCCCTTGCAAGGCCAGGAATCTTGTCCTCCCCTCTCATCTTTATAGTGTTGCCTTCTGTCTCAATCCCTGCTGAAAATATCTCTTTCCTCTTTTGCTCTTCCCTGTCCTCTCCCTCTGCTAGTGATTAGCTCACTGGAGCATTTGGGAACCAGGATGAAAGACAATATGGAACATGAAGCCATAGTCGCATCCCCCACCACATCAACAGAGAGGCTGGAGTTGAGAGCCAGCGGGCAACCAAACCCCATGCAATACAATCAGGAGGAAAAAGAGGCAAGTGCATTTGCTTTAGCTGCAGATGTTCTGCCAGCCACATCATACATAACTCTTTAACAATGGAGCTTGTGAAAGAACAGCTCAGGAATATTTGCTTTTACCTTGAATTTCAAAGCATTTGAGTTATGCAAGCGCTATCTGTGAAAGTGCAAAACAAATAGTCTTTTTCATGCGTACGTGAGCAACAGTGAGGTTGGAGCACGCGCTCTGGGAGTGCCATCAGCCAGTACATCCAAGGGAAATGTCCCGTCTCGGTTCAGAGCTGTTAATCACATGCCTGGAACCAGCCCTAGCTCCAGAGTGCTGCACCCGCTGCGAGAGGGGTTTTCATCGCAGCCCCGCAATTAAGTTAGTGTTACACGCTAATAACTTGGCACATCAGTTATCCTGGGAGTTCAGAGAATTTAAAAAATGTATTTTCATAAAACTAATCAGTTTACATACTGACTTCAATTTAATTTCAAATAAATCAGGAAGACTTGATTTTTTATGCCAAGATGTTAATATAGAAACAGAAAGTACCTCAGCATGAGCGTACCAATCCTTGAGGATGATAAGGGCAGGCACAACATGCCAGCACGCAGCACTTCACATTTTCCTTTCTACATCTAAAATATTTAAAGTATTTCTCGACATAATAAGCCCTAAACTTCCTTGCCGCTTCACCAGTGTGCTGGTGGGGGGCTTGCGTGAAAGAGCATGCCTGTGGCCTGGCTGTGTATTTTAATCACGTCCAGCCTTCTTCATTTGAGGTGTATGTATCAAATATCTGTCCAAACAGGAAGGACACACACACGGAATAGTCAGAACAGCTGAAACTCACGCACTTGGGACGAAAAACATTTTTCAGCGGGCGTGGGTTGGCTCTGCGGGTCAGGCGATAAATACGCTGTGGTTGATGCCCAGCAATGGGGCAGTCTTATCCAGGCCTCTTGCTTGGGCATATTGCAGTGGTATTAGGGAGAAATGAGCCTTTTTTGGGTGAGTCCTGTGCCCAGGGTCGAGCCCGGGTCAGCAGCAGGATAACTGAGATGTGGGAGGTGAAAGCGGCAGCCCCACTCCATAAGCATGTAGCAATGTTTTATTGTCAAAAAGACCACGCTGGCCAGAAATGTTACTACATTATTCAGCATTAGGAACATTTTCCATTTAAAAACAGACACAAAATTTGAGCCAGGGTAAAAGCACCCTTTCAATCAGTAGTAACAATGGCATCATTCAGTTCTGCTGATGCTTCAGTCAAGATCAGTACTGCCGCCTGCATGGTTTTAATAAAATCTACCAAGTAATCCATGGATGGTCTCTCTAGAAAGCCCTACGGAGGGTCTGCACACCCAGAATCAGCACAGGGGACTCATGGCAGTTAAGGCGGTACTTGTGTGAACATCTCCCCGGCATGGAGATGTTCCTAGCACGAGGGAAGCAGTGCAGAATTGTATGCAGACAAGCCCCGAGAGAGGCAGAAGAGAATTATGGAGTGTTGAACTAATTAAGTTCACAGCCTTAATTATTGGAGCACTACAGCTGATAATGCAAAACCAGCTTTGTAAACAAGCTTCTATTTTCAGCCACTCGCGCCAACAACTTTCTTCCTAACGCATCTGCTGCAAAATTCAAGTCTGTCCCATCTCAAGGGCAAATTCTAGAGAGTGTAAAAAGATGCACCGAGGTGCTTCAGGGTCAGGTAAGTCATGCAAAAATGTCCTTGACAATTCTCATTTTTAAGGAAATAATGAAAGCAGGATGGAACATTCCAAATTCGTATGTGGGTTGGATCACACATGGATTAAGTGCTGGTTGCAAAAAAAGAACATGGGAATTTAGTTTTGTAATTTCCAAATTTATAACCTTTAGTTTCTATCCAAAGCATCCTCTCCCGAGATCGGAAGAACATGATGAAGGATCCCAGGAGGACACAGATGGAGTCGCAGTCTAACACCTTAACCAGCCCCATCCTTCCTGCCATGCCAAAGCTTCTTAAGGAATCGAAAGCTGGAGGAACCATCAGATCACCTTGTCTGACCTCTTGTACATCACACGCTATACAATTTCACCCACTCACTATGCACTGAGCCAAATGCTTCAAATGTGGCTGAAGTGTATTTTCTATAAAGGCACCCGGACTGAATATAAAGCATTACAAGATGAAGAAGAAAAGACACTTTTCTGTCTAAAGGTAGTTTACTCAATTGGCTAAATATTTGTGTCCCATTTCTAATTGGAATTTTTTAGTTTTGGCTTTCAGCCTCTGATTCTTGTTCTGCCTCTATCCATTAGATAAAGAGGCTGTGCAGTAGATTATGTTTTATATCTGAGAACACATTTATAAATCAAATAAGTTTTCTATTTTTTTTGTAAACTGGACTGCATTTGTGAAGGCTGCTGCAGCAGGGTACTCCTGCACATGGTAGGTCAATACCTTCCAGCACCCCCACTCTTTCTGCTGTGCTCGTGTTTGGGTGAATTAGCAGATGGAACAAGTTTGTCTAAACGTGTCTGAGCTGGTGCACGGGAAGCCCAGGAGCATGGGAGAAGGGAGCAATGAGAGGAAAAGGTGAAGGGGGACAATGACTTTCAGCAGCATGGAAAGGTCGGGACAATTTGGAAATAGCACTTAACTACATCCCTGGAGAGATTCAATCCACTGTCTGGAATTTCCAGAAGAAGCATTCCTACCTATACAAGTCCTTCGCACATTAACACAGAGAACGTAAACACTGAAAAAAAAAAATCAGTGCATTTGAAAGTCAAAAGAGATTGCTATATCATCTAGGTCACTCACCTGCATAGCCAAAGCCAAGAACTCACTAGATGCATCTTCATTGCGCTCAATAAGCTGAATTTTAGTCAATAACAAAGAATGTTGGAAATCTACAATTTTTGATGAGAAACGTGCACACCAGATTCCCTACTCACTTTTGTATTGCTGCCCACCTGATGAAGGGGTTGAATTGTTTCCTGAGACACAGCTGAAGCAGTGATGTAAGGTCTCAGACATGGCTCAGTTGGAACAAATGGACTATCACAAACTATCAGTGTGTGAAGCTCTCAAGTTCAAGACAGGATTCTTGATAGTTATAAGACACAACTCACAACTGCCACAGCAGGTGGAAATTTATAGCTCACCCAGTTACCCCTATCTCATCACAGCAGAAATGTTCACAATGAAATCAGGGCTAAGGAGATAAAAATGGCCAAATCTCCTGCATGGTCATATATGATACGGTATATACTATAACATTTCAGTGCAAGGATGTAGCACCCAAGAAAACCAGAAGGAAAGAGGTTACAAAAGGACCAGACCACTTATTGTAAGGACTATGAGCAGCAGTTTGAAGAACATGAAAAAACAAGATGCAGCACTTTGGTCCTGGAAGAGCAGCAATGACTGATGAGTCAACCTCCAGCCCTCCCCCTGACACTGAGGTTTTTGAACATAATTGTGACATTCCCTTTAGTATTTCATAGCTTCACACTACCTTTGTAAATCCATGGGGTTGGACAGGTTAAAATAAATAATGTGCCACTTAAGCCCTTCCTAGTGATAAAACTGACCCCAAGGCTCTACTCACTGCCAAACACATCTGCCCTGCGTCCCCAGGAGAAGTTATGTCGAATGGGCTGCACACACACTGCTGTGCCCATGCCACATGGAATCGGGGGTCCCCTCCAAGACCAAGCAATACCCAGAGTGTTATTATGGGATGATTATTTTTGTGGCTCTTGTCTCACAGCACTTTCTGACTAAGCCTTAACTCAGGTTAGCCTGCCCCTTAATTGCAAAGGACTAGTCATTAAGCAAGCTACATTAATCGGCAGGTTATGAGAAGCATCTTTTCTAGAAAAGGTTAGCCTGAGATGCTTAATATAAAACATGATTGGAGAGAAAGTGTCTAAGATTCAGGGGTCACTAGGAGCTCACTGCTGCAACTAAAACTTTTTCAGGCTCTCTTGGACCTACTAAAGAATTAGGTGTGAAATCAGTCAGTCACAGAGAAGCAGAGCTGTATGTCTTCCTCTCTTCAAAGCGGAGGTCAAGGGCCATGCAATAAAAAAGACACACACAGCCTTTTTTACATACATCTTTTATATAGAGCATGTGTAAGGTCAGAGATGTAGCAGCCCTTGTGGCTCCCCAACACAGCTCCTCCTGAGCAGCACAGGAAGGCACCTGGAACAGGCAGACATGAGTTTAAAAGTCACAGGTTTTGACAAGGATGGATCAGTGGTCCTCATCCTCATATAAGTTAAAAAAAAATATGAGATTTTTAAGAGAGCCTGATACAGCAGGATCTGTTTGTATGGGCCAAGAATGTCATCCTTAACATCACTACAACTAAATGCTCCAGACACCAGAAGGCACCAGCACCCTGCGAGGGGTGGACTTGCTGTGGTTGACACTCCTGGCTACCTCCTATGTACTGAGGACTTTAATCAAGGCACTTCTTATGCAGCTGGGAGCCCTTACCACCACCGCTATCCTCTTCTCCATTTTCATTATGCCCAGATGCTATCACACCTGGATTGCAATCGCAAGAAACATTCTCTGGCTTATTTGTCAGAAATACTGGGTTTGTATCTGAGCTTATCCAGTTTTACCTCCAGCTCCTGGTAGCCGCTTGAGTTGCTGGGCACTCAAATGCTGAACGAGCAAACCAGAGCTCCACGTCTCTGTCACCAGAGATACACCGTGGCAGCTAGAGCCCCAAGGTGCACACAGCACACCAGGACATTTATTTTTACTTGCAACCAGTCGAATAAGGACAACACCGTAACACCTCCCTTGCAAAACTATTCTCTCCCATCATGCTGTTTTTCCAGTGAGATAAACCTCTACCGGGGACAGAAGCCTACAGGAGCTCAAGTCATTAGCCATATTTTATTTCTCATTTATAGATCCCTTCCCTATAGAGAAGGAAGATCCTTTGGCATCTGAGCAGGGAGCGATAAGAACGGTGGGTCTGTGTCGAAGGTGACAATTCAAGCAACGCAAAGCCAAATAGCACTGAGGCTTCTGGCATCAAATAAGCACCTGATGCATTTTTCTGTGGGAAAGTGGCTCTGAGTGGGTCTTGCCATGCATGACTGCTACTGTGGAAGGGCCCCTGTCCCAGGCACCCCCAGACCTCTCTGTGCAGAGGCAGAAGACGGTGTTTGATGTTATAAAGCATCAGGGTGCTGCTGTGAACCTGCAGAAACCAGCACAGTTCTGCCCCAGAGCATCCCCAGCAAGTGCTTCTGCACAGCACAAACTCCTTTAACTTCACATTTCTGGAGCTTAAGTCAACCATTTTAGAGCAGTTTAAATGCAATATCAACATCATAAAAACACTATCCAGCACCTCCACTGCTGCAAAACAGCTGGCTTTGAAGCTGGATAATTCACTTAGCAGGAGCTCAGCCTTGCAGCGCTCTCAAACAAGGACTGAGGGACTACAGGAGCATCACTACCAGCAAAATCTACCTGAAAGAACTGCTGAAAGAAATTTCTATTTTCTGCTCCAGGTACTAACAAGCCCAACAGGGAGGAAAGCATATGTATTTCCCTGCTACAAAGGCAATGTGTGCAGGAAAACACAAAGTAACCCACAGACGAGCCTTCTAAAGCAGTGACTGAAGCCAGTCCTGGATTTTGTGACTCGATTTCCTCAAGGGCCATACTGCAATGTGACATATGGTCCCTCTATGGGAGTCACTGAGTAGGAGCTCAGGGATGCTAGAGCTGGGGCAAGCTTTTATTGTATATTCACTTGGTTTCCAGGGCTGGATAATTTTATGGCCATTAATAACACTTACAGTTATGTAAGAGGTGCCTGTGAATAGCTAATCAAATGTCATGCATAAATCCAGCAACCAGAAGTGGTTCAGATAGATCTGAAGCTATAGCTAAATAATTACCTTTCAAAGGAGAGGGGAAAAAAGCACTTTTGGATTAAATTTTATTATTGAATTTATATTATTTATATTACTGCTGATGTATCAGAGGCTTAAACTCTGCAACAAGACTGACCAGGGCAGAGAGGTGGAAATAAGAGTGAAAATTCCCTGAACAGAAAAGATGGCTTTGGTTTCAGCATGAAGTGACTTCCATATACTGAATCAGCCCCAGCACTGGTTTGTAATGTTGAGAACGGCTGTGGCTACACAAGGACACATCAAGGTGCATTTCCACATCTTTCTGTACCCATGAGAGTGAGTGTGGGGTTTTTTTTTCCATTTTTTTCCACATGTACTGCCCTGGCCCCCTGGGCATCTTGTGCTGAGGATGGAAATGAAAGAGCAGCTGCAATCCTTGTCAGAAAAGATTTCTAAATATAGGTGCTTTGATCATGGGGAAGGAAGAGCAGATTGTGACATTTATGTGGAAAATAGGAACCTGAAGAACCACCTTTATTGTGGGATAAGGAGCAGGGGAGTTTGGGTTTCCCCCCAACACCCCTGCTCTGAGCAATGATCTACGCAGACTGTCTAAAGACCCAGGAAGGAAAAAAAAAATACATACGCACACAGTTTGGCAAATTAAATGTAAAAGCATAATAAAGCAAGTCAAAAGATTTCAAGAAACAACTTACTAAAGCCTTAAAAACTAATAAAAGCTTTTTTCAAACACATCAAAAGGGGGAAGCCTGCCAGCAAGGCTGGAGAGCCAGTAGATGGCTGAGGCTAAGAGATAAGGCTGCAGCAGAAAAGCTAAATTAATTCTTGGCATGGGGACGAAGGCGCTTACGAAGGTTCCCACAGCAGAGCCTGTCGTTAGCAGGATGAGCCAGTGGAGAGCCTCCAGCTGGAGCAGCGGGATGGAGGTGCAAGGGCAGAGCCCCGCCGGGTCGGGGGACACCCAGGGCAGCACTAGTCACCTGGGGGTGGTGGGAGTCCCCTGACAAAGGGGAGGCTGTAGGTGGCCACCAGGATGATGCTCGTCTTCAATCTCACTTTGACTCTAAAGTGCTTCTTTGCACAAAAGTCCCAGTAAAAAGAATGACGGCAAAGAGGGGAAGGAGGGTGATGTGAGCCAGACTGCTCTTCCACAGACTTATTTTGGGGAAATATTTTGCCATGGCTGTACAGTTGAGGACTGCACCAGCAACCCAAACTGGAACAACTTCAGTTGTAATAAAACCTGAACCATGATCTTACCTTGGAAATGGATTGGTTCAAGTCCCTGGATGCTTGCAGCACAATTTTCATACACTTTGGTACAAAGTATGAACACTAGCCCTGCTCCTAGCTTCCTTATGAAGCCTGGGGTAATCGTTCCAAGCAATACTGCCTTGGCTTCTGGTCGTATTACTAAAGATAATACTGCTTTTAGGGGAAAATTGCAAACGTGGGATAATATTTCTGGGGTGGAGGAGCTAGGTGTATGCTAAAAAAAGGCATAATTTTATAACTATATATATTATGAGAATAAATATGTATGTTTTGGGTCAGAGGCACCAACACTGAAGTAGTTACAAGAGAGAAGAGTGGCAAGGGGAAAAAAAAAAAAAAAAGGCATTTGCAGCTGCAACCAGTTTTGAGACATTTTCCCTTGCTCGAGGAGATGTCCCTATGCAGGAGGATGCGGGTGGACGTGCGAGGCCGACTGCAGCCAGCGGCACGAGTGGGAATGTCCCCGGCCGCAGCCACGGTGTGGCAGCCCTGCTCCAGGGCGCCTGCCTGCTCCAGGCACCGCGCGCCGCAGGGAGAACGGCCACCGGCCACTGGGAAACCCCCAAACATCCAACGTGGGAGGAAAGCACCGTTTCTGCCCACCGCTGCGAACGCAACTCGGGGCCCCCAGCACCGTGTGCCGGCAGCAGCGCGTTTTGCACACTCTGCCCTGACCTTGTCACCTGTGTATTTTCTCTGTGTTGCTATTTTTCCCCTCAAATGTCACTTTTTTCCTCAAATGTATGGAAATGTCCACAAAATAAAAAAGCACTCCAGAAGTATGAAAAAAACACTCCAGTTTTGTCAGCAACAAAAAACACACACACAGAAAACCCTCTCACCAAACCTACAGATGATGCTTTCATATAATTAGTTAACAAAAATTAAAACTCACTTTCTGTAGCTCATTTAGACCTCCTTAAGGCAGGAAGCGAGAGCTTTCAATTTGGCTGCACAAGGGGAAATTTGCAGATGAATGGAGGATGGCTTTGCTCCTAGAAGCGCTGGCACAATGTACACCGCCGCAAGACACCAAAGAACTTCAAGCTATTCAATTTATTCTAGCAATAGATGGCATGTCAATCACCTCTTAACCACCAGGATATTTTTAAAAGATTTTTTTTTTTTTTAAATTACAAGTTACACTTTAATTTATCAAAGACAAGGCAGTTTTTAGAGGCAGGAAATGAAGCAAGACAAATACGTACACTAGAAATAAGCCTCCTTTTTATACATATATAAAATGAAGGCAGTTAATCACTAGCACAATTTATCTACATTGTGAAGAATTCTTCATTACATTTATCTTTCTAAGAGAAGAATAGAAATTTTTATTAAAATCTGCTCTCGTTCAACCAGAAGTTAGGAGTTTTAAATAGTAATTTTTGAATAAGAATATTTTTGTCAGGGTTATTATACAGGACTGACAAGATTTTTGTATTAGTGCCTTCTGACCTTAAAAGCCAAGCATGATTGTAATAAGAGAGGTTTCCCATTAAAGGAGATGATATTAAGGGAGTTAAAGTGTATTTCTTTGAACTACTTTGAAAATTTTTGCTTTGATATAGATATTCTTATTCAGTATGTGTTTGTTTAGATATCCAAAGGTACTGAAACTAATCATGCAAGTGCTCTTTAAACATATATTTAATATAGCACAATAGACTTACCGAAGCATGTCAAATATCTGAAATATATTAGGAGTTTAAAAGCTTGCAAAACTGTGGATTACTAACCCAATGCTATGAATGCATTTGGAGATTTGGTCTGATGTTGCAGGATATTAATTTTTTCCCCCCATCACTGCAGCAGAGCGAAGGGAAAGCTCGAGCCCCTCTAGCAACAGACAAAATATTAGACCCTGATAACTTATTTCTGCCGCACTCACAGGTCTCTATTGCATGGAGGTCCTTTGCTAACACAAACAACTGCCTCTAAGAAGGAATGCTGAACTTTGAATCAGAACTAAAACAGGGAGAATAGTCAGGCATTAAATTAACCAGAACTCTGGATCAAGCTTTTCCACATTAGATGGATCTATGGCTTACGCACGGCACACAACTTCTTTTAGTTAACGCAGACACAATCAGATCTGATTCATATTCCAGCTAAGGATCAGCTCTTAATTCCCTCAAACGAAATCCAGACGCAAGGTGCCCCACGCTCTTGCGCAGAGTAGATTCCTAAACATTTTCCTAGCTCATGTACACACTCGGGATACAGCAGCACATACCATCGGGAGCAGGCAGGCATACAGAGAGGGCTTTTCCCCAAACACATGCTAATACAGCAACTTTCTCCATCCAGTTCCTGCTTTGTGAATCCAGTTCGAGCTTGTCTCATGTAGCTCAAACCAACAACAAAAATCAGGCATTGCCCAGGAAAACACATCGGTCATTGCTCTACAGCCAGATTTTCCAGCGTTTCAGTCCAACTGCCTTGAATTTAGAGGTGTTTTTACCATCTGTAAAGCAATGTGAACTGGCTAGCAAAGAGCTCTCAGTTTATTCCCTTTCTTTCGTCTTCTGGCTCTTCAGGTCATTTGCGCTTGCTGCAGAGAGCAAAGGAAGACCTAAACTCGAGCTGTCCCCATTCAGTAGCTGCAGCTTCTCGGGTATTTCCCCATGACCTGGGGAGCACAACCTTAATGAAACTGTTGAGTAATTCTTCCCACTTAATTTGCCTTCCCAGTTTACTGAAAACTTGCTGTAGCTATCCCCTGAATTCTATATATATATCTATATGTGTGTGTTTTAAACCACTTAGCAGCAATTTCATCCAAACCAAACCTTCTTAGTTTCCTTCCAAAACAAATGCTGTTCCAAAGTCAAGATATTCCACAGCTACTCTTTCCTCCTTAGATGTCAAAAAAAGGAAACTAATTTGTTCCTAACTTAGGTTAGCTGCTCCTTATAATTTTCTTATCCAAAGAGCATTTATAAAATATGCTAATATTTGCTCTTGCATCTTCCTAGTTGTCAGAGTCAAAACAGTTGATAATTATAGTTATTTGTGCCCCAAACATGGGTCCAGGGAGGATGAGCCTAGTGGGCTGAGAGAATGTAAGGAAAGAGGAGGAGAATGTGTCTGAATGTGGATGTGGAAGATTCTAGGAAGTGGAACAAATGTCTCCCTTCTGCCTTTAAGGAAAAAGCTTGCTAAGTCTCCCTTGCCATCCAGTACCCCCAACATGCACTTTGGGCTAAGGAGACTACTATGAATAGGGGCTCGCCAGGCTCTACACTGTGCTTATTAGCATGTGTTTGTCTAAAGTTAAAAAAATAAAATAATAATAATGAGAGAGGGGAGTAAGAGAGAAAAGGAGCATTTTAATTTCCCAATAAAAACTATGCCACAGTATGAGTCATTGTTTGCTTTTTTACACTCGTTGGAAAAGGCCTTCTGGTTTTAATAACTAATACTGCTGAGTTCAATAAAAAGCACTTAATTTAATTTAATCCAAACTCTGATTAATGCCAGCTTCCCCTGGAATTTTATCTTTGTTTTAATTTGAGTCACTATGTTAAGGGTGGAAAAAAGAAAAGACAGAAAGGGATAGAAGTCAATTAATTCCTGGGCTTGTTTCGGGGCAAAATACTGAAAAAATGAAAGATTGACAGGTACAATCCAAGAGGCTTTTTTTCCCCCCATTCCTCAGGATGACTTTCTTCTAAGAATGTAATGTTTGCTTAGTCTTAAAAAAGAAGCTTAACAGCTCACAGCTCAGTTTGGAAAATAATATATTCCAGGGGCAATTAGGATCAGATTTCTTTGCTGGAAGTATATTGCTTTTAATGTGTTAATATTCAAGAGATATGCTACTGTTTAATTGGACACAGAAAGCCCTTAAAGCTTGGGAGCCCTAGTGTTAGAACAGCCAGTCTCATTCACAGACGCTGGAGAGGTTACAGAAGGAAATAATCTGGGATAAAACCTTTGATAAGTGGTTTTCGTCCCTTCCCTATATTTTTGCACACATCTGTTTATTCAGATTCATATCTTATACAAATAAGCAAGGCTCAAGAATTTCCAGGCTGGAAAGCTGCATATGCAAGAGCCAGTTAAACCTCCTGCACAAGCTGCTGCTAATTCAACTCAACACCCTTGCTCTGTGTGCTTCGGGATAAGCTCTGCCCAGCATCACTCAGGAATCCTGTGACAGCGCCAGGGTTAGGATCCAGTTCTCCCACATCCCTCACCCGTGCCTTAAGTACAAGTAAACATTCCCTCTCTTCTCGCAGTCCTCTATCTTATTCTGCTCAAGCAGCAAGCCAAGGTCCTGCCAAGCCAATAGCTTTTAATTGCATGATCGCATACTATTGTAATGCATATAGGCAAGGGAACTGAATTGAAGTTGCATAGGCCTGAGTTTTCTAGCTTTTTGTACGATTGATTTCTGCAGCTTTACAGAGATGGGTTTGGATACATTTTCTAGGATTACTTTCATTACAGAAACTAGAAAAATGGAAGTAAAGTCACACGGGTAAAAGTGGTCACCAGGAGAACATTACCTTCAGACCTTGAAATTGCAACCTAGACCTTCTCCTTCAGCAGAGGAGGCAAATGTTAGAAGCAGAAGGCTGGAACAGTAATTACATAACAGTCACTTGACCACATATGAGTTTTAAGTTGTTTAGATTTTCCTCTACCTCAAGGCAGGCAAAGATGCTGGAAAATTAGCAAGTCTGAGGTTTTTGGCTCTGCTCTGCCATGGGTGGGAGCTGCATGACCATTCAAACACTCCTTTGAACAAGTTTTGGAAGTGGGTGAGTGCATATTAAGGTCCTGGGCCAGTGACTCTGCTCAGGGTACGGGGCAGCTCAACTTCTCTGTTCAGGAACACACCACTTCTCTAACACACCATCTCCTCCCCATCTTTACATTACCCCCAAGCTCTCTTGGTAATTTTATATTTTATTGCTGTTTGAAGCAGCCAGGAAGAGTGAGTCGGGGGAGGCTTTCCATACCATTAAGAGTAGCTAAAGACTGAGGTGTCCTGCTGGGGCACAGTACAACACACAAAGACCTTGCACAGACTGGAAAAAAAAAATGTGTATAAAGAACTTAAAAAACCCTTATTGCTCACAAATTAGGAAATGGAGCTCATTACTTGGAGATCTGGAGAAGGGGTCATGAAAAGATGCTAACACTGGCATCAGTCTGCAACCTAAAACATAGCGCTAGCTCTCCACATCAGGCAGATTCCTACATTAACTCTGGTCTTCCTGCTCACAGTAGCAATTACCGGAGAAGAATTTTAAACCCTGCCACTCTGCCTCCCAGGAAATTCATTCCCTTTGGTTGTTGGGTTGCCCTTCTTTAATAAAAATTGAACAAACAAATGCAATAAAGAGTTTTATTCAGAATAGAGGCCAGTTT
Source organism: Crypturellus tataupa (assembly GCA_034781795.1). NCBI lineage: Eukaryota > Metazoa > Chordata > Aves > Tinamiformes > Tinamidae > Crypturellus > Crypturellus tataupa. Next base: position 91,345 of record JAWLRI010000213.1, read on the forward strand.
GCCACTAATGGCAGCATTAAGGTCCTAAAAAGGGTATTGAATTACAGAAGCAGTAAAGCCACAGAAAATAGCCTGCAGTTCTAAAATAACTTCAGGTGCCAAAATTAAGAAGGACCAAATTACCTGTCAGTTTTCAATGCTGGCCTGTGAAAACTCAACATGACATGAAAAATGAGCAGCAAATCATTGTTTCTATACCAAGAAAAAAATTGTCATTAATATATATTAATGTTTTATATATTAAATGTGTTTCACTGCAATTTGTTTGCTGCATTCCCAAAACTGAATTATTCACCTAATAGATTAATGAGATGACACTAAGCAGCAGGGAAGGTCACGTATCAGAGCTCTTCCAGACAGTGTTTATAAAAGCCTTTACTATTTAACACCACTGAAGATGAGTACATTGCACTTAATACTAAGTGGTTCTAGGAGGGGCTGAGCACCTGCACTGCTCAGCACACACAAGATCTGTAAAACAAACCAAATCCATCTTCGCATGAAAGATGATAATACTTCTGGATGAGAGAATGAGATTTCCTGTCAACTGACCTCCCACCTCCTAGGTGATAGGAAATAGTCAGCCCTTGCTAGTATCACCCTTCAATTTGAGAGCACATGTTCCCTGCCTGAACAGACGAAATTTGGATTCAATGTGCTAGCCGCCTGCCCAGCCACGTGAGGCAGCATAATGACACATGAAAGAGAGGTCGAATTTACTAAGTGTTGAGGAGGTGTCATCAAGAGCTGCATATTACTTCAAGATGTGTCTCAGGCAGCAGCGCCCACACAAGCACCTCATGCACAGAAATCCGCTCTCTCCACTGGGAACTGGAGAATTCTCCCAGCTTTGGTGCAAGTCACGGAGCTGCACAGACTTGCATGGGACTGCACCTTTTCCTGCTGTATCTGCCCTTAAAATCCCAGGAAGAAAGCCAAGCAGATAGGAAGACATCTCTAATGAACCCACATGCTGCTTGCTTTCCTGTTTCTGCCACCACACATTACCCACAGGCAGTTAAATATCTGCAAAGCAACGACTGTACCCATCATTGCCCTAAAAGGGATTTTAACCTCCTTTGGTTCTCATTTTGCTCCAAGTTTCCATACACCAGGAGGAGCAGATTTGACCTGCCAGTACAGGCTAAAGTCAGCATCTCCTCTACTTACACAAACCGCTTTAAGAGTCTCCAGCGTGCTTGGTTTCTGACCCATTAAAACACCTCCCTGCTCTCTGCGTTTTCCATCGAGTAGCACAGCATCGATGGGATTTGCCTGCTGCAGGTCACAAAGCCCATATGACAGCAGTGGGGACTGGTGACGCACAGCACGACGCCTCTTCCTCACCCGCTATCCTCCTCACCGCCTCCCACCAAGGCTTCCCAAACAAAAGCACAGGGAGCTGCAGTGAGCACGACTGTCAGCAGCAAGAGCAATGTGCTAAGGCGAGCACCGAGCAAGCGGAGGAGCCATCAGGCTCTCCGCAGAGTAAACACGAACTAAAAAACGGAGTTGCATAAATCACACTGATGCAGACGGTTCTGGGAGAGAAGGAAAAGGAGGGACTCATTTGTCTCACAGCAGTCCTGGAGGCCCCTTCTGTCCCAAGTAACTCATCCAGAGGTATCAGCAGTAAGATACCTGGGGTGGCCAAGACTGGGGAATTAGCTATGAAGTAGACACTGGCACGGATGTGCAGATATCTACTCCTGTGCTCCGCCGGGAGGGTTGTCAGCCTCACAGCTGGCCAGCACTGCTCTTCTGCAACAGGCAAATTGCAGCCAAACTCAGGCTAGAAGCACTGAGCAGATGGACTTCCTCATAGTCTGTTTTGTGACTCTTCTGAAATGTGGGAAAAAAGCCACACCTAGGAAAGGCAGAGAGAAGTTATCTGGACCCTCCTGGCTTCAAGGAGCCTCAGACATGCCAAGGAGTGCGGAAGATGCAGGAGGAAGAGGAAGGTGTCTTACAGCACCTGTGCTCAGTCCTTGCCTAGCAGGGGGCTGTGCTTGGTGGGAGTGCTGCAGCCTCCCTCCTTCCTCCGCAATAGCCTTAGTTACAAGTGCCCAGACCACCCAGCTCACTTCCCACATGTTCGTTTTACAGATCCCAGCAGCAAATCCCTTTTCCACATGCTAAAAATGTCTGAAGTGCACTCGGTACAGTAGCAGCCAAGACAGCATCTCTTCTCAATGCTCCTTAATTCCCCTGGAGGAGGGCAGTCACTCCATGAACTGACTGTGGGGCTGCGAGAAGTACTTGGTAGAAGTGTCGGGCAGCAATCACTAGTTTGCATGTCCACAGAAGCAGGATATGGCATTAGAAAAATGAAGGTTTAACATGAGAAGCCCCTTCATTTTCCAGAATGTTTCTCCTACCATTCTATTACAGAGCCCACATCCCAGGCTGGGGTCCTGTTCTTCTCAGCACCTCCCTTGATTCCTAGTTTGTTTCCTTGAAGGCATCAGTGCTGGACTATACTGTGGACCTTGCTTATGGGCAGCAGGACCAGAACTTGCACCTCTCTGCTTCCCAAAGCTGCTTCCCAGATTTCCTGCAGGGAAAGGGGCCCACGCAGAGAGCATACATCTCTGAGCATTGTGTGATGCTTTGTAAAGACACTGGTTAGTCTGCTCCACACATGGATACCAATCTTTACAAAATTTGTAGGAAATTGATAATCCACACTTCTCCTCATCTCCCAGTTTATCTGAAACCAATAACAGGTTACTGTTATTGGGAGAATTAACAGATAACACAATTGCATAAACACTAAGAAACCAGGCTAAAATTATGTTCCCAGATTACTGCCTTAAATCTAAATCCCAATAAGGAATTTGGCACATAGCATCTTGTTTCCTTTACTACAAATGCCACAGCTGTTTAATAGCAGGGAGCTCTACCACCTTGGCACATATTCAGGACCAGAGAGGGGAGACGTCCTGGCTCAGAGGTGCCACAGCTTTCAAATTTTCATTTCCCTCTTACAGCAATGTGAAGAGCAATCAAAAATCTACCCTACACTTTAACTGCAAAACCTCATTTTGTTTGCTATGCATGTCCTTGAATACTCTGCCCCGCACTTCTTGGATGTCTTGCAGCTGCACCAAGTCATTAAGGGTAATGCAATATCAGGCATGGGCAGAACATGAACGTGGCACAGGATTAATCCGCACTGTTGACCAAATGTGCTCTGTACGGTACAAATAAAAGCACACACAACACTGAGGTAAAGCATTAGTATCAAGATTTTAAGCAAAATTTTCATGTTTTGAATCTTTTGGTGAAACAGACATTCAGACACTTATGACTCAGACTAAGCTTTTGGAGACAAACAAGCAAACAAACATTCCTTGAATGTAATGGAAACAGGGGCATGCTGTGTGCAAAGAACAAGTCTTGTACCAAAGTTTCCAAGATTTTAGTGTGCTTCTTGTTATGTGTTCTCAAGTTCAGCTGCCCATTCACTGTGTTTGGCTGTCAATAAAACTTCGGGCTTCTCACAAAACAGTAACACACATATTGCAATATTAAACTCATTTTCAATTTTATGATAATCTCTGTCTGGCAAAAAGTAGCTAGAAAAGAGAGATAATTACAATAAGCTGCTGAAACAGTGAACAGCAGTTATTCCTTAATTCAGTAGCCTCACATTTTATGTGCATGTCTGAGTAAAACATCTATGAGTACTGTGTGTTGGTTTAACCTATTTTGCAAAGCTCAGGAGAAAAGATTAATTTAGTTTTCTTACAAGTCTCTCCAGCAGTTGAATATGTTTTGCTTCAAAGACATTAAGAGCGATCCAGGAAATTGAAAAAAAAAGTCAGAGGCAATGCCACATGTGATATTTCTGATAACAACAGAGATAAGGTGAGCTACAAACTTTCCCATCATAAAATGGATACAGACAGAAGTGCATATATTTCTTTTATTATGTATGAGGCAAACAGTGAGAATTATTACTTCATCACTAATGTTTCAGCACTATTAGGAATACTTATTTCAAATCAGCAGTTTTTTAATTTTTTTTCTGAAACTTATTTAAGATTAGGGAAGTTTCAAAAAAATTACAGTATTTCTGTTCAAATGCACTACATTTAAGAAAGATGAAGTTTGTGATTCACATTTTGTCTTCTATCCTTCTCAGTACAAAAAACGATCCTTACTTCATACCACCTTCTTGCAGGAAGACATTACTAGCAATCTTTCCCCCCCCACAGCTCCTTAGTCAGACTCCCCATCCTCCCTTTTGCACCTTTCCCTATGGGGCATCACCCTGCACAAGCCACAGCAGCAACAAAAGTAATTTTTACTGAGCTTTTTGTAGTCACAGGGGCCGCACTGGAAAAGTCTCATCCTGCCTCTCTTTAGTGACTGCTGGGTTTAGACAGGAATACGTATGATAGAAATGTGAAAATTAAAATACTGACCCATCTTGCTTCGGTAACAGGCACCCAGGACCTGTCTGTGGCCCAATTTAACCAGATACTCACCTCTAATTCATCACACTATAAGCAGGGAGAAAAAGGTAGGCTTAAATCATAGAGGACAGAAATATAGCCCTGATTCAGGAATAAGACACGCCACATCCTGCTTCTTCCACACTTAAAAGACTCCTGAGAAGATCTTTTGCAGACAGAGGGCCCGGGTAGGAAATGGCAGTTACATCTATACTACTAAATGCTCAGGGACATTCCCAGGCATTGAGCCCAGCTGGCACCAGACAGCCCACATGCACATTAATAATCTCTCAGCCTCCAAGACAAGGTGCTTTGCTCAGATGTTCCAGCCCCTACTCCGCTCCCAGCTGTTGCCTGGGGGCTGGCATGGCCCACAGCCATGCCAAGGGCCCTCCTGGAGGGACGAGGGGCATGGCTGGGCACATGCACATTTTGTGGTTGGAGACAGGCATAAGGCTGGCTTGGAGTCACAGCACGTTTGCTGGCAGTGCATTCCCTCCTGCAGCACACTGCACCCCTACCATACAGTCCCCTACCCCAGGCATACAGTCCTCTCCTGCCTCCTACATAAGGGGCAAGAGCCTGGGGCTGCACTACACTTCCACCTTCAGCCCATTAGCTGCATGTGCTCGGCTCTGGAGCTGGAAAAGACCACAACGCATCTGGGATGAGAAAGGACCTGCTTTCCTCCCACAGGGAACCCAGACAGTGAGACACCTTTAGATGCTCTGCACAGCCGCCTGCACCCACCCATCCCCAAACACATGCCAAACCTCCTGCTTCTGCTCACCATGGCCTTGGGAGGATGCTCTCTGTAAGAGGACAGCACTCATTTAGCAGCAACACAACCAGCCGTGGCAAAAACTAGAAGCTCAAAAATTGTGCTCCTCATCTAGAGATGTAAAGGAAGGTAATGTTGCTTTGAGAGTACTGTCCATCTGAACACACAACAGAATGTAAATCCCCCCAAAATTGCTCCAGATAGATGAATGAGTGGACGCAGGGTCATCATCCTGCATGATCAAACGTAAGTGGGAAGAACCTCTAGCATCCCTCATTTCTTCCCACTACAAGATGCCAAGGGATTCCAACAAGGAACAGAGAAATGGAGGGTGCTCAAAGTGCACCTGGGCAGCATGTTTCCAAGAATCTGGTAGGTAACCTTACTTTTTCCTTTGCCCTGACATTGCACATTTGCAGTATGGACAACGCCAAGAAATACCCCTCAAAGGTACAGGCACACGACAAGAATAACTCTGGCATTTTCACAAGGCGGAGCAGTCCTTCAGGCTTTGCCAGGTGGTGTATCGTGCCCAGAAAATAATATGCTGGAACAAAAATTGGCAAGGTACTTGGCAAAGCCTTTCAGGCTACCCAGCAATAGCTCGGACAAACATTTCTCAGACACCACTGGATCCTTGAGTGTGGGACAACATAGTGAATACACAGGCAACACAAATAGTTATTTTATAATCCTTGATGCACATGTACTAAGTTCGGACATAGCCTGCTTTTCGGTGCAATAAACTTGCTGCTGAGAATGATGGACTTTTGAAAACTTGCCGTGGAGGCAAAGGGAAGGTCTCTCCTGAGAGTATTATTTTATGTAAACATGAATGGTCTAGCCTTCCTCTCTTGTTTGGAGAAGCTCTAAAACTTTAGTAAAAGTAACTAAGAGCTCTGCTGTGATGGGACAGTCACAAAAAGTAACCAGGTGAGATTTGTGCCCAGCCAAAAAGTTTTCCAAGAACCTGATCCCTTCATTTTACCTGCCAGCTGCTCCAAAGGCAGATGATTGGAACAAAGTGGCCAGATATAAACTGCTGAAGTCGCCATCTGACCACATGCAATGCAGACACACTGGAAACACATAGCAGCTCTGACATACAGCATAGGCTATACACATGCAGAGCATGTTAGCCTCCAGTATTCCCCCCATCAACCACATGATTCAGCATTACCTGCGCCCCAGCAGCACCCGAACCAGAGGGTCCCACAGGGCGCCTCAGGCCACGCACACTGCGTGACTCTAGAGCATGTCTTCTGCAGGCTCTGCAAGAGATCACCTTGTTTGCTGAATCACACAACCACCACACTTCCTACTGGACAATGCCCAACGGTAAGAGCAGCTCTGCTTTATCCTATCAGGGTCAAAGCTAAGAGTACTAGATTACAACATGCAAAGTAATACAAAAAGAACACAATGAATGCACAGTCAACAACCGCCTTCAATTTCGAACCATGATTTGCTGGGAGCAGATGGTTTCTTCACTGTGGTATCACCCAGTCAGTCAGGTTGAGAATGATGTGAAGCCAAAAACCCACTGCCAGAACATACTCTCAAAAAGTGACCTCATCTTGGAATACAGCCTGCTAGTATATGCTCACTCATATCCAGTAAAATACTGAAGGAAAGCAAATCTTTGAATATTTCCAGTGTCTTCTACACTTTTTCCAGTTGCTCACTTTGGAGATGGTAACATACAAATTTCACCATTTCTTGCCTCTTCCATCATCTGCTCAGGAGCACATTCTCTGCTAGCTCACGCTAGTGCTCCAATACTCACAGTATTTTGTCCAATAAGCTTGGCTTTAACTTTCTTCTATGCAGAAGTTGGAAGAGGCAGATGACTTTTTTTCCAACACTAACATTTTTATTGTAAGTTCTTGTTCCGTTTTACTGATACACCACTCCAGTTTAGACAACTCCACTCATGTATTAAACTTCCCACAAGTTCCTAGGTCTTAAAAAAATAATAAAAATAATTATTCTCCAACAATCAGGACATTTTCAGCAGTGAGATGAAGTTCTACAACACAGACAGACTAAGCAAGTGCACTAGGAAGAGGTGTCTGAACTACGCTCACATCCACACGTCCCCAACAAGGTTTGGGATGCCATCAGCCAACTTGGGAGAGATGCAACCACTCACCAAGACAAAGAGAACAGAAGAACCAAGTGCCCAGTGCCCCACAGGGACTTAGGTTACCTGAGGCACCTATGTATTTTGTTCAACTCACAAGCACTGAGCTCCTCTGAGGAATCAGAGCATTTTCGTACCTTGGCTGAGCACAAAGACAGGAAGGAGGGCTTCTCAAACCAAACTTGTCCCAAAACACGGTGGGAAGAGACGGACCTCCGCAAGTGCATAAGGATTGGCCTTGCGAATCTGCAGTGAGCCATCAGCCACGATTCACACCGAGTTTCCCAGCAATGATCCTGCTGGTGAAACCTCCCAGCTCCGGGAGCGTTAGCCTCGAGTCTCTTGCAGCAAGCTCTAGCGGTACGTTAATCACACCACATACATCTGACTAGCATATAAACACCATCATCTTAACCACTGCTTGGCACATCATAAATACAGTTGTTTGAAGCTGGCCGTTGGTCACTTGTCCAATGGATAGTGCTGTAAATTCAGAGAGCAGGAGAGTCTACACAGGAACAACCCAGGAGAGAGCGGGGAGACAGCTGTTTCATTTCTACATCTTACAGAAAAATATTTCCATGAAGTGTAATGTTTGGAAAATGTCTAACAACCCAGTTCATGCTTTCTACAGATTATGTGGACTTAGCATTTCTGTTGTCTATGTTGGGATAGATGAATAGAGAGATAAAAGGAGGCATGAAAATATAAGACACTTGGAATGCAGGAGAATCTACAGAATGTGCAAAAAATTTAAGAAAAACTAAATAAAAGAAGTAAAGACAAATGAGATATTGCCAACACAGCCAGTGAAGCAGCAGGGTCCCAGTTCAGAGGTGAAATAATTAAATGACAAGCAAGGCAGCTCTTACAGAAAACGTACATGATTTTTTAACCCTGGAATTCACTAGAGGGAGCATGTGTATGAAGGCTAATGTCAAAACAAATCTATTTTCCAGGAGAAAAAGGGACTATCGTGGGAGTTCAGTCTCCCAAGAACAGGAGATTAAGGAATTAGATCACTTGTGTGCTGGCAGTGCTCAGGGCGGCCCAAAACAGCAGGAGACACCCGCCACCGACTGCACACATACATCAACCGCAGATAAGGGAAACGGGCTTGCTTCAAGAGAGACCCAGTATAATGTGCCCGTAAATAGGAAGCGTGAAAAGCACCGTGGGGAAGTATGCACTGAGTTGGCTCCCCTCAAAGGGATACAATAGAGTTGCACAAGCGAAAACACAAAGCACAGCTAGAAACAGGTGTTTTGGTCAAAAAATATGTTCAACGTCTTGCTTCATCAATTTAACAGAGGGACATCATTCTGGACCCGCACAAAAATTTCAGCTTTCATTCATAGAGATGAAAAAGATGCGCATTCAAAACAGTAAATCCACTAACAGCACGCCAAAGAGAACAGAGGTGCCCTCAAGTTTCTAGGTACATATTCTCCAGAGAGAGCAATTCCTCAAATAAGAAACTCTGACGTCCAAAATGCAATGCAATCCAAAAGCAAAACAAGGTTATGACACTACTGATCCTCATGTAAAATACCCAGAATCGAGAAAGGAACATAAAGGACTAGCATAGACTAGCTGGGATTTCCAAAGCACACATGCTTGCGCAGAGGAGCGTGCGCATCCGCAACAAGCCTAATCCCTTTCAGGATGTGCTACTCTCACTAGACACATGTAGACCAACTCCTCCTCAAGACCTTGCATTTCCTACAAGTGAACTAACAGCAATTGTGCAATGCATGCACAGTTGGTCCATCCAAGGCTCCCCAGGGTGTCAGATGCCTTTCACATCAGGAGGCATTTGAAACTCCAGGACAAGCAGCAGCTTAGTCAAAGCTCCTATGCATGTGGGCATATCTTACATTTCCAGACATTTGGCAGCCAGTCAGGATTCCTGCATATGTGGACACATCTGGGGTTTGCGGACGTATGCAAAGGCGTAGGCCAGCCAGAGTTTCTGTACATGCACAACACCACGCAGCTTGCTAGGCCAATAGACACTTAAAAATCCTCAAAAGTCTGTCTGGCCAAGAGACAGACAAAAGGACATGTCTGAGGAAACCTGGACAGATGGTTCTGAATCCAGAGCAGAGGAAGCCCATGGCATGAGAGCTGGAAGACAGACACTGCAAACCAGATCCTCTCTCCTGGGGAAGACTTGCACCTCAGGAGAAGGCAGCACTTACATCCCTTGGGAAAAAACCCTGTGTCAGAACAGCGGAAGGATGAATACAAAATGTGTGCTGCTTCTGCTTTACTCTCCCGTCCATGCACAGAGGAAGGAAAACCAAGAAGTTGCTCCATTACTTGCAGCTGCCAAGAGCAGAGAAAGCAGTCTCTCTCTCTCTTTCTCCGCATATGACCACCACGTCAGCTGGCATGGAGGTTTATGAGCTGGGAAGGGAAGGGCGAGCACTCTGCCCTGCCCTTGGGTTTGCAGCCAAAGAGGATTTAGTGAGGACTGCAGAGACCCATGCCTGACTTCAGGCTCAAGTATCGCAGGTTGGCAGGCTCGCAAGAAACCCAAAGCCTAACTTTAATGTACAGTGAGGATTGCCCTTTCTAACCTCTATGTCCTTAACAGGGGTGATGCTTTCCAAGAGCGTAACTCTCCGCAGTCTAAGTCTCTGTTTTTAACTCCTATTTTTGTTCTTCATTCGACAGCACTAACTTCGACTTTTGAAGGGCACCTGCATTACCATGCAATCCAGGATGCTCAGTGTCACTCCTCAGTCCTCAGAAGTTCCCCATTTCTTCTGCCTTTTAAAGTGTTAATTAGTAAATATTGAGTCCACTAAATGCCAGCTCAAATGATTCAAGACAGGCTGTTCCTGCTCTCCTTTGGCTGTCCCTGGCCTTGGGCCTAGCCCCAACTCCCACAAACAGGGATAACACTCTTCCATGCACATTCTGACAACCGTGACAAATCAGCCTGCCTTACGCCTCTGCTTTCTCTGGGCTGAATTAATCTGTGGCCGCTGATCATCTGCATCCGCATGCCTTTAGAGCCAGGCTGCGTGCTTCGGTGACATGAATGCTGTCACAGCCCCACCTCTTCCCTTAAGTTAGGGGTTTCAGTGACCTGTGCCTCTTTTGAACTCCAAACACCAAAGCTTTCGGAGAGCTTCAACCGCATTTTTGTTTCCCCCTCAAACATCTTTGAGGAGGGGGCTTTCTTTAAATAGTAATTGTTTCGAAAACAATGCAACAATCAAAAGAGGAGCCTCAATATCATAACTGCTGCATCCATCTTCATTCCTACCACCAGCTCCCAGAGCAACAGGAAATAGCCATTTAGTGGTCACATAACCAATTTTAACTAATCTGACCTTTTGTTCGATTAAGCTGCACAGCCCAAGCCAAGAGCTGTAAAGTGCTGTCTAATTCAGATGCTGGGGGAACAGGAAGGTTTATATCTGCGCGGGCCCCAGCAGCGGTGCGGGGCCAGGCTCTGCTCCTGCCTCCTCCTGGCCCAGGTCTCCCATCCAGCTCCCGCTCGCAGGGGCAGTCTCCAGGGACTTCTCTTTCACTACATATCTATGAAATTTTACTTTCCTCCCAAGCTCAAAACTCCTGACTAGCCTTTTAGACCACACACTGTTGGTGTTTGCAAAACATACTCTCCAATTATGGGAAAAAAAAAAACAAAAAACTCAGATTCTACTTTTAAAAAAAAATAATGTGGAAAGTGTTTTTCCTCCTAAGTCAGCGCAAAGGAAAGAGGCTGGCATGCTCTGCGGAGTTTGGGCTGCACGGAACTGAGCCAAAGGACAACATGCTTTAGAAAGAAAGAATAAATCCAAAAATGCATTTTAAAAGTGCAAGTCCCCTGCAGAAAGATAGCACGTGCAACAGGCAGATCTCTTTGCTGGGCAGAGCTAAATTCAAAACATTCCTCGGCCGATTTGGTCTGTACAGTTCCTATCTTCTTCTGTCACACATTATTAAACATAGATCTGAAACAGGATCTGGGATTATAGAACAGACTGAACGCAGGACATCAGAAGACACCTGTCCTATAAATAGGAATCATTTACCAATTCAGAACAACACACACATGTTTTGGCAAGCTATCAGCCAATAAAAGCAGAAGCCCCAACATCAGATTCATCCTAGCACTATTATTTTAAACACAGAGCAATGATTTACATCATCGCAGTTTAACTCCTTATTTCCCAAATTCTCATCTCATGTCTGCTTCGAATCCAACCAAAAATTAACTGTTATGAAAGGAAATCCTTTACCATTCTCTAAATACATCTTTAAAAAATTAACTTTGATTTGGAGCTGTTAATTCCTTCAATAGCTTCCCCCCCCCCTACACTGGATCCTGACATCCAAGGATTCCAGCTTTGAAACCCTGAAGTAGATTTGACACAGAAAGCAGACTTCAAGGCAGAAAAAAAAAGCCTCAGAAACCTGCTGGTTAGTTATTTTGCACAACATTGCAACAGGGGTTTCCGATTTGTTGACACACAGGTTTCTATGAAAAAGTAACAAAAACACATGCAGCAAGCTGTATAGGGGAACAACGTGAAGCGCTGCTTCCAAACAGGTGCAGCCGATTATCCGAGGCAACTCAGTGCCTGAAAAAAACATTATTTTCTTCACAAATTTTAAGAGCACTAAAAACTTCCAGATAATGGGAAGTCCCTGAAGCTTTTAGAAAGTGTTTTCTCATACTCCATACCTGGTATGACAGCTGCTCCTTTGCAGCTATGGGGAGTTTGTGGTTTTCCATTTGTGAAAATTCAAGTGAAATCTATCATTTTTTGGAAAGAGTCTAAGTCCTGGGGTTCTCAAATATCTTTACAGGTTGAGCATTTGGAAAGGATTCAAGACTCCAATCAGAGCTTGAATATGTGGAAATATTTAACTCTCTAAGAAACAGTATATAAAATAATCTGTTTCTCTGCTTGATGGCTATTTCAGGATTGACTAATGACTTGTCTTGTTGCCAAACACCACGGAGATGGCTCAAGAGGATAGTTTCTAGAACCTGAATTTGTTGTATTCTATCAAATGAAAACTATTTCTGCATCAAAAACCTAGATCTGGGAATTTACATATAGCAAGATCATAAATGAACTTTTGAACACCAGAGTTCAGAAGTAGCTCCGCTATATTTATTCAATGAAATGTCTGCTAAATCTTCTTCCATGGGAATGAAGAGACTTTAAAATAAAACAGAAAAATAAGACTACTGTATTAAACACAGGCATCTCCTGGGGAAAATTCTTGCATTTCATTTCGTTGGTCTGTGGATCCTGCTGCAGGGAAGGATTTGATGGCAGAGAGCAAAGACTTCTCCACCATCCTGGTCAGAATGTAACTCCTCTCTGGGGTTTCTTTGGTATAAGGATAAGCAGGTAAACTTGCCCAAATTCATTTGGCTGTGAGCAAAGCTATTTGACCAGCATAGAGCAAAGGCTAATCCATTAGCTTTGGTTTCATTATTTCTGTGATCATCTCTTCTCTAGCAAGGGTAATATTCATGTTACACATGTATTCAGATTATAATGATATAAAGCGCTATTAATGTAATGCAGTCTTGCTTCCTGCTCAATATAGGTTAGAGACCTAACCTAATAATTAGTACATGAAATCCATAACTTGTGTTTGAAACCGTTTCAGCAAGAATCTTGATTTAGGGCTGACGCTGATGGCTAATCCACCTCATACCTAGGCAGAATGTTTCAACATTTATTCTCGGCATTATAAATCTGCACATTATTAGTGCAAGGTTGTCTTGCAGTAAGCTTTAAATCACAGTTCGCTTTGTGCCTTTCTTTGCTAGCATTTAGAGCTATCTGCTCTGAACTCTCCTTTCCCCATACTGGTGCTTGTAGACTATGATCAAGTTACTTTTTAATTTTCCCTTGGACAAACTAAGTACATCAATCTTGCTAAAATCCTCTCTATAGCTCTGTTTTCCAGAATTTGGTGACATTTATAGCTCTTTTATGGATCTTTTTCTAACTTGACAGCATCTTTTTCTCCACAAAATGGAGAATAGAACTGGACATGGCACCCAACACTGCCTCACCAATATGACTTCCAACATTCAAGCTTCCCATTGACTCTAGAGGGATTCCAGTCTTATACGGGAAGAAAGTGACCCATGTTCCCAGCTAATGCTTTGCATTTGTGCTCATGCTCATCTGGCTGTTTGTGAGATTTCCAACTCCTTTTTCATCACTACTTCAAGAGTCTCCACCTTGCCACTTTATCCTACACAATCTGATCTGGTATCAAAGCACCTTGTGAACCTGTGCTCAACTCCAAAACTACCAAACGACACTTCCAAGCTGCATTGCACAAGACTTACTGCCTCAGGAGCTTACAAGCAGCAGACTTGCATGCCAGGGGACCTGCAGAAATACAAGATAAGCAAAGGCTCCAGCACAGGCAGAACAGAGTAGGAGATAGAAGATATTTAATAGACACTGCTGCTCTAATAACTAAATAGGACTGGAGAGGCAGTGGGAGGACACAAGAGCAGGAGCACTTGCACTGCAAGCCGCCGTCAGAAGCAAGACTGAGGCGTACAGCACCTGTGAGACAACCTGGGAGAGGAGTACAGGCTTGACAGTGAACGAGAAGCCAGCTTCAGACCCTCCTTGCACAAACCAGCTTGCTGCCTGCAACCTGAGCTCAGCTGACAGCATGTCACTTCAGACACGCTGTCCCCAAGACTCCCTGGCTCCTCCAGGAACGCACTCCAGCTTCCTGCTCCAGCGCCACTGCTCCCTTTGGGGTGCACACACAGGTAGCAGCACCCTCAGCCTGCAGGGACAAAGAGATGCAGGTAAGTGCCATACATACCCAGAAAGGCGGGATGCTCTGCAAGGCACTAGTGCTGAGCAGGACCATCTGCAACCTACGTGCAAAGCCTCCATACAGTCAGCACGCAGCAACACTGGCAGCTTTGCTGCCATGCATGCACATACTCATGGTCCTAGTATACTTCCAACCTTACAACTGTTTTGTATCACATATATAATACTCACATATACACACACGAATATTTGTACATATATACATAGGTTTAGACCCACAGATTTTTTGAGAAAATTATGCACCAGGGAACACCTAGGATCAGTTATGGAAGGTCCCGAGGCTTCCAGAGAAGGAACTTCTGCCATTGGTACAACTGTTACTTTGTCAAAGCAGTAAGCAATTTATTATGTCCCTTTTTTTTTGTTCTTTTTCCCATTAGCCTCCAAAAACAAAGTCCCAGAGCTGAATCAGCTTCTGCTTTTAGAGTCTCCACTCAAATTGCTTCTACAATTCCCATCTTTCTCTCTTTACATTACAAAAATATAAATAGTCACATCGTCATGAGAGGCAAGTAGAGACTGACTCTTATGGGTAAAAAACAGATGTTTCCCAATCTTCCCTAACCAAGTAATATTTTATATATGGCTCTTCAATGGATTTATAGCCAATGAAGGGATGTTACTACATTAGCTCATGGAGGGGGTGGGTGATAAAAACTGCAAAGGAAGAGCCAGACAAGGGAAAAAGAAGCTATCCAGAGCGCTGCAATTGGAGAAGCATGACAAATGGGCAGCACAGTTTTAGAGGGCTTCGACAGCGAGGCAGATTGCCTGGCTGGGAGTGATTGTCCGCAGCTGGAGCATCACAGAGACCATCTGGTATTTCTTAAACATGCTTTCCCCAGGTGATCCAGTTCTTGGAGTGCCCCAGCAAAGAGAATTTAAAAAAAAAGGTGATTGTCATCCCCATTTCTAGTGTTCCCCTTGTTCTTCTAAGGAGTTAATTTGTTTGAAGCAGTGTCTCCTAAAATTTTGCCACCTTTTCAAGAGAAAAAATATATTTAAATTTAATTCATGGAGATTTTCTATTTCTTTAAGTCAATTATTTTGTCTCTTGGCACAGCCACCACATATAAAACTTAATGAAGTAAAAAAATAGATCCAAAGTTTCCTTTGAACACCTTGTAGCCCACTCGCCCCAAAACTGACAGCTTGGGGCCCCACCAGTGCTCACACTTGCCTCCTGCCCACAGCATGCCCATGCCGAGACTGAGAAACAGTAGAGCCATGACCAAGCCTGCAGCTCGAGCGCCTCTTGTTTCCCAGAAAAAAAATCAAAGAACTTGTGCGTTGGTCCAGGCGTGCCCTGCAGCAGCGGGTGCCCTGGCAGCGAAGGCGCTTGCTGGAGCCGCTCGCTCCCCGTGAGGCTGCAGCTCTCAGCCAGCAGCGCCAGGAACCAGCTAACGAAGGGAAGCGCGGGAGAAAGCTCTAAATAATAAATGAACGGACAGATGGAAAAGGGGTTAGAGCACGCAACAGGAGAAGCGATCTCAGGAAGCAAACAGCGTTCCCACCAGCAGGCAGTGCCCCCACCGAGCAGCGCGGTGCCGGCAGGAACCGGGTCCAGCCACCGCGATGAGCCCCTCGCTCCCCGCCAAGGCCGGCTCCCAGCCGCCGCTCTCCCTGCTCCTCTGTTTTATCCATGAATTATCCCAGCCGCAAAGCAGGGGGCTGCTGCTTCCTGCATGTCACAGAGGAGGCAGCATGTCCCTGACTCCCAACTTCCAAGCAGCACACAAACACCATCCCTGTTTCTGTTGTGTTTTCAGGGGGAAAATGTGTAGGAATGGCGAGAGAACTGAATTTAGAGATACTGTCCTCACTGCAGTGCAACTTGCTATTTGGTCAAATTATATACATATACACGCACATATATATATGTATATTTTTTAATAAAACACAGCAAGCTCTCACCACACAGCTCTCCATCCTATCCACACAGACATTCCTGCAAATGTGTGTTTGAGAAAAGCTTGCAAACCTGGGCAAACAGAGCATAATCCCAGTCAGAAATGCATACACATGGTGCTTTGATTTCCCCAGGCTGAGAAAAATTATATGAGCAATTGATGGAGACAAAAATATTAGATGGAAGAATTCAAAAAGAAAATCTAAAGTGTCTTGGTAAAAGTGTTTGACAGCTGAAAAACAACATATCCAACCAATATGAATTAAGGGAATTTTGGCTGAAAACCCATCCTAATTCAGTGACATAAGCAGCAATAACAAAACAATATAAATCACAATTGTAAAGCTATAGAAATAGCAACCAACTGGAAATTACAAAGCATAGAAAATTGATAAGGTGTTTAAAGACATGAGGGAAAAATTCACACCTTGCAGAGTTTAGATAATAGTGGACTTTAAATATAGAGGGGGAAAAAAAGGAGCTATGAACAGATGTACAGCCATCATTATCTGGTCATGGTAAAAATCACTAATGTAATTACAAAACTATAAGCATATATGCCCTTTTGGGGGAAAAAGGCGCAATTATGAACTGTTATCATAAGATGATGATGTATTTCACAGTTTGTTAAAAATGGATGGAGATGTTAGATAACATCTGCTTTAGATAAACGCTGTTAAATCACCCAGCCTGGATAATTTGCACCTAGGAGTGCGCTAAGGAGAACTCTGACCTGTTGATACTAATTTTTAATAAATCTTGGAATGCTGAGAAATCCTAGAAGGCAGGAGAGCACTAACCTGTACTGGCAGTTAGGCAGGACCAGCTGAACTGGGAAACCACAGCCAGCCAGCCTGACAGCAGATCTAGACAAAAAGAATTAAGAGCTAACACGAGAAGCAGCTGATAAGTAATTATATTCATCTTGTTTAACTAATTACCAGTCAACATATGTTGTACAGAAAGAAGTGCTGTCTAACTGATGTCACAGCTTGATTTAAGAACTTGTGTTAATGGAGATGATTTGACATAACTGGATGGATCAAAGTGGGTAACATGAGAAAATGCAGAGAGCCATCTTCTGATCCAGCATTCTTCAGAATTTTTCAGTCATTTAGGCAATGACGTAAAACCGTTCAAGGTCATTTGCAGATAGCACAAATGAAGTTTAGTAAATAATGAACAACACAGACTACATTTACCTTCTGATCCGATTTGCACAGCTAAATGGCCGCAGACCAACAAAGCAAGCTTTAATTCGGCCAAGTGCAGAATACCACCCATATGGGAAAGCAATATAGTCCCTATCTGCAGGATGGAAAAGTCCACCTTTCAATACCATAAAACAAAGCAGGAGCTACAGAGACTTTTACAGAGTAAAGCTCAAGTTGAAGGAGCCAATTCTATCCAATTCATGAAGGAGAGGAGGAAAAATGTGATACACACACACACACACTTCTAACTCACCTGCTGCACAAGGGCATGGATCTGGCACAAGGGGAGGAGGGCTTTCTAATTTGGCAGAGAAAGGCTGTAATTGCTTAAAGTTAGCGATGCACAAAGGCATGATAAAAAGGAAAGTGCCACCAACACAGCAGATGAGAACATCATACAAGATGTGGGTGATCTGGGGACCAAGCATAAAACAGTGGGGGCAAAACTCAGTAGTACAGAGCACAGCTATGCAAGTCTCTGTAATGCGAGGGTGGAAGGAACACAGACATCATCACACCAGGGATCTGCTTTAGGCTACAGCATTGGGGAGATCAGAAGCACAAGGCTTATTGGGAGCATCTGAAGTAAGGAACTTACTGGTAATTAGGGACCTCTAACTAACCACACATTTGCTGGGAAAGAAAGACATCAGACAGCCTTGCATCAAGTTCCTGGAATGCACCAAGAAAAAACTGTGAAAGAAGAGACAGGAACAGAAGTGGCAAAGAGGCTCCTCCAGCGTGGATTCCAATCAACAGGAAAATTTTCAAAAAATATCACAATAGAAAGAGCAACACTGGCAAGAAAGTCTAAAATGAGAGCATTCACATTCAGATTTTTTTTTTTTTGGAGTGAGGGGAACACTGAATAAAAAGCTGTATATTTTAAAGAACAGAAGCTTTAGAAAACTCTGAGGATTGGCAAATACAATTTTGTGGAAAAAAATAAAGGAGAGTTTGGGAGAGACGGTATTTTGTGAAGATCCAGCAACAAGGAAAAAAATGCAAATTGTCCCAATGCAGCAGAGTGATAAAGAACTGGCACGTTCGAGCTGCCGGCTCTGCTAGGGCTCACAACACAGGGAAGGGAAGGGGAAACTCCATCAAGCTGCTCGTGGATGAGCACAAAGAGCCGCTCAAGGGGCAAAGCCCAAGCACCAAGCGCTCAAAGGAGGTGCCTGCAGGCAGCACTGCGAGCAGCCGCAAGGAGACGTTTATAACTACATCAGCAGGGAGAGACAGACCAAAGAGTTCGTCACCTCCTGAGCAGGGAGAAAAGGTTAATAGATCGCTGTATGCCACTGAACGCGCCACAAGTCCCTGCCGAAGCTGTTAGTACATGTCAGCCCTCCCCCCTTCCGCCAAAATCTGGTTTCTGTTAGGTTTATGTGTTTTCTTTATTCTCCACACAGCACCCAGAACTCGCTGGTTCTGGTAACGACATTACATGTCATGATGTATATATAATTGGTAATTTTGAGATATGCAATTTATAAAATATTTCCTCTTATGAAGCTAGTTAAATTTAATAAACACCAAATACACTAAAAAAGCCACGTTCCCCGCAGTCACACACACAAAAATAGCCAAATCAGATGATGAGAAAGCCAAAGTGTTGCCTAACAAACTAAATGGTGTCACCTGAAAAAGAGATTCACCCTCCTGACCTCTCTCACACTCTCATATGCTGTCAGCACACAAGGAGTTGTAAAACTACTAATTAGGGTAAGAGAAGGCAGGTGATCCCAGGAGGTTGGCTTGCAGCTGTCTCAAGAAGCAAAGAGGTATAAACTGGGACACAAGAAAGATATTTCACAATAGCCAGCAACTTGCAGAATCACACACAGGGACAGCTGAAAAGTTGAAGTCTTTGTTGGTTGGATCTTCATACACGCACACAAAATGGTTAACTATAAACATAGGATTAATGCAATTAAAAGTAGCAGGACAAAACTAAATTTTAATAGCATTTGAGAAGCACAAAGATTACTTAAATAATTTTAATGCTTCTAAATGGTGTCTGAAGTCCCTCAGCAGATGAGAATTTTTAGGAGACAAGTGATATTTCAGAAGGCTGGAAAAGGGCACTATCTTCAACAAGGTTTTAAAAAAAAAGAAAGAAAGAAATTTCAGGCCAACCCTCACAATCACAATTCCTGGAAAAAAACTGTGTAACAAATCACCAAACAATCCATCTGTTTGCAAGGGCTGGAAAAAATATGCCACATGAAGCCAACCTGCTTTCTCTCTTCAACAGAGCAAGAAGGTCTCATCTGTGAGAGTATTATCTGCGAGACCTGCATACCTTTATTTTAGCTAGGCTTTAAATTTCATTTCACATAACATTTTAATTAACAAATTAGGAAAACAGAATCTAAACAAAACTCCTCACAGCTCATTGGAAAAGTGCACACAAAAAGGCAGACGTGAACATGCAATGTTGTCCCAACAAAGTCCATGATTATGCTGGGGGCGCGTAGACCTGAGTGTCATGCACAAGATGCACAAAATAGTGCTGCTGCTCTGCCGCAGTCGAGACAGGCCTCGGCTAGAGTCCTGGGCTCCTTTCAAGGCAACAAGCTTTTAAAAAGGCAGCACAGACCAAGTGGAAAGAGCCCTGGGGACATCAACAAAACACAGAACCAGAAGGAAATTTTAAAAGGGCTGAAAGGGACCTCAAGAGGCAGAATCAACCATGCATGTGTCATTCAACTTGAAAATAACACGGCCATGAGGAAAGAGCAAAAGAAATGAAGTTGTTCAGCACAGAGAACAAAAGTCTTAAGGGAAACATGATAACAGGCCTCAAATATGTAAAAGATTTCTGCTCAGAGGAAAAAAGAGTACTGTAAACTGCTGTTCATATCTACAGGGATATGACATGCCATAATAGGTTTAAATTGAAGCACGAGGTTTTTTAAAAAACAAATAAATACATTCCACATTGTTAGTTACATGATAGACATGACGGCCAAGGAGAATATGGACTCTCTAGCACCAGAGGTTTTAGGAACAAGGATAATTTTTCATCCATTAGGAGTCAATTAGCAGTGGTGTCTCTGCAACCTGTGTGATGCCCACACCTCACCACCGAGCCCTGACAACCTACTGGTTTTACACACATGCATCCATGTATTTCAGACACACAGCAAATGTGGCTCTCAGAAACCCGCATAGCAAAACTAGCCACCTGGCTTCAGAAAAAGCTCAAACAAACAGCTGATAAAGGGACAAAATCCCCCAGTTACAGGAAAGTGTAATTCCTGTGCCATATTCAGCTTCTCGGTTCTGAGCCTAGTGTCTCAAGGGGGACCCACAAACCATCTCCAAGAGGGAGTGGGTTCTAACTGTTGAACACTAAAAACCATGGGGTCAATATAGATACGCCTTTAAGTCGTAGTTTTTCCAGTCCCTTACTCCCAGAAAAATCCAGGGACTTTTCACAGCCATTATCTCTACTTCCCTCTTTCCCATAGGAGCTAATGACATCATTGCCTTCCTCTTGCTAACATTTGACCACTTCACCACCCGTAGCTCAGCTGTGGCTAATCAGCAAGACAGGGAAAATATTTACAACATCTTTTTAGCTTTGAATGTCGCTTTTCCCATTTCAAAAATGAAGAAGGGTTTTTGCCTCCTACACTTGGTCTGCTTTTTTTCCAGTCCTATCAGCAGATCAGGATAAAAGATACTGTCTCTACTTACAGACCTTTTCCAAAAGGAGTACAGGTATAGTTGATTTATCAGGGAAAAGGCTAGAAGATGCCCTCTTGAGGTCTTTTTCAGATCTCTTTTGTATAGTGCCATGAATACATATAATAACAGAATGTGCATAATGAAATGGTCTGCAATAGAGAGAGGGAAAAAAAAAGAAGTCCAGAAGTCTGCAATGGATTTGCTACAAAAATATCAGAAAATACCATACATAAAGCATGAACAATTTACACAAGACCCAGTAAAACAGCTACTACATGCAATTCTCCCATACAGGCCGTGTTGGGCGTATGCTGTTGATCCCTAAAAGATGCTAAAACGTCAGGAAAGCAGCACTTACCTCTGCAATGAGGCCAGACCTTCCCAGGTCCTGTCCCAAAGCATGTTCAGCACCACAAGCCAGTGACACCCCCCCCCACACAGAGCACTCTCCATGGAGGTTACTTATAACTGGAGATAAAATCATGCATCTGGGAAAAACTCCAGGAAAAAAACACAAAACTAAAAAGCAGAGCCACTTTTCAGCAGCGCAGGCACCCAAAGCCCTCTCAGCCCTACACCCAGCTCTCTGCACAGATCCCAGTACAGGCAGTGTCCAAATCCCAGCCTCCCTCCTGGTCTCCGCAGGATGAGTCCCACGGACACATCCTGTTCCAGGACCCCCATCTCCCAAAACAACTGCATTCAGCAGGATCTGCAGCGCTGCTGGTCACCGTGGGAGGCTCACAAGTGCAGGAAACACAAATGTCACAGGTGCTTGACCTGAGCCATGTGATCCCCTGCCAAGGAGCGAGAGCAACTGTGGCTCTCGCTGCCTTTGGGGGAGAGAAGAAAAACACATTTCTGCAAGGCAGCTTCTCACTCGTGGAGGTCCTTACACAGATGCACCAGCCCAGTCCCCTCTCCAAGCCACCCGCACATGTAACACCCAGGGACCCCACACTGACACCACCGCTCACAAACCCTCAGCTCTGCTCACCGCTGCAAACACCCCATGTGCCGCCACCACCACCAGAGAGGGCATCATTCGCAGCACTGCTGCAGACACAATCACGTTCCCTCCACCTCAGCCACCGCACACACTGGTATTACTCACCTGAGCCAAAAGGTACGTCTGTCCAGGCAGCAACAGTTCCAGAGCAGCCTTTTCCCAGGAAAGCCTTGCACAGGCCTCACAATCACTCTTACAGAAGCCTCAAAATTAGATGCCAATGTAAAGCACCTAATTGCAACTTTAGACCCGCCCCCAAGCAATGACCCTCAGTCTCCTCCTGCAACTTTGATCTCCGTTTCTATCAGCTCCTACCTGTTTCTATGCCCCCTTGGTGCTTCTTGGTGGAGCTGGGAGGAGGTCGCTGGACTCTGTGGAGGCCCTGGACAGTGTGGGACTTCACGGTACCCAGCAGGAGGAAAACTGCCTATTCCCTGGGGAGAGCTTCCTTCCTTGGTTCCTGGTTTTGGAGGCTGTGTCACACAACATGACAGGCTGGGGGTGCTCTCACCATGAACACTGCATTGCCTCACACAGTGCGAATGGGACAGGCAGGACAGGCCTTTGATCCAGGGAAGCAATCTGCATTGCAGCTTCAGGCAGAAGGTAGGACAAGAAGAGGAGATATTTTTCCCCCGTTCCGTCCACTGAGAATGAGAAGTGCAGCAGAGTTTGGCTGCCTTGGGATGGGAACTTCTGAATGCAAATGCACTATTTATGGTTCATGGTTGTATCTTGGGAAGCTCAGTTACACTTCACAGAAACGCAGAAGGGGACAGTTTCTCACATATGTCTACTGACCTTCTGAGCAATTCCCTCTTCCATTAGGCTTAACTGTCTTTACTTAATAACAGCGCAGAAATCAGCATATATCCAGTCCTTCAAAGTACAAACACAACACATAAACCCAGCATGAATTGGCACTGCAGATGGAGGGTTTCAGACTTAATCTGCTAAAGTTCTGCCTGCTACTGCCCTGTTCCCTGCAAGCTCACTGGCTAATACCATGCGTGCATCACATCTCCCCTGTCCCAGGGCATCCGCTCGTGTCACGCACACTGACACCCATAGCTCTGCGGCTCCCAAATCATCTGAATGTGACCTGGTCCTTTCTTCCAAGGATTGCAAAGCAAGGGAGCCAACTGTAGCTATTGCAACTTCTAATCCTGCAGATACCGGCAACTTGTTCCACCTATTTGACTTGAAAAGAGCAGAAAACTGTTTCTACAAAAGGACTGGTGCTCCTCACCTCTCACCTCAGCAGACTGGGCTCCGAAGCAGGTCACAAATTGGAGCAGAGAAGCCTAGGCACTCTCCTGCTCTACCATGGCCTCCGCGAGAGTTCAGGAGATGCTGATCTGGGAAACAAGACACCGATTTTGGAGCAGCAAGGGGACGTGTTGGAGATTAATAACCCCAAAATGTTTTATAGCATTTAAGTAATACTGCCACAGATCAAAGATGATCACTCATCTCAGTGAGGCAGACTCAGTAAGCCTGGAAAGATCACGTACAGAAAACAAATGCAAGATGCAAGAGAAAGCCTGCAGACAGGAGCAGAGGAAAGCTCATACTTGTCTAAAGAAATTGAAGTGGCCTAAGCCAGAGGCTAACATATGTTCCTGCAGGAGCAAGAGCCAGAAAGACTGCCTGGTTTCAGTCAGTCTCAGTTGTGTCTTAGCACACACCAAAAAAAAAGCA
This sequence comes from Crypturellus tataupa, assembly GCA_034781795.1. Taxonomy (NCBI): domain Eukaryota; kingdom Metazoa; phylum Chordata; class Aves; order Tinamiformes; family Tinamidae; genus Crypturellus; species Crypturellus tataupa. The sequence continues at coordinate 115,112 of JAWLRI010000213.1, forward strand.
AAGAACACACATTTCGTTTTAAGACACCCTCTTACCTTGGAGGTACCTGCTGCTGGGAGAAGCTCAAATCCCGGTATAAAAATGCAGCCCTGCCTGATCCCTGAGATAAGGAGCATGCTGGAAACTACATGTCGCTAGCAAATACATATGAGAAAGCCCCTGGTTCACACAGGGATGTAGCCAGGGACCTACAATTGCCATGATGCCTCAGGGACTGCTGAGCTGCACTCTGAGGTTCTCATTCGTAAATATGAGAGGACCCAGCATGGAAGTCCAAGAGCAAGATCAGAGAACAACCTGGGCAGAGAGCCTCGGAGGCCTGGTCTGCAGTGTTTCCAGTTGCTCATGTAACTGAATCACTTGTGAAGAGCAGGAAGTGAAGGTGGCTTTTTACCCAAGTCACTGCAGTAGTGGCGGTAGTCGCGCTGGAATAAAGCTGAGTTCATGGTGCTGTTCTTACTCGCAGATGCTGGTGGATTAGCTATGCCCTTTCTTCTCACACGACTTTGGGCAAGATGATCCATTTATGATTCTTTGATATAAATTGCTACCGAAACTAGCAATGTGAGGAATGCCTCTTGCACGGAGGCTTGGGGCTGAATGCAATCTGGATCGGGTGCTAAGCTCTGAAGCTCATCCACAATACACATATTGCATGGGACCAAGTGTCTTGTGGATACAAACCGTCAGGGGAGATTCCTTGTTTGCAGGGTCCCCGATATTCCAGCCTGGCAAACTTAGGGATACCCTTCAATGTCTGTCCCCAAGGCAGAGCTGCATCCTTGCTCCTGAACTGTTCCCCTGGGACCTTGCTGCTGATCTGGGGTCTCCCTATAGCAGCATACAAAAATCACTGTGCAAAACAAAAAGAAGTCCTCAAGCAAACTCTGGCTGATTGAATTTTGAAGGTAAGGAATGCCCTTCTACAACAGATGTACAACCCCCTCTGCCCACCCCAAACACCAGATCCATCACAGAGAAGGGAAATATTTACACAAGTTAGTAGAGTTCCAGTTAAATATTATGCTTAGCTGTCTAGAGTCCATGTTCTCAGACTATGTCTATGAAATAAAAGATTAAACTTCATAACAATTATGAAGTCGTTCTGCCCACATTCAGAGGGATTTAAAGGACATTAAAATAGTTCTTTGGGTAATATTACAGTGAAATTGTTCTCTCTCTCCAGGAGAGCCAGAGCTAAAACCTCCTGAACTATCCTGTAAACACACTTGGAAAGGCTAAGAGCTGAGCTGATAAGCAGGTAGCACCTCTGCTCTGCAGGTTCTGTAAAAAATGTGAGCAATGCCTGCGAGCTTTTGAAGCAGCAGGGAAGGAGGACAGGGGAGAGCAGCTTCTCTTCTCGAGGGAAGTTTGTTTAGTGGAAAGTAAGCAAGTTGTCAGGGGAAAAGCTGACAATGTTGATTCCAGCAGTTGTACTGGGAATAAACAGCCAAGTGGATTATGTTACAGGGAATGAGAAGCGGTTCTGAGGATCCCATTTAAATGCCGGGCTTTTGGGAATGGTGCGACTCAGCCAGGCTCGCCCACGGGCCCTGGGGCCCGGGCCCTGCCAGGCCACCTCAAGGGTCCTCAAGGGGTCTGGCTGCAGCAGGGGCTCTGGGGAATCGGGCTCAGTGCTGCAGGGCCGTCCCCACCACGGGCTCGGAGCCGGGTGCCGGAGCAGGGACGCGGCAGCGGGCAGTGCGGCTGCTCAGGAACCCTTTCCCGCTCGGAGCCCAGCTGCAGGGAAGGCCGGCGCGGGGGTCTGTGGAGCTGCCACAGCTCTCTCCTCCCCGCCGTCGGGTGGCCACTGCAGATAGGGTCTGCCGTAGCCTCCCCGGCCGGAGCGGGGGAACCCCCCTTCCCTAAAAGCTGGATGTTTCCCTGTCTTGCAGGGGAAAGGCACCAGGCAAGACAGGAAGAGGAGCTTGTTTGATTTATTAGTCTCTTCCTCTTCCTTGTCTGTGGCTCATCCAGCTGTAGTGATAAAGAGAACAGCTATGAAAGGACACTGCTGGGATCCTGTCCTTCTGCCCACTCACTGCCTGAAGACATCAGTCCTTTACAAGCACCATTAAATGTGTATCCAAAATGTGGCAGTCTCTTCCATCCTTTGAGATTCTGTTCCATGGATAATACAAACAGTTGCCAGAAAAAAAGTATCATCTCAGCTCTGTCTGGGCCATTATCCCTTTATATTTGCTCTTTAATATTTACTGGGTTCACACAAAGTGCATGCTCTGAAAAAAAAAAATCAGCTGCAGCTTAAAGGACTCCAAATTTAGTAATTGCTGCAGCCCCATCGACGTGAATATTTAGCAGGGAGGTTTCTACAGCACTTCACCTCCTGTGGTATTCTGCTTAGATCAGACTTCAGAAAACGTGCTGTCCTTGGGCACCAAATCTGGAGTGTCTGAGTAGGTGCCAGCTGCAAAGGCCTCATGAGTCCACCGCGATTTCCTGTCCATCTCTTCCCTCCCAGCACCCAGTGATCTTGGTGAAAAACAAAGGTGACCTGAGAGATGCTGAAAGGTGATGTGCCCGAGGGTTTTAACAGACCTGGGAGGTAGCAAGAGCTGGTATCAAGTCCCAGCTCCAGAGCTGGTCTCGCAGCCTTACCTGTTAATGTGAGGTTGCTGTATGTGTTTGAAAACTGCTCCTTTAACAAAACCAAGTGCATCTGAGCTGCCTTTTCCCTCTGTAGCTCCAACATAATGTCAGGATGCTGGGCGATCTTACAGCCTTTCTGCTTATCCAGGGCAATGTCACTGCGAACAATGTCTACAGCAAAAGGGAAAGAAAAAAGGGAGATGGCCAAACCTCAGCTTTCATTTTTACCAGATGCATGGATCAGAACCAGCCAACATGACAGCCACACAACCATCATTCAGCATAAGCAACCCCCAAAAAGGGTCCAGATCCCT
>JAWLRI010000213.1:141264-163669 GCA_034781795.1 Crypturellus tataupa
GTGGTGGCTCTGCGCCTCGCTGCCCGGCGGCCCGGCGGCCGCGGCCCCGCGGGGAGCGCCGTGGCTGCCCGTGCTGCTCTGCGCCGCCGCCGTCTTCCTGGGCGGCGAGGTGCTGCCCTACTCGGTGTGCGCGCGGCACGGGCTGGCCATCGCGTCGCGCACGCTGTGCCTCACGCGGCTGCTCATGCTGGCCGCCTTCCCGCTCTGCTACCCGCTGAGCCGCCTGCTCGACTGGGCGCTGCGGCAGGAGTTCAGCGTCTTCTCCACGCGCGAGCGGCTCCTGGAGACGCTGCGCGCTGCCGGCCCCCACGGCGACCTGGTGCGCGAGGAGCTGGCCATGGTGCAGGGCGCGCTGGAGCTGCGCACCAAGGTGGTGGAGGACGTGCTCACGCCGCTCGCCGACTGCTTCATGCTGCGCGCCGACGCCGTGCTCGACTTCGCCACCGTCTCTGAGATCCTCCGCTCCGGCTACACGCGCATCCCCGTCTACGAGGGCGACCGGCGCGACAACATCGTGGACCTGCTCTTCGTCAAGGACCTGGCTTTCGTGGACCCCGACGACTGCACACCCCTGCAGACCGTCACGCGCTTCTACCGCCGCCCGCTCCACTGCGTCTTCAACGACACGCGCCTCGACACGCTGCTCGAGGAGTTCAAGAAGGGTGAGGCCGTCGGGGCTCCCCCCGCGCTCTCCTCGGGCAGTCCCACTCTGCTGCCTGCCCTGTGTGGCCTCCTGGCCAGTCCTGGGGAGCCTGGGGTCCAGGCGCTGCCTGCATGTACTGGTGTGGCCGTCACCACTGGTGTGGTGTCATCGAGACAGCCCCTGAGTGGGTCGAGCGTCTTGGCACCAGAAAACCCTGGGACATGATGGAGCTTTTGGCCCCGGGGGTTACAGGCTCATCAGAGCAGGCAGGGTCCAAGGCCGCTGTGGGGCCTGGCGTGCAGGCCCAGGAGCTGCATGCCATAGGCAGGGGTTACAGCAGGAGGCTGCATCTCAGTCCTTGGCTCTCATGTTTTCAGTTCAGAGCAGACCTGGAAAGGGTTTGTACGTAAGTGATTGAAAAGAAGGGGAAAAGACTAAATCCTTAGATATAACTGCTCTTTCCTTGCAGCTCCTGCAGCGCTCGTAGTGCAGCAGCTGCCAGCAGCCCCGGAGAGGCTGAGTGCAGTATATCATTATCCGTACCTTGAGAATATGCAGCATTTGCTTTTTCCCTGCTGGGAACTGTGAAACATATTCCCGTGTGCCATCCAGTACATCACACCATGGTGGCTGAGGCTGTAAGAAATGGCTGCACAGTGGCATCTTGCATTATGTAACGATAGAGGAGGATAACACAGAGGCTCCTTTGCTGCCAGTGGCCTCTCTGCAGCAAGCAGAGCTGATCATGTGAGAGAGGCTAAATGAGTCCTTGCCTGGCACAGAGAAAGCCTCTCTGCGAATCATCTCTACTAGTTTACAGAGCTGGGGTGTGAGGAAGCAATATTTTATCTGTACCAGATAAGTGATGAATGATCGATGATCAGATACTCGCAGGGCAGCATTCTCCCCAGAGGTGCACAGCTGTGTCCCCATCACCTCTCAGGGCTACAGGCAGAGAAACTTGCTTGGCATAAAACATGTAACCTCAGTGCCTCTTAGTGTGCCTGCTGGCTGCGAAGTTTGTACAAATTGGCAAATTCTTGTGTTTTTAAGTAACAAGGCTTTTAACAAAAACATTAAGATGGTCCTCTCAGTTCAACCTTGATGAGTTCTGCAGTAATTTCCCCTCCCTGCACCTCCCCTGTCTCTAACATAGTTGTCTCCCCTCTTCCTAACTCATTGTGCCTTGCAATTCCTTCTCAACCGCAATTTCCTGCACCCTGCTAGAGTGTTAACAGAGGTCACTTGATCTCAGGTGAGAGCAAGTCAGGTATTATCAAAGATACCACGTGAGTTTAGCATGTCAGCCCTTGGGCAGCCTCCGCTGCATTTTTCTCCCCTTTATTAAGATGTATTCAGGTGTTTATCCCTCCACATTTCTTCTCCAACCTGGAGCTCTATTGATCCGTAGACCTGTAGAAATAGGCTTGTGGCTGCTTAGCTCGCTTTGTTTGCTCTCCTCCCCCTTTCCTCTTCCCCGTATAACACAAACACTCAGTTTTCTCCATTGTGTTGTTACCCCAGCTGGCAGGTGCATTAACAAGGCTTACTACTTGCCATGCACTTTCTCATACTAGTCCTCCTCTCAGATAAGTATTTTCCAGCCTACTTCAGTTTGGCTCCTGGGATTTTGCTTTGGGCTCTCACTCCCATACATCTATGTCCCATTTTCACCTCCGTGGGTGTTTAGTATCACCCCTATGTAGAACTGTCCCTTAAATGTCATCTTGTTCTTACCTCCTTTCTCCTTCCCCCCTCCTCTTTTTTTTTTTTTTTTAATACGACTAAAAATATTTGTTACCTTATCTAACTCTGCTCAGTGTTTAGCGATTCCTGCTCTTCACCCATATTTTGTTATCCCCAGGGATTGCTATTCTCTTCTGATTTGCCTTTCTCTCATTTCTAGACCCTCTGTTCATTCCCAGCACCCTGTATTTGTTGCTGGACAATAGATCCCCCAGCCCAGCCCCGGACCCCTCCTAAACTCTCTTTTCCCAGCTCCAAACACAGGTTTCCACACCAGCTTCTGCCCTGCAACAGACCTTCCCTCCAAGATGCCTTGGAGCAGCAACTGCCTTCGCAGTCACATCTATTGCTCTTCCAGCAATACTTGATTACTAAATATCTAAAATAAAAATTTCCTATTTGTAATTAAGATCTTTGTCACTGTCTCCTTTTTTTCCTGTCCATTTCAGTTATGCTAAAATAGCTTGTTTGAAGAAATCAAGGTTTCTTTCCACAGGCAGATTTTCTGTGACATCTCTGCTGATATCCACATAGCTTCATTGCTCATTGGTTCAGTGCCTGTCTAATGAAGACATCCATCACTTAGCACATCCAGCCTGCCTGCAGGACTGCAAACACTCTCACTGATTATAAGGCCCAGTCTCATTCTAGGAAATTTAAGTCCCCAGTGAGGACAGTGATCACTAACCACCTCCAAGTCTTCCCTGACACTTCTGGAGCTACCTTGTTAGCTTTCTTTTCCTTCTCCCAAGCTTTTGATTTAAATACTTTTTCATATTTTTATTTCTTTGGGTTAGGGCAATGTTTATATAAAGTATTTACCAATTTTATATCTTTCTTTCCTGAATAGCAATTGTACTTCAAAATTTGTTTAAGTAATGATTATATTTTGCCACATCTACTATGCTTATGTCATTTTTGCATAATACATAAGTAATTTTAGATTTTCTGCCCAAACTCCTTGTACTAATACACAAACATCTGTGTTTTTCATGAAAATGTCAACAGTATGCTTAAATACAGTGTTTTCTGTGACTCTTGCTCATACCACCATTAGCGCTTTCTCTTTTCTCCTCCTACACAGTGATATCATCTTTCTGTATTATCCTTGTTTACCTGATGTTTTTCTTTTCTCTTAGCACATTATCCTGGCCCTGAAGATCATCTCCCTCCCACCCCCCATGCTAGACTTTTATAATGGTTTTTGAAGAGAAGTTTTCCTTCACTAGTTTGTGGACTCATTTGAAATCAATACCAGTAAGACACATTGATGCTTTTTCTGAAATGGTTTAATACATATGTAAGCAGATATACCCCACTCCAAAGAGGGCTCTGTGCAGCGTTTTGTGTGCCTACAGGAATTAGGTTCTGTGGCATTTCCCCCAAGGGAAGTCTGTGGCTTCAGACTGCCTGAAACCTTTAAACTGCACAGAGTAGTATGAGCTTCAGCAGCACCAGGAAAGCTCATGGCCCAGCATGGTTTCCTCTGTCATGAGCAGCTGTCAGCTCTTGGCTGACAAAACACAGCTCACCGAGGCTGAGGAGAGGTGGCCAAGCTCTCCACATCTGCCCTTTTGCAAAAATATCACCTTCTCTCTTGGTATTTCTTCCTAGAAACAGTCAAGCTGAGAGCCCTGAGGGAGCTGGGAAATGATGACAAAGGCTGCGAGCAGCAGGAAAGGGGAGGGCGACCTGCTAGACAAATACCTTGGGCTTCCGTATACATCCCAAAAGTGCCAGGCACCTGCTAAAGTTCTATGAAAAGTGACACTGCGGCAGCGTGGGGCAGTTCTGGCTGAAGGCAGGCAGGGGCTTGGGCTAGAGGAAGGTTTAGGTTTACCCTCCCCAGAGGCTGGTGGAACAAACTCAGGAATAACGAGGAGCGGGCACCCAGGTTGGCAGCTCTTCAGGCGAGCTGGCCTGGCTTTCAGTAGAAGCTGCACATTGCAGCAAAGCATTTGCATGGTAGTGCTAAGAGGAGGAGTTCACCCCAAATCTGTGTTCCTCTTCATGAGCAATAAGAAGCTACACACCAGCAGGGTGACTTTGCCACCCACAGCATGAAAGAAGTTGGAAATATTGAACTGAAGGCAGAAAAAGGTTTGGAGACATAGTTCCTGCACAAGTGCTTCTCGAAGTGCCTGGCTTTTTTTATGAGGTCACAGTAGGAATTGCCTAGTACACCAGAGACTTAACTGCACCATATTTAGCAAACTAGAGCAATGTGGAGAAGCAGGTGAAATCCCAGTAAGATAACGTTTCATCTTCGGGGACTAAAAATAGGAAGAAAAGTTCACATATTTAGTGTGAAGTGTGGTGGGCGATGCAGCCCGTTTTCCTTCCTTCCCAGCAGAGATCCAAAGTGACACGTGCTGCAGCTTCGCTCCTGTACCGTAATGTCACATCGTGGCTTTCCAAGAGGTGCATGTTGCTCTCCAGGCACCTCTAGGGATGCACAGTCCTTTCCCATTGCTCGGGTCATTTACCGATCTTGGTCATCCTTTCCTGGGGTTGTGGGTTACATACAACTGTTACATCTTTCAGCAGGACACCTTCCTCTGCGGAAATTTGCTCTTGTGCTCATCCTTCTGCAGCAGGCAGGTACTGAGGTACTGCTCAGCACATAATTCTTCAGTCATTCAGTGTTTTTTAAAAGCTCTTGAAAGTAAATTCTCACAAGACGAATTCTCCTTTTTACTGGAGTAAGAAGCCTGCCGTGTGGAGGTCACTTGGGCACCAAAGTCTGCCTTTGATTTCCAAAATACTCCACAGCCTCCACTAGACCTAGAAACCAGTGCCTGTACTAATTCAGCTGCCTTTTTTGCTGTCCCTCCCCTGAGCCCACGGTCACTGCAGGCGTGACAGCCTCAAGTGCCGTCTTGGTTTCTACTGGAAAACGGTGTATGCCATGTGGCTACATCCACTCCCAGCAAACCCCACCACGGGACGGCTCGAGAGACACAGGACAGCCCCGTAGCGCCAAACAAGGAGGACCGTGTCCTGCAGTGAGGTGCCCTCACAGCCCTGCTGGTTGCTTCCCTGGTGCAAATGGGCATTGCCTCTGGCTGCGACTCACCGAGTGCAGGGTCACGCTCGGTGCAGCGTTGCAGCGATGCAGGAGCGCAGCCTCCCACATGCTCTCCAGTCAGGTCCCTCAGTTAGCTTCTGCTGCGAGTCTGCAAGGAGGGACAGAGGCACTGGCTCTTGCCTCAGTCCTGGGAAGGGCTGTGATTAAAAGCACATTGAGAAAAAAAATCCGAGTTGCAGCATGCTATTTTGTCATTTAGCCTTTTTTTTTGCTTTCCATTTTGTAGCTGGAAATTGTTCATGGCTTGCACCTATACCTTTAATGTTTTAATAGCAATTTTAGATTTTACAGTAAAACTCATGAAAAGAAATTTCCTACTCAAGATACTCATCTTGCAGAACAAGAGACTGGGTTAAAGCCTCTTTAACATTCCTCTGGCAGAGCACCTACATTTAAAAAAAATGATAAGGAAGCAGTCTGGGCTATTTCTGCCGCCAGCAGCACTTTCCTTCCCACAAGAAAAGACATTTTCTTGTTCAGACTCTGTCCTCCCATCGGTGAGGATGCTTTGAGGCAGACCAAGGTCGTTCAGGTACCTATGAAAAGCAAGGCTCCTAAAAACAGGCATAAAAGCTTTAGCTAGCTGGGCAGGTACCTTTTCCTCCAAGCTTTCAATAGCTTATATTTGCTCTATAATTTAACATTTTGAGGCATTAACTTTTTACTGAAGCTGTTGTTTGAAAAGAGCAGATTTCATGTTGCCCATAAAGAATTTAGTGCAGTCGTAGCCTGTGCTGAGCAGACACTTAATCACCTATAGGTTTCCTGTGTGTGAGCAGTCCTATGGAGGCCAGTGGAGCTATTCACACAAGTAAAGTTAATTGCCCATTTCTTCTAGCGCTTGCCAAAGCCAGGCTTTGATTCTCACTGTTTCACAGTGCACTTTTGCATCTGCGATATCCCTGTAAAACTCACACATGACAGTTTGCTAGTGGTGAAACAACTAGCCCTTATAATTCATTTCATTCGAACCATCAGGGAACGGTTATAATAACACAGTTTTGGAATCAGTTTTACAGATTTCAAAACTGTTTTATAACAAGTTGGGGGTTTTTAGTGATTTATATCATTCAGTCATACTTCCACCAAAACAGAACCACAAAAGAGCAGCCAGAGAAGAGGACACCACTTCTCCAAGGTCTGCTCCTGAACCACCCCTCCCTAGACATTAATGGCACCTCCTAAACTGACTGAAACAAGTTTCTGCCCCCATACCTTCTCCAGAAAGCTGTTGCATTTCCTATGTGTGAGTATAGCAGCTCCAGGGAGGCAGGGGGAAGAACCCAAGCTCTGTGGTGCTACCAGCCCTCAAGGGAGCAAGCACCATCCCCATCAGACAGGAGACCTACCAGCTTCTCCTGGCTCCCACTGCCAAATTGGTAAGGTCTGTTACAGAAGCCTTGAGAAGAACAAGCTCCCCATGAAGGGAAGCAATGAAGGACCCAGCCACGTGTGGGGGCAGAACCCTGAAAATGATTTCATGCCCTTCAGGAGGTGAATCAGGGCATACCTACCCTTTCCCAGGGAGATCCTCCTGGGAGCAGTAATAATTCCTACCAGGCTTTATGAGGGTTGTTAGGAGTGTCAGCTGGCTAGGAAGGGTTTCCCCTTTAACAGGCCAGGAGGACCTCCTAATTGCAATGATTTTCTATGGCTGGGTATCTACTCCTTTTTTAACATGAACATTATCCTGGAAACTTAAACCTGAGGTTTATAGTACGGCTACAAGTGTTTATTTTCTGTGAAAATAAAGAACTCTCAAGTGCTCTAACAGCCCTCCTGGCTCTGCCCCTAATGCAATGAAACGGTGGGTCTCCTCCCAGAGTAATGGTGCTGGGCTGTTTCTCAGTAATCTGATTTGCTGCTATGTGAGCAAGATGCTGGAATCACATTTCTCTGTGGCTGCTCTAGAGTAATTTGCGGTGTCGATGTAGGTGTTTGGCCAAAAAAAGAATTGCCTCCATTACTCTCTGACTGCCTTTAAGTAGCACCTAAGCTTTTTGTAAGGGTTTGGTGGTTTTGGGTTGCATGTAACTGTCATTAACAGAAAGCTTTTGGCCAAAAGAAATAACTTCTCCCCTCTCCTTGCTCACCCGAGGACTTGTATGAGACCAGATGGCCCCAGTGTTTGGGAGTGGGTTTTGGCAAAGGAGAAATTTTTGAAAGCTGGACTTTGCTAAGATGAAACGTAGCTGTTGCTGCTGTGTTGCAGCCAACTCTGCTTCTTTTTTTCTTTTTAAGGCTGAAGTCACAGTGCTTTATTACACACTGAACAGACAGTATGCACAAACCAATATATGACAAGAGTGAGATAGCCCTGGCCCAAAGAAATTACTGCATTTTCAATGCCCTGAAGATATCCATTTATTTTTAAAGTGTATCATCTCCAGCTTCATAGAAAGAACAACAGTGCTACTTACTGCAATGTTATTTTCTCCTTTCTAATTCTGTAGGCGTGGGAGGCAGTGAGCTGCTCTCTGAAATCTTGCAATAAAAGCTTGGTATGAGGAGGAGGGAATTTATACTGTGGAAAATGCCCAAGCTTTTCTGTGAGAAATGTATAGTGCTGATCTTTGCCTGAGAAATATCATTTGCTGGTCTCAGATGCAGGGCAGGGTTATTTGAAGGTCACATGTTCCCCAGGAGGGAGTGTTTTGCGGGACTGCCCTGGATGCAACGTCCCTGCCCCACAGAGGGGACAGCCCAGAAGTCACTGCAGGTGAGAGGAGGCTGCAGAAAGGCAGAGGCCCATCCATATTGCATTTCTATACAGAGGTAGCTTCCACTTCCCATAGGAGTAGCCAGGTTTGTCATAGGCATCCTAGGAGAAGCAGATCTAGAGGCAGGCGAGTGACAGCAAGCCCTGGGCATTACTCAGAGGTAATATTGCCTGCATAAGACCAGGGCAGGGACATGCACAGAGCTATGTCTGTGACCGAGCCATGCAGGTGAGGGCACCCTGTCTGCATGGACAGGTCACTGCCATGGTTTGTGCAAGCGAAGCGCTCTCCTGCCAGGTTGCTGCTCAAGGATCCCAGTGAAGGGTCTGTTGGGAACAGAGCGTCTCTGCAGGGAAGTCGGGGGGTCCCAGAGCCCCCCGGTCAGTGACAGTTGTGCAGGAGCAGCACCCCGTATGCATAGAAATATTGCAAGGGGAGATAAAAGGATAAAGCTCAGAGAGGGAAAGTTATTGGATGTGGTGTTCATGAGAGAGTTTTTCTCTCTCTTTTTTTTTTTTTTGTATTTTAAGCAAAACTAGAGGCTCAAACTTGTGTACACCGCTGAGCAGAACAGGACTCACAGAAGCAGTAAGTAAATCAGTGCTATTAATTGGCAGATCCGAGAAGGCACTTGAGCTGGAAACCAAGGAGTTGTTCAAGATCTGGGAACAGGATTCTGGTCAAGTTGTTGAGTAGGAACATAAATTAGAGCAGATGATAATGGAAGAGACAAGCCGAGCAACTCAAAACAGCTTACAGGGAGCCAAACAGCCAAGAGCAAACAGTGATGTTTAAAGTATGCCAAAAGCGAGAAGTCTTAGAATATGTCAGCACATCTGCCAACTTACTGGGGACAAGTGAGAAAGCCAAAATTGTGATTGAGAAACGCTGTGACTTCTGAGCAGAAGTCACCAACAGATCTGAGGAAGGTCCTGATCCCAGCTGGTTTAAGGTAATGGGGATGAAGCGCTGTGAGGGGCAGAGTGTGGAAAAGGCACTCAGGTGCAAGCTGATCATTTGAAGTATTCAGCCTCTACTTCCAGATAGTTCACCAAAGAGGTGAACCATCTGCTCAGGAGCTGAGAAGAAAGCTGCAAACAAAAAAGTGCAATTCTGCATTAAAAACAGCTGCCGTTCCAAGGAGCTGGAGGCTTTGCTTGTATTTTAAGAAAAGATTTAGGATCGGTCCAGACAGCAGTCGATAGAAGGATGTGGGGTGATCTATTGCTGGCAAGCTGATAGGAAAGATAATTACCAGCAGAATGAGAACACACCAGGAGGATAGGGCAAGGTGCTCCTAGGGACACTGCCCTCGTGGTGAGGGTCTCACTGCCTCTCTGCTCTCTCCCCACAGGAAAGTCCCACCTGGCCATCGTGCAGCGGGTGAACAACGAAGGGGAAGGAGACCCGTTCTACGAGGTGATGGGCATTGTCACCTTGGAGGATGTCATTGAGGAGATCATCAAGTCCGAGATCCTGGATGAGACGGATCTGTACAGTTAGTGTCCCAGAGCAGCTACTGCTGGTGCAGGACCCAGGGTGGGAGCCCAGACAGAGAGGCAGACATGTGGGTAGGAAACAGGCTGGGGTAAATCATGGTCCTTCCCCAGAGCAATTCATGGTCGTGGTGGGACTGACAAGAATGATGGAGAGATGCTGGTCAGGTGTTTGGGAGCCTTGAAGACTCCAGCTAGAGAAGCATCAGCAGCCAATGACTAGGGAGAGTCTGAGCAGGGCTGTGTGTGTTGGGAATGGTGCACCCGCAGCTAGTTTCCAAGGTCCTTTCCAATCCTGGTGCTACATCCAGCCAGAGCAACCCAGGAGTGTGTTCCTGAGAAAGCAGCATGTTTAGCCATGCGACTCCCTCCCCAAGCAGCTGCCACTATGACTGTGTGATGCACAACGTGTTTTGTACGTCCTGCTGATGTGCATGATGTTCCCCTTTCTGCATGCGCACCACATGCATGTGCACCACGTGGCTGCGCTGTGGTGGTGGCTGTGTGTCTCGTAACCCCTTTCCGCTCTCTGCCCCATAGCAGACAACCGGAAGAAGGAGCGGGTACCGCACCGGGGGCGCAAGCCCCAGGACTTCTCCATCTTCAGACTCTCTGACAGTGAGATGAGGGTGAAGATCTCCCCACAGCTCCTGCTGGCTACACATCGGTTTATGGCAACAGGTACCCCTGCCCTAGGGGAATAAATTCCCTGTGATCTGTCCCTGGGCTGGGGCTCTCCTCCCAGCAGTTTTGGGGGTTCATGTCCTGCTCCTGCCTCTGCTCAGCCAGTGTGGGTCCACGTTCGGGCTGCCCTTTGGGCCGTGGAGGGGAGGGCTGTGCAGCCGGGGAGGTCGCTCCCAACAGGCTCCCAGCGAGCTCCCCTGCTCCTGCCGCAAGCCAGGGGTTGGAGCCCCCATCCAGCAGAGCTGCGGGTGCCTCGCGGCAGGGCTGGAGCCCCTGGCCATGCTGAGCGAGGGTGTGTTGCCCCCTTTCCAGAAGTCGAACCCTTCAAGTCCCCCTACCTCTCCGAGAAGATCCTGCTACGGCTCCTGAAACACCCCAATGTCATCCAGGAGCTCAAGTACGACCGGAAGAACAAGAAGGCCTTGGAGCATTACCTCTACCAGCGCAACCGTCCCGTCGACTACTTCGTTCTCATCCTGCAGGTGTGCGGGGGCACGGGCTGGCAGGACTGACCCAGGGGGACAGGCAGCCAGGGCTGTGCAGTTGGCAGCGTGTGGTGGATCTCACTGTGCTGCATCGATCTTGGCTGGTACTGCATGGCCCCGGGTGGAAGTTGGTGTTGGCCAGCCCCAAGACCATATGTGGCCTTGAAAAATGGGCCAGCTGGCTCAGAGGGAGACTCCTCCAGATTACAAAGGCAGAGTTGCCTTCTGGGCTGCTCTGTGGCTTGCCAATGTGGTTTGGTAGCACCTTGCCCTCACCGCAAACTTCTACCCTCCAGGTTTCCCTCAATAACCCCAGCCACATTCCTCATCATTGCAGCTCCTGGACTGCTTGCTTCCCAGCTCTGCCCGCCCTATTTTAGCTCATTCTGCGATGGTGGCCAAGCCACAAAGTAAGCAGAAGCCCCCATCTTCTCCTAAAGGGTGGTGGAAACTGCACATCTGCTCAGGGTGCAGATAGGGTCCCTGCAGCCCTGTGTGCTCGAGGTGGCAGGACCAGGGGGCTACCAGACTGAGCAGGTTTTCCTCCTCCTTCTAGGGAAAAGTGGAGGTGGAGGTTGGCAAAGAAGAGCTGCGTTTTGAGAATGGGGCATTCACCTACTACGGTGTCCCAGCCATCATGGCTGTCATCTCCTCGGGTGAGGGCGATGGCGCCTCAGCGCCGTGGGCCATGCTAGTGGGCCGAGTGTGAGGACAGAGGCAGGTTTGGAGCTGCCTGAGCCCAGCGGGGTGCTGGGCGGGGGACCAGCCTCACCAGGCCTTGCCCCTGCTGCTGCCTTCGGAGGTGCAGAGCTGGCTGGTGGCTGCGGAAGGGATTGAGCACAGCTGTGGGGCAGGATGTGGTGGCCGGGGCCATGCAGGAGCTCTTTGGGCTGGGTGGGTATGGCTGGGCGCCACGTGTCATAGGCCATGGGGACTGACTGAGCATCACAGAGGGGCTGGCACCCCACTTCCACATACTGGGGACATCTCGCCAGAGTGGCAATGTGGGACCCTTCCTGAGCAACTCATGCGGCTTCAACTGTCATTTCAGATAACGACGTGCGGAAAGTGAGCAGCCTGGCTGGATCCTCCTTCCTGCGTAGGTATCTAAGGGCTGGCTGGGGCTCTTACACCCTCCTCCGCCCAGCGCCTCTCCTCTGCAGCACTGGCCAGGCTTCTCTGGGATCACACATATGGTGCAATTCAGGTGTCAGCCACCATCCCATGTCAGCATGCACATGGTGCTGTGGTGAACTGATAGAGATAAAAATAGGGGAGCCCCAGCACAACCCTGGTAAATCTCATGCCTGCACAGCTAACGAGTTAACGAAGAGATCTCCTGCGTGCAGTGGTTAAAAGAGATCTGAGCAGGGATAACCAGTTGTTGATTACCCCTGTAAATGGTTAAACTCTGGTGATTTGGGAGCACTCAGAAGTGCCTATGCCCAACCTGGCGCGTCTCTTACTGCAGTCGCAGGTGTTGCAGTTGGAGCTGCGGTGCAGATGGCAAGACAGGGGTGCTCTGCAGGGAGCTGCTCCCTGCAGGAACAGGAAGCTGCCAAATTCCACCTGTCGGGAGGTGCAGGGAGGGACATCGCTGTCAAACAGAGGGGTAGTGCCCTCAGGGCAGGGGACTGTAACTCCTGAGGGTTATGGTCAGGGTGCAGCTGCAGGGTTCATGTGTTTCTTGCTGCTTGCTTTGCTTTCATTAAAAAGCCAGCTCTGGTGCTGATGGGTCACACCTCATGGTGAGCGTTTTGCTCCCCAAGGCACCTGTGGTGCCCTCAGTTTGGGCAGAGGAAAGCTGGCTTCCCGCGGCACATCACTGCATGGCCACGGCCTGGTGCCTTCTCGGGACTATCCCTGTCCAGGAGGAGGGTTGTGCCCATAGGCAGCAGGGGACGCCGGCACCCTCATATGTGTTAGTGGTGCCACCTGCCGAGGCCCAGGGCTTCTTTTCTCCATGTGCTCCTGCATGATGTTGTGTCACAAGATGTTTTCTCCCATCCAGCCGCCTCTGCCTGTCGCAGGACATGTGTGTGTTGCTTGTGTGGTGTCACCCCTGAACAGCAAGGAGGCAGGGTGAGAGGCAGAGGTCCGTGGGGCGCTTACCTTGTCGGGCTGGTGCTCCTCCTTTCTCCCTGAAGCAAAGCCCAGCAGCAATGAGTGTGAGTAGCACATCGCAGTGGAGAATTCAGACATTAACTCTCGAGTACTAACAGCCTATTATTCATTAACCGTTGCTTGTAACTGTTTTGTAGCCAGGCAGTATTCGGTATCAGAGGCAAGGGTGACACAGCGGAGCCCTGGCCGTGCTTGCGCAGCAGCCCCGGGGAGCTTGCAGCAAAGGAGCACAGTGCAGGGGAAGGGCAAGCGCATGCGCTTATCGCTCTGTCCTTTGCTCCTGGCTGGACCAGCCTGTTCTGGGCAGCACTTCACGCTGGTGCTTTTGCTTGGACTTTTATTTGCAGAAAGCTTCATTCCAAGGGAGAACACAGCAGAGGAGATACTGGGGGAGGAGCACTGGGGGCAGATGGAGGGGGTTGCAGGGCAAACTTTTAGGGAGGGAGGGTTATCTCTAAAGCAAGGCCCCCACCAGGGTCCTAGTGTTCTCCTGGTTTGGAGGAGAGGACACCTGAGGGGTGAGAAGAGATCGGAGGAGGTGGTGATGAGGGCCCTGCTTCCGCTCTGTGTCCGTCTCTCTGTGCTGCCCAGTTGGTGTTGCTGAGAGACTCAAATTCCCATCGCAAGTCCCAGCGGCACTGCAATCTGCTAACCACAGTGAACAGGAAGGGACTAGCCTTGAAACTGTCACTGCTACTGCAAACCACGGAAATCAACAGTGGAAAGGGTGAAAAATGTCCAGCAACTTGCACTCCCTGAGGGAAAGGTCCAGGCAGCCCTCAGGGCCAGGTCCCGATGTGCCACATGCAGCTTCAGTACTTGTGGTGCCCCAGCCTCCCCCCTGGGGCCACTCTGCTGGTCACCTGTGTGTGGAAGAGAGTCCTGGAGCCCCAAACACAGGGGCTTTGCTTGTTTTATCTTGAGCCCTTTTCCCAGGAAACTTTCTCCACCTTCATCCCTCGTCCCTCTCTCCGTAGTGCCTGTCTCAGTGTCGCGCACATTTGCCTTCAGCAGAGGGGACTCCCTGGCCGGCTCCCCAGGTAAAGGCGCACGGTTTGGGGAAGGGGCTGGACCCTGCTGGGCTGCAGCCACAGCCCATGGGACCCTCTACCTGTGCATGCGTGGCAGGGCTGGGGTGTTTCCCAGCATCCCAGGAGGGAATGGGGATGAGGGGGAGCTGGAGGCAGGCCTGAGGCCTCCCCCTGCTCCTGCTTCCGTGGCCCATGCGGCACCACAGGTAAGAGCATGCATTTTCCACTCTCTTTTCCATCTTTTCCCCTGCATCCTGCCTTCTGCCATGGTCCCCATCACCTTCCCTCAGTAAACAGGTCCCCATCCCGCTGCAGCGGGCTGAACCGCTCCGAGTCACCAAACCGGGAGCACTGCGACTACGGAGGCAGCACCACGCAGCTCTACAGTAGCAGCAACAACATCTACACCCCCGACTATTCCGTGCACATCCTCTGCGATGTGCAGTTTGTTAAGGTACCTGCACTGTCCCCTCCTCTGTCCTTCCTGCCCTGCACCCTGCGTTGCACGCGGGTCCTGGGAGAGCCACGCGTCACCGGTGCCGTGGGGGTGCTTGGAACCCTTGGTGAGCACTGCAGGACCGTGTTCTCGGGCCCTGCGGCTGCGTACCAGCACCGCGGGCAGGGCTGGGGAGCTCCTGTGTCTCCCTGGGAGGCCGCGGTGCAGTGCTGAGCTCACGCGAGCCTGCCCAGATCACCCGGCAGCAGTACCAGAACGCCGTGGTAGCCAGTCGCATGGACAGCTCGCCCCAGTCGCCGGATGTGGAGGCCTTCAACGACAGGGATTCAACCAAGGCCTCGACAGCTCGCGGAACCCCCCAGACACCCAAAGAGGACACCACCGCCCTCCTGAACGAGAGGAACAGCATCCTGTGTGAGTCACCCTTCCCTGCACAGTGCCAAGGCAGACAGAGAGGCCCTGCTGCAACTCCCTGGTGTAGGGGCATCCCCGCACCAACACGCCAGGGCTCTCCAATATCTGCCCCTCTGTCCCTGCAGGCAGCCGGGCCGACGGGCTGCGCAGCCCCAGCGACTCGGTGTTCCTGCGCATGGAGGGGATCCCTTACATCCAGGAGGAGCTGGCTGACAGTGAGGAGAACTGCAAGCAGCAGAGTGAGTCCCGGGATGGGAGATGAGATATGGGGGGCAAAGAGCACGGGCAGCGAGAGCTGCAGTGGCCCTGGCGCTGCCTGGAACCGCTGCAGCCACCTGGGCTTTTGCAGACAGTGAGTGCTGCAGCACTGCCCTGGACGTGGAGTCCCCAGGCAGAGAGGCTGGAACCAGCTCCCCTTCAAGCGGCTCTGAGGAGACCCTGGGCAAGAGGCTGCTGAGATCACTGAGTGAGTAATGACAGGGCTGGCTTGGAGCACGGGGTCAGTCATGGTTCCCCAGCAGGACTGCACCTGGGGCTAGCGTGGGGAGGTATGTTCTGCAGGCTGGTTCTGGCCCAAGCCTGTGCCCACCTTGCCCTAGCACCCACCTCACCCTCCCTTGCTGCTGCAGGTGGGCGAAAGCAGCAGCAGTCACTGGAGGGTGAACCAGCACCAGAGGAGAGCTCCAATCTCGCCCCCTTAATCACCTGAGCAGCCGCGTGGCTGGAGCACAGTGCTGGAGGCCTACGCAGACTGGAGGTAGGGCTGTACCCATCGGTGAAGCATCCCTTCCCCAGCAAAGTTGATAGTTTTTAAGAGTGTTAAATTGAGTTTCTGTCTTGCAAAGCCAAAGGATGGGGCTTGGAGGGCTGCAGAGACCCATGTTGGGTCAGCAGGAGCAGCCCTGCGCAGGCACATAGAGCTGGGGGCTGGAGCAGGGTCAAAGGGATGCAGAATGGAAACCCACAGTCTTTTGTGTATAAATGGGAGTAGGAGAACAACCAAGATCTTGATCTGTACTTCTGTAGCTAGGAACATGCACCTGTACCAGTATCCCACCGTTTGTGCAATGGTTGGCCAGGGAGAAGGGGCTCTGGCCAGCAAGTTGGGGACCCACCTGCACCAGGCTGTGCTTGTTTCTTGCAGGTCTGCAGCATGGGGGTCTCCTGCCGTGAGTTTCACGTCCAACAGCAGCAGGTCTGCACTCGCTCGCTGCCCACCTGCCCGCTCGTGCCGCCCTTCCCTGCAGGACTTGTGCAGAGCCCCGTCCCCAGGCAAGAAAGGCTGACCCAGCCCAGGCAGCCTGGACCAGCTAGCTGGAGTCCGAGGGCCCTTGCCCAGCTGCTCCCTGGTAGCAGCTGGTATCAAGGAAGAGGTGGAGAAAGGAAAGAAGTATCTGGTACGGTGTCCCTGCGAGCAGAGCAGGGAGGGGCGGCCCAACCCAGAACTGCCCCACAGCATCATCTATCATCCCCATCCCGGTGAGCCCGGAGTGCCGCGGTGCTGGGTGCTGCGCAGATGTGGTCTCCGCCACAAGGCACACACGTGCTGTTCGGAGGTGCCACACGCAGCTCAGGGCACCAGTACCTATTTGTGCTGTGCCTAGCGACAGACACATTTGCAGCGCCTCATGCACCCTGACCATCACCACAGCCCAGCACTCCCCTGCCCTGCAAGCCGCAGGGGAGGGAGCCCCATGCCCTGCTGAGCATTCCCTTCCCTCCCTGGGGAGGGCTGCTCCACACTGCATTTAACCATCCTCCTCTCTGCTCGTGGATACCTGTGCAGGAGAGGCTCACACTGAGCCGTCAAATTGGTACAGACCCATCAGTAGTTTTTGCAGAGGCTGAATGCAATGGGGATATTAACATTAAAAGTGAGTTCTTGCTGAGCAATGTCCTCTCTGTGTCAATGGCTGCATGGAAAGATATGTTAACATCTCCCACCAGATTAAACTTACCTCTTGTACCTGTGGCCATGGGAAAGCCTGGAATAGTCGCTTGCTCTCCAGAGCTGTAGCTGTTTCTCCAAACGCCGAGCTCTCAGGAGAGCCAGAGGAGGCAATGGCAATGCAAGGAGATGGCCTCTGCGCATCGTACTCACCTCGCTGTGTTTGGGGCTGTCCTCATTGCAGCTGCCTCCAGACAGGGAAGGCACAGCAGTGCCACAAAGGCCTTCACACACCTTTGATGAGGGGGCAAAGGGACCCAGGGTCTCAGCCCCCTGTTCACTTCTGTTTTAGAGCTAGCATAGCCAAAGAGAACAGCTGGAGACCCAGGTCTGCGAGTGCTTCCCAATCCCTCACTCTGCTCTGAAGCTGGACGCCAGGGCAAGGGAGTAACAGGCTTTCCTGCAGTGTTGCTCCAGGGAAGCCCTCAGCACTGCAGTGTCTTCTAATTGGAACTACAGGCAAGGACTGGAGAAGGAGCACAGGAATTCCTGTCATCACACTTGCAGACAATACTGGGATACACATGCTGGGCTACAGCCTGGTACATAACGATGGAAATCTTATGGCCCATCAGTGCTGATCAAACTTCAGCTGTAGTAACCGCATCCCTCTCTGGGCACTGCCCTTCTAAGGAAGCACGAGGCAGCTGAAAGGAGGCCAGAGGAAAGTGAAGGCTACAAAACCTACCCAAGAAGGCTGAAGGAAACAAGATCATGTAATCTTAGCTGGTGAAGGATGTGAAGGGAAGAGAGGAAGTTTTCAAATACATAAAAGGCTGTTGCAAAGAGGAGGAGAATAATCTGTTCTCTGTTGCCATGGTAAATGGGATAATGAGCTTACATTGAGCAAGGGAGAAATTCAGGTCACTCATTAAGAACAGGCATGGTAAGGCTACCAAAGCACCGGAAGGATCACAAGGGGGTTGGGCCAGTTCTGCTCTCAGAGAGCCGTAATTGCAGCCACTGTCCAAAATGACACCAGCTGGTTCCTTTAATTCTCCACTCGGGACCACCACTAGAAGTCATTCTTGAACAACCACCCACCTTTCCAACTGTAGACTGACTGCAAGAGGGAGAAAAGCCACCTCTGCCTGCAAAGGGAAGGCTGCCTCCATCCCGCTGTCCTGCGCAACACACTAACCTGGAAAGGACAGAGAAGCCTCATGGTACATGAGTCAAAGGGGAGTCCAAGTACCTGTACTGATGAGCTAAGCAACACTCAAAGCAGGGCAGTGTCCTGAAAGATGCAAAGTACCTGCTTCATTTCAGAAACTGCAAGCACAGCAGGTGAACAAGGCACCATTTTGTGCTTTGCAGTCTAGGCTGTAGCAGAAGCAAAATAATCAAGGCAGTAGCAACTATCCTGAATGATGTGAGGAAAGGATCCCCAGCCCCTTCCCTCATCTTGGCAGGGGGCTACTGTATCAAGGTGGCAGTACCAGCTCCCAAATAGACCTGCGACTCTGAATACAGAAAGCAGGACCAGATGGTCCCTGCTCTTTTTCAGTGCCAGAAACTCAGAGTGCTCCTGGCAGAACCTGGTGAACCTAGAGAGACTAGGAGAGAAACCTGTTGAGAAGGGAGAAAAGGAAAGACTTGCTCCTCAGTAGATGAGCAGCAGGCCAGCAGCTCGGAGCCAGGGAGGACGTGGCTGTCTGGGTAAGATGATTGTGCAGAGAACAAGCACACACAGACAGAGAGAGGAACACAAGACTGGCAAGGGAGAAAGCAGCAAGGAAGAGTCCCCCTCAGTTCTGGGTGCCACAGCAGTAAGTAGTACAGCTCCATAACACAGGCTTTCCTCAGGCAGGGGCAACACCAACACGGGGCAGGCATCACAAAAGGCAGGCTAGTGTTCAGAGATGGAGATTTAATTTTCTGTCAGCAACACCAAGAAGCAGTTACGATGATTACAAATGCTTGCTCGCAAAAGGCTCAGAACTGTGTGGGGAAAGTCAGCACTAGCTTCACCCCACCAAAATACTATGGAGTGACACCAGGCCACAGACCTGGTGGGAGCCCAACCGTTCAGACTGTTATCCCATAACAAACTGCACTAGCACAGAACTCAGTGCAGATCAAACTATCAGTTACACGGGGTTGATTTGGTTGTGTTACAGATACACCAAGCACCCAGAGACAAGGTTGCTGTCAGTCAAACAAGAGCCAAGAAGGCCCCACCACCACCTGGGTGAATTGGCTTGCCATATTGCACGTGGTCTTTCGGAAAGGCCAAAAGATGATTATCCCTGATGGAGCTGCTACTCCTGTCTTTATTAAACCCCCCAAGGGTATGGACAAGGCAAGCCATGAGCAGGGAAAGACATGGACTACAAGCTACAGCTTTGGTGACTTCATTTAAGTTGACTTCATTTAAGTTTGGTTGTTCACATGCTTGACTGGATCCTTGTGACGGCTTCATGGATGGACTTGGCCACATAGTCCAGGTTCTTGGTAGTCAGGCCACACATGTTGATGCGCCCACTGGCCATCAGGTAGATGTGTTTCTCCTTGATCAGGTACTCCACCTGCTTAGCTGGGGAAGCAATTGGACCTCAGGTCAAACTGGTGACCACACAGCTCAGAAAAAAAAAAAAAGTCAAAACTGCTGAAATCTTTCACAGTGAGGAGAAAACTTCCAGCATTAGCCTCTGAAATGCAGTTTGATACTTTGTCCCTGCCTATCCACAGTGGCAGGGATAGAGAGGACAAACCATGACCTTAAAAAACGTTTTCCAGCTAACTGCAGTAGGAATATCAGGACCTCAGGGAGCTCCCCAGGGAAAAACAGCCTAGACTTTAGCTCATTTCTGTCCCAGCACAACCTTCCTCACCCAATCCTCCCTTCCTCTCCCAAGGCTGCACCAGACAACTTGCTACTTACGGTTAAGCCCTGTGAAGCTAAACATGCCAATCTGATCTGTGATGTGGTTCCAGGTGCCTGGGGTCCCAAGGGACTCCAGGCGAGACCGAAGCTCTGAACGCATCAGCAAGACCCGATCTGCCATAGTCTTCACATTGTCCTTCCTGCAGCAGGTAGGAAGCCATGAGCAAGGACAGCCTGTCTGTGCTGGAGCTCTCTAGCTAAGCCTGGCACTGAGACTCCCCTTTGCCACTGGCCCTGGCAACACTCACCACTCAGCAAAGAGCTGTGGGGAAGCAAGGGTAGTTGCCACAATGCGCGCTCCTTGGGACGGAGGGTTGGACCAAGTGGTGCGCACAATCTTCTCCATCTGGGAAAGCACACGCTTCACGCTGTCTGCATCCTTCCCCACCACGGTCAGGTTGCCCACACGCTCATCTGTGAACAAGTGAGGACACGTGAGCCATTGGCCCCACACATCACTGCAAAGCAGAGCACTCCCTTCCCCCCCAGCACATCAGCCCCATCTGTCTGGGTACGATGCTGCCCGACCAGCTTGCTGACGGACACTCACTGTAGAGCCCAAAGTTCTTGGAAAACGACTGTGCACAGAAGAGCTCAAAGCCCTCGGAGACAAAGTACCGCACAGCCCAGGCATCCTTGTCCAGGTTGCCAGAGGCAAAACCTTGATACGCTGAGTCGAAGAATGGAAACAGGAACCGGCGCTGCAAGGAGGAACAGTATTAGAGGGAACCCGCGTCCCCAGAACCTTCTCTTTATCCCCTCCACTGTCCCCATGGGAGGGAAAATAAAAACATTTAGCTTCTAAGTAAGTGGCAGGGCCCAGCAAGACCAAACTGGGACATTTTCCTTCTACTTGGGCAAAGGAATAGAGAGACCAGAATGGTCAAGAAAAGGCCAAATGCATGAGGAACCAATGTGGCAGCTGCCTCCCCCATGCTACAGGAGCACAAAGGGGGCACAACAGAGATGTGCTATGTTACATCCTGTGATCCAGCAAGAGTCTTTGAAAGTCTTTCTGCCTTGCTGCACCTCATCCTTCACAGTTTGAAGGCAAGAACTTGGAAACCGGATGAGGACTGGGATGCCTCTATCCTCGCAGCACAGGCATCCAGCATGTGGCCAGCTTCTCCCTTGTCCAGTGCAACTCTTCCATCTCCTACCACATCTCATGCCATTTCTGAGAACCCACTTTGGGGATTCTCCAGCTGGCTCAAAAGTACCTGTCCCCTCAGCACTGCTTCAGCCCCAGCAGTTGCCCTTACCTTCATGACAGCAGCAATTTGCTTCCACTCATCTGGAGTAGGGTCAGTGCCTGTTGGGTTGTGTGCACAGGCATGGAGGATGAAGATGGAGAATTCTGGGGCTTTCTGGGAAGACAGCAGGTCTTGGTTACACACACTGATATTTCTTAGCACCCAGAGCAGAGGCTTCCGCCTACTGTGGGTACCAGCAGCCTCTTAAGCACTGATCCAGGGTCAGGCAGGACACAGCCTCCCACTGACAGCACAGGACCTGCCAGTCCATCCCAAGCCAGTTTCACTCACCTCCATGTCATCCAGCAGGCCATGGAGATCCAGCCCCCTCTTGGCAGCATCCCAGTAACGGTAAGTTCTAATATCTTTAAAGCCAGCATCCACAAAAACAGAGTTGTGGTTCTCTGAGGAAAGAATTCACTGTTCAGAAAGGCAGCCCCTGCCTCCAAGCAAGGCACTTTCTCCAGTCTCAACAACTCCCTGAATGTCAGCAACAGATGCGACAGAGTCATTTCCTCCATCCACAAGAGCAAGCCCCGCTTCCCACTGCCCAGGCACCCGCACTGGGAGGAACTCAACTGTCCAGGCTTTGGCCACTGACCCACAGGGCTTTCTGCAAGGAGCAGGCAGTTCTAATGACAACACTCACCCCAGGATGGAGCGGAGATGTAGATTGGGGTTGCTGTGTTGTTGTTTCCGTTGTACCATCGTCTCAGAAACTCTGCTCCAATACGCAGAGCGCCTGTCCCACCCAAGGACTGAACACTGCCAATCTGGAACACAGAGTGTCTCCTTCAACCTTAGACCCTTCCAAAATTACAAACAGGTTCCAGTTTTTTGTTATTTTTTGACACAAAGCAGACCCCCAGCGAGCACCACAGCTGCTTATTACAGGGAAGGTGCTCTATTCTTGGACTTTGGTTTCCTGCTGGGCAGCCACTAGAAGTGGAGGAAAACAAACTCCAGCCACAGCTCAACTCCTGCCTTTCTGTGAACCTTGTGAGTATTCACACAAACAGCTCTGCACACTCAGCTTTGCACATTAAGCCGTGACCGGCGAGACACCCTTGCCAGAAGTAACCCGTCAATCCCGCCCAAATGCCCTTGCCGTACGTCACGCGGAGCGGCCCCGCCGGCCGGCACCTACGCGGTTCTCGCTGATGGCCGGGCTGCTGTCGCCCAGCGCGATGCGGGACGCGTTGGCCCGGAACTCGGGCAGGCCCAGGATGGGCAGGTACTCGTGGCTGAGACTGTCGTCGGCCGCGATCATCCGCTCCACCTTCCTCACGACGGGCAGGACCCAGGGCTGCCCCTCGTCCGTGCGGTAGGCTGCAAGGCAAGGCAGAGCCGTCTCTGCGGCGGCCCGGCCCGACCTGCGCGGGGCCGCCCGGGCTGCCCCCGCCACGGTGACGCTGCTGTCCCTGCCGCG
>JAWLRI010000213.1:165811-179409 GCA_034781795.1 Crypturellus tataupa
GCGCTGCCCCGGGGCAGCCGGCGACCCGACGAGCTCCGCACCACCGCAGGGGCCCCATTGCCACCCGCTGCAGCCGCCCGGCGGCTTCTGGGGCGGCATCGCGAGCGCTGCCTGCTTGTTTGCTCCCCCGCGCCTCCCTTGCGAGCTCCCCTGGCGCTGCTCCCGGCTCTGGCCCATCCTCTCGCTCGCAGCGCGGCCCTGCCGGGAGCATGGCGAGGTCCCGTCCCGAGGAGCTCCCAGGCTCCGGGCAGTGACGGCCCCGGCGGGTGTTGAGTGCGGGACTTGCTTTCCCAGCGCTCCTCCGAATACAGCTGTTTTCTCAGCGCAGGATCCAGACGGAGGAGAGTAAAATGTTTTCATTCCAAGCTCCCGGGGTCAGGTCATGGTTTGTCTAAATGGCTTTTGTTGCTGTAATTATCAGATTAGCTGATCTCTGGCAGCGCGTTTCGGGGCAGCTACATTAACTCTGGATCCCGACCCCCTTGGCCCCCGCCACCACCCCGGCCAGCTGGGGAAACGAGTTTGCAAAGGGACAATGGGGAAGCAGGGGCTGAGCAAAACCACAGGGTAGATCCATGCATGCTCTTGAGCCCCTGACTTGGGGACAGCCTGCACACTTGGGGTTGTCACCCCAAGTGACACTGCCAACCCTGGATGGAGACTCCTTCTCCACGGGCAGCGGGTGCAGCGGCGTCGTGCTGGGGACACCTTCTGCGACGCCTGCGGCTGCTGAGTGGTTGAGCCCTGTGGAGCAAGGCCCTGACCCAGACCCCGTCACGGCTCCCGTGGCTGCTCTCGGAAGCGGCCCCAACACTGCAGGTCCCCGTCCTGCAGGGACATCAGTCCTGCCGCAAGCAGCTCCACGGCCGGGAGCGGGCGCTGGGGCCACCCCCCAGCAGCCCAGCGGGGCGAGGGAGGAGTGTGAGATACCAGGCGAGACGGAGAGCGTGACGGGGAGATGAGAGAGCAGGCTGAGGGGCAGATAAAGAGGGATCAGGAGTTTCCGGCCCCGGGCGGCCCTCTCCGGGTCCGTCTGTCAGCGCCTCCGCGTGCTGATGGCACCCAGCCCTCCCGGAGCAGGGGGCCAACGGCCCCACTGAGAGGCACCGCTCGGGCGCAAGGGGGTCCCCAGCACCGCTCCGTGGGACCCCGTTCGCGCTAGCACCCTCCGGCGCTTGGCAGCACCACACCTGCGCGGCCACCTGCCCCAGCCAGGGCAAACTCACGCACACGCATCTGCCCCTTCCACGCCTGCAGGTGGGAGCAGCAAGGGTTTCACCTGTACCAAGAGAGAAACTAAAAACATTCAATAAGTCTAAATCAGAAAAAAAATGTTTCTGTGTAAAACCAAATCTCTAAAATGTGATTTCGCTGCTTTTCAGTTCCTGGAGCGCTGTAGTGCTGGAAGATTGCGCTTTACCACCTGAACAGTTCTGGGGTGGACCGTGTGAAGGTTCTACTTCAGGAAACATCTAAGCCTCCTGGAACACTTCAAAGCATTTCAAGAGCAAAATTTTTCCTAAGACAACTTGCTCATGCAGGAAGATTTGGCTTCATCAAAACATAATTTTCCAATGAAAAAAAGGAGTAGTGGAAAGTCTACTCCTGACATTTTTCCTAATTCTCACCATGAAAAAGCTTGGTTAGCGCCAAAGCCACCTTCTCTGCTTCCAGCTGAAAGCCCATGAGTGACATAAAGCTGTGAGGACAAGGCTCACACGTTCCTCAAAATAACAGGCGTATCCTCCAACTTGCCAGCGCCCAGGTCTATAGCAACACTCACAGCAGAAACCTGCCTGAGTCCTGCTGGGAAATTGTATTCCTGGAGTATTCCTTCAGCCACTTGACAAAACCCACTGGATTTATGCTGAATGTGGGATTTGGCATTATAGATCGTAAAGGTATTGCTGTATGTCATAGTTTCAATTGTCATTCCTGAAACAAAGATGTTTTCAAGTTGACTAACAATCCCCTCAGCCACATGACACTGGCCCTTCCTCAGGGACACTCTGGGCCCAGGTTGGCTCACTGGGTTGTCTGGCTCACTCTGCCTTCCTTCTGCTGGTTTCTCTGCCTGTTTCCCAGGGCTGTTGCTGTGATTTATTCTCGCATGGACACCCTAGAGTGTCTCTAAGTCCCATCTCAGAGCGTGGATCTGTCAGGACCTGCCACATAGTCATGTCATCATCTCAGGGTCTGCTTGTCCTAAGGAGCAGCTCCTGCCCAGAAAGGAGCAGGCAAGATCTCATCCATGTGCTTGCCAAAGGATGAGTTGGTGCTAATTTTCCCTTCAGCATTAGCACCTTCTGGCAGATCCCTGCAGGCCATACTAAAGGTTTGCAGTCTCTGAATCTGATGCCCTGGCACTGCAGCCTGTCACTCCAGGCATTAAAGGTGGTGATTTCCTAACGGTACCAATGGCCTCTTCAGAGAACCAAGTCAGACTGGGCTGTAAATCCTGGAGAACACCCAAGCCCAAAGCAGGAGAGGGGCTGATACATCAAGGTATGGCCTTTTGCACAGTCGAGGAAGCTGCTTTGGGGACCCCTCGACACAGTGACATGTCTGCCACCATCCAAGGGCTTGGGGTGCACTAGAGGCACCCTATGGTAGAGGCAGAACTGGAGGGAGCACAGCGGTGTTGTGCTGCACACACACAAGAGGACCGGCACCTGCAGGGGCAAGCGCAGCCCGTGCTCTCGGGTCACCGCGCTGCCTGACACCTCCTGTCCCACCTCCCACCCCACGTTGCTCTCGCCCTTCCCCGAGCTCATCCCATGCCTTGCTCCCAGCTCCAGGGCTGGCGAGCAGAGCTCCCTGCGGCACTTGCAAGCTAGAGGGTCGCACAGAGTGTGCAGTGTCGCCAGGCCGCGGGACGTGCTGCGCCGCATGGGCCGCACCGCCGCCGTGCACCCAGGCCGACAGCCAGCTCGGCAGGGCTCCCGGGGCACGCAGGAGTCGGGGCGTCCGCGGCCCAGCCGGTCCCAACTGGGAGGCCTCGGGGCACTGCGGATGCTCCTGCGCGGTCGCATGGGGCCGGCGAGAGGGGACTCCCGCTCCCTGCGCCTCGCGGGGACCCCCGTGCCATGGGTAGCTTCTGGACCCCGGTGCAGGAGCAGATTTACTGAAAACAATTTATTTAATATCAAAAATAATTTCTTGCCGCGTTGTGGCTGGCGTCAGCCGAGCGCTTACTCACCCGGGAATTCAAACAAAGGCAGCACTGGCGCCCAGCCAGGGGGTCGGGCGCTGGGTGGTCGTGTCCATCCCGGCCTCGGACCCGCCTCTGGGTCACTTGCGGGCTTGTGGCATGATGTCTCCATTTATTTATTGGAAATGTTTGAACAGGAAATGCTAATGGTTTGGGTTTGCAGAGACAGCTGGAGGGGTCCGGCAGGAGCTGCTGGGAAGCAGAGGACACGCTGAGACCAGGCAGCCAAGGGAAAGGGGGAGCTGGTGCCACAAGCACTGCTGGGGGGATCTGGTCCTTCCGTGCATTTGGGATAGTGGACTCAGTGGGAGGCAGGAGCGGGGAGGGCCTTGCCAGCTCCACTGCCTCCTCCTCCTCCGAGCGCAGCCTGCACTGTGAGGAGCAGCCCTGCAGCATGCGGGAGCGCTGCCCCGCACGCGCCGTGGCTGCTGCCCGCACCGGCGCTGCCCGCGAGGCGCCGCGAGCCGCGGGGAAGGTGTGGGGAGACTGTGCGTTGCCCAGTCCGAGGCGCAGCCCGGATAACATGGGAGCGTGTGGGAGCGTTGCTCCCCGCAAGGGGGTCGGGAGGTGCCTCGGCAGCCTGGCGCGGCAGCGGGCTGTTCCTGCACTTGCTGATAACACGGGAGGTGAAGCCTGACCCAGGAAACCAGGCAAGATCCACAGAGATAAACTCCGTGCAGCAAGACAAAGGCACTGACCTCTCCGCAGCACAAGCCGCAGCATTCCCACAAGCACAGCAACAATTCCCAGGAGCTGCGCACGATATCCCAGCGAGACCCGCAGGAAAGCCCGCGGGAGAGCCACGGGAAAGAGCCAGGGAGGTGACGGCACAGCCCGTGCTGCCTCGCGCCAGGAGCACACGCTCCAGTTACTAAGCACATCTGCTGCAGTGGTCAGCGGCCTGGACAGTGGCAGCAAGGAGTTCCCTGGCTATTGCTCACTCTTCGTGTTGCAGGAACAGAGGCAATCTGCACGCTCACCACCTCATAATTAAAAGCAAAATTCATATAGGGCCCAGACAATGCCTGGGCCCAGCTTGGGAAAGTGAGTGCTCACCCTTATCCCCTTCCTTAACGTTGCTACACACACGCTCTCAGCAGCAGCGTGCTTTGGTTTTTGTTTCTAAACGCAGCAGAGGGTCCCTGGGGAACTCAGGCTGCACCACGTGCTTTGGATGGAGGCTCCTGTGTCACCTCGCACATCCAGCTTGGAAAATCGAACCAGGGGCACCTGACATCAGACCCCCATTGCAGGGGCAGCTGGGCTTGCAGGAGCACTGAGCATCCCCGGCCTCCACCTCCCCGGCCTCCGCATGCCCGGCCTCCGCGCCTCGCTCCTCCGCAGGCTCCCTGCGTGGGTCACTCCAGCCCTGCCTGCTGGGCCAGGTCTGTCCCGAGACAGCAGCAGCTGGAAAAGACGGAGGTGTTTAATGGGATTTGCAGAAACACCCAGCTCGGCTGCATGTCTTATGGCTGTTGTCTCAGGCATGTTTTTAAAATCTTTATCTCTGCATCATTAAGCATTAATCTGCATTTGAAAAGAATCACTTCAGTTCCCTACCTCTGAAACGAGGATAACTACCCTTTACCTTATAGCAGGGTTACACGGATAAGCAGATTAAAGACTGTGAGATATTGTGGCAAAGAAGGCTAAACAAGACCCTGGGACAGACAGCCCGTGGGCAGCAACGAGCGGCAGAGCGAGGTGCAGGATTAGGCAGCAACTCAAGCGGCAGAGCGAGGTGCAGGATTAGGCAGCAACTCGAGCCTGCACCATGCTAATGGCACCACAAATCCAGCGGCTGCTCTGCCCCCGCCTGCCTTCCCAGGACAAGTACCTCAGCCAGCCAGCAGCCCACGGAGGGGCACCTCGAGGCCACAGTCACACAGCAGCGTCCCCCCTGGTCACGCCACTGCGGCAGCCAGCACTGCTGCTGTCCCCTGAGCACAGGCGGTGCAGAGAATGCTCTGGCCGTGCAGCCGGGCCCACGTCCCCAGCCAGCACCAGCAGCCGCCAGGCAGAGGCATTAGGAGGCCTCTCTAGGTCCAGCCCAAGCCTCCAGCTGCTCCGTAGGGCAGAGAGAGGTGAATGTAGCAAGGAAAGACCTCCCTGCTCCCGCTCCTATCCATAAGGGAACAGGGACCCTCCAGGGCCACCCAGGGGCCCACTGGGGCATCCAGCAATGCCAAGATGCTGCGATGGCAGCAGATCCTCTTGGGAACCAAGTGCAGGACACACAGCCCCCACCTGGGCTGGACCCAGCCAGGCCCTCATATCCCCGGGGAAGGGGAAGTGAAGGGGTGTAGAAGAGGCCATTTGCTGGGGCAGCAGGATCCAGCTCACAGAGGAGACAGAGGGACACAGCAGTGTAGAAGGAAAGAGAAAGGGCTACCTTCTGCTTTTAGCAGCTGCTCCATATGCCATCTGGGTAAAGACACACATTTTCCTTTTAAAAAGGAAAATGCAGAGCCAGAGCAAGGACCACGAGGACTGGAGGCCAGCCGTTATAGATAGAGAGCAACTAATTCCAAGAAACGCAAAGTCACAGGAAAGAGGTTCCTTGGGGCACAGAGGCTACTGCCCACAGTCTGTACCTGTCCTTGCCCTGCAGGATGCCCAGGGAAGGCCTCAAGGGACAGGCAGTTCTTCAGAAAGAAGATGGGGAGAGGATGAGCCAGACAATTACTGTCTGGAAAGTCTCACCCGGGTCCCTAGTAAAATAATGGCACAAATATTAAGAAAAACAGCTCTGTAAACATCTAGAGGATAATGAAACCATGAGCTATAAGCAGGATGGGATTTGTAAATAAAGCACTGTGCCAAAAACAACAAGGCCTCCATAATTGTTTTGGATAGAATGACAAGATTAGTGCGGGAAGGGGACTCGGCAGGATGTCATGAGAGGAGACCTGGAAGCATCAGGTCTGTCCTCGCCGCCCGACCATTAAAGAGCCCCCAGCACGTCTGGGCAGGTTTCAGGGAGCTGATTCACCTGGGCGCATGGAAACTGGCCTCTGTGCTTGCAGTGGTGATGCCCCTCTGGCAGGGCTGGCACCGGGGGACTTACCTGGCTTGAGAGAGTCCAAGACCCGCAGTCCTAGTGTCTGCTGGCCCAAACCCCGTGCGCACATGTCACACTATCATCTTCGCACTCACTCATGCACCAGCAGACACGAAGGCTAAAGCAGAGCGTGGGGAGCCCAGCTGGTGCACATCCCACCACCGGCCCCCACAGAGCTGCGACTCGTGTGCTGCAGGGATGAGAAAGCAGGACTGCCACAGAACAGGAAACAAAACTAAGCAAAGTCGGTTGAAGGAAAGTAGTGCTAGAAACTTCACTCTTCCCCAAGTTTCGGCAAAGATTTGTCTTTGGTGAACTTGTGGGAGAATACAAATGTTCTCCAAAACTATACCCACAGAGGTCTGCCAGGGCACTGAAGCATCAGATCTTTGGCCAGGCTTGGAGGTAAAATGCATGCATCTCCTTGCAATTAGACCCTTGAAATGCTATGATGTAGAAAAACACACATAAGTCTTGCAGCAGTCATTTGCACTGTAAAGGCCAAACATGTCCAGTTTTGGCGTTGCATGGGAGGAAGACTGGAGGTCTGGCCAGAGGGCACCCATCCCGAGAGCAGGGCCAGCCCTGGCTCCTGGGCTTCCGTGGATATTGAAGCCTTGTTGGACCAGGCAATTGTCATTCCCTGCTCAACAGCTGGCGACATTCAGATTGCAATATAATATATACTGCTAGTCACACACACACTGAGCATAAAGTGAGCCATAAATGGCAAAGATGCTATTAGTCCATAGCTGTCTTAATAGGAGCTTCTGAAGAAATCTTGCTTGAAAATTGGGAATAGGCTTGGATGTAAGACTAAAGCATGAATTCAACCAGCCTAAAGAATAGAAAGCAATGGTCTCACAGAAACAGTGAGCATTAAGGCTGTGAACGTCATGGACTTAGATTTTTTGCAAGGTGTTTAACTTATCTCCACACAGTTTTCTAATCAAACATTAGTGCTATGTAATGCCATTTGCCCACACATTGAATACAATTTACTAGGGCTCCAAAACTATTTCTCAACAGGGAAATGCCACTGGGACAGTGTCTGAAAGTGTCCCTCAAAGATTAGCCCTGAACTCTGGGTATCCAACATAACCGCATGCATTCTGAGAGTCAGCATGACTCTAGCTGCCAGCATGTGCTGCAGTTTAACACATGAAAGAGAGGACAAGCTCACCTGCTGATCTATTTCGACCAAGACAAACACAACATTAGATGTTTCAGCGAAGTGGGATGTCCCTCTGGGCAGCACAGGATAATGCTGAGCTCTGGCTCTGAGCGAGATGTGGAGTCACGGGGATGAGCGTCAGACAGGAGTTGATGCTAGAAAAAAAATGGGCAAATACTGTCTTGGATATGAAAGGAGGGAGAACAGTAAAGAGGAGTTACCAGATAGAGCTTTAAGCCTGAGTTTAGCACTGGGAAGCCAACCTCCACGTATCGTGACTAGATTAGTGCCCCATTCAGGGACAGAATTTCCCCTCATCTTAGCAAGGCTCTGTATGGTCTCCCATAGCATCCTTGTGGCCACCCTGGGGAGATGGACTGGAAGGGGACATGATAAGGTGAGCTAAAAATTGAGCATGGCACTGGCACAGAGGCCAAGAGACGGTGGGATCTCCATCTTTGAAGATTTCCAAAATTTGACTGTCAAGGCCTAACAAGTGGGCTGGAGTGCCGCAGAAGTCCTGAGGCCAAAATTATTCTGCAAAATGAGAGAGGGTGCAGAAAAAAGCCACAGAAAAAAACACAAGGGCAGGAGAATGCACCCCACAGTGGCAAGATCAAGCTCAGCCTGTTTTCTTTTTTAAAAAGCTGAAGAAATTTGACTGCTATGTGCAATTATTCTCATAATAATTCTCATAAGAAAATGCCGTGTGCTAGAATGTTTTTGTTCAGCCAAAAAAAGGTAGAATCAATGGCTGGAAATTAAAAGCTAGACAAAGTTGCATAAGAAATGAGACATACATTTTCTGAGCAATGCTGATTAACCATTGGTGATTAAAAAAGACAAAACTATGAACTCCCTCTCTTCCCCAGACCAGATGCTTTTCTCTTTTCAGCGTTAGCCAAAACCCAGGTTATTAGGATCCAAAATGAGCAACTAGACAAAATGCTTGAGGAGATCAGAGTGAGCTATCTAACGGCTAATTTTGATCTTAAACACTGGGAGCAAAAATACATCGTGTTGCTAACACACGTACAAAAATCCACATCACATGAACTCAGCATAAACACTAACCAGCTGACATCTGCAAAGCCGCACAGGGAGGCGGGCAATGGCTCGCAGTCCTTTTCCACAAACAGGAAAACACCCAACCCACAGCGGAGCAGCGGGAGCCTTGCAGTGGGAGTGAAACCAGGAGCTTGCATGAGTCCGTCACTGGGAAGTTCGTGAACCCAAACGTGGCTGCTTTGGGGTGCACTGGGATCCCACATGGAGGCATTCCAGGGAAAGGGGGGAAAGAGAAGATTTCTCCATGTATGACTTGGCAGGAACCACTTTAGGCATATGATCATTCTAGGAAACACAGGAATGCAGAGGTGGACAGAAATGGGCAAAAGAACGGATTGAAAAAATAAAGGGGTTAAGAGTAAATAACAAAGAAGGTTGCTTAAGAGTAAATAACAAAGCAAGGTGATGGAAATGATGGAAACCTGCCTAGGATGGCATTTGCAACTGAAGCAACACACTTGGCAAGGATCAGTCCTGAGTAGACTGGCTAGAGGCAAAATGTTCTTCTCTCTTTCTAGTATCTGCATTCGTAGAATTAGAGAAAATAAGCCTGGAAGGCCCTAGAAAGGTCACCTAGCCTGTCTGCCTGCCCCAGGAGGAGGCGGGCTCTTCCCAAACTCTTCCTGGTGGAGGTTTGTCTAACTTCTTCCTAGAAGGAGCTTCTGGTGGTAAAGACAGCTCCCAAGAAAAACTAGTTTTAATCTTTCTTTGCCGCAGTCACTTCAGTGAAAGCCTGTGGCTTCTTATTCTATCTGCCCTGAAAATAAATAATAGCCCATTATCTCTTCCTTTGTAGTAACACTTCATGTATTTGAAGACTTTTATCTTATTTCCCTGCAGTCTTCTCTTCTTGACACTAAGCAACCCTGGTCCTTCAGCCTTCTCCAGTATGTCATGTTTTTTGAATTTCTGATCACTCTAGTTGTTTTTCCCCAGGCTTTCTCCAAGATCCACGACATGAAATGCTGTGTCCAAAGTGGGACTCAGCACTCTAGACAGCTCTTTGTAAGTGCATTAGGATTGCACCAGGTGTCTTGCAGACACCTTATTTGTATGTCCCGGTCTGATTTTGCTCTTCTCAGCACCATGCTGTCGCCTCCTGATCCCTTCGGGACCCACTATCACCTCCAGCTACTTTTCCATAGACCATGCATGCTCATTCCCAGAGAGCACTTGCACAGTTGATTTTTCTCAACCATCTGGAAAGCCTTATATGTGTTCTTTTGTTCGGTTTTATTTCAAATTCTTCCAAATTGCCAACCAAACCTAAATTCCACTCTTACAGGCTCTACCAGACTGGTGCTGCCTCAACCTGATGAAAACCATTGATAAAGCATTGATCCAGAGGAGATCCTGTGTGATCCTTAGGCCCAGCTTATGCACCATTTCCCACCCAGCTGTGGTCCCAACTGGCCGCCAATGCATCTAGGCCATATTCCTCCCCCTTGCTCATACAGGTTTCACGTGGAAGCATGACAAAAGTTCTGCAAAATTCAAGGTATAGGCTATCTCCTTTTCTTTTCTGCCATATTGACAGAGTTATCCTCAAGTAGATGAAAATTTGGTTGTTTTAGCTTCTAACAGACTGTTTGAGCCGTCTCATCACGTCATTATCTCCACTAACATGTTGTGTTCCTTAATGATGTATTTGCCTGTCTCCAAATCTGTTTATGCAAATGTCCCATTTTTTTTCCCCTTCAGCTCTGCACCCCTGGTCTTGAGTAAATCTCAGGAACTTGGAAAGATACTGAGGTACATTTTGCAAAAAGAAAATGGAGAAGAAAACAGTTCAACAACAACAAAACCCTCGGAACTCACATGTTTATCCAAAATCATCTGAGCCTTCTGGGGACAGTGACTTTTTAAGGTAAAATAAAAACAAGTTCAAGTGAGTTTTCCATCCCTGCAACAGTACGGTGATTCCAGCCAATCTGAAATAATTTTCCAAGAAGACTTCCTGCAACCCCACAGTGATTAAAGGAAATAACATTGTGAATAAAGGGACATTCTTCAAAGTCAACGAACGAGCCACAGACTGAACGTTCTCACAGAGAGCCGGAAAGCGCCA
The DNA here is from genome assembly GCA_034781795.1 of Crypturellus tataupa. Taxonomy (NCBI): domain Eukaryota; kingdom Metazoa; phylum Chordata; class Aves; order Tinamiformes; family Tinamidae; genus Crypturellus; species Crypturellus tataupa. Next base: position 176,394 of record JAWLRI010000213.1, read on the forward strand.
GCGCGGGACAGACTCCGCGCCGCGTGGCCCCCCAGAAGGAAGAGGGTGGGAGGCCGGGTCCGACCTCCTTCCCCGCGCCGGGGTTGTGACCGGGTCCCTGCACGCAGGGTGGGCACCCGCTTCCCTGTTGTGGTGGAGGAGGATGCTGGTGGCCGCGTTGGCGGAAAAGACCCAGGGCCGCGTGAGGTGAACAGTGGGACTCGGCCACCAAGGTTGGTGGACGCTGAGCTCAGGGCCCCCGTGCAAACCAGGCACAAGAGCCCCCCAAACCCGTGGCCAAGGAATCCCACCAGGCCCAGCAGCTAGATGATGCTCCATGCATCCCTTTGTCCAAGCAAAGCCAACCGTTCAGGCCCCAGGATTGGCCTGGAGACATGAAGGGGCCCAAAAAGCTGTTCAGCCGGGTGAGAAGGCACCGCACTGCAGACATGGGCGAGCAGAGTCATCCCGGTTCTGTCACCGTCGTGCTCGTGGGGAGCTGGAGTAAATACCCCGGCTCTGGGAATAGCGAGGGAGGGATCACTGTTCGCAAGGTAGCTGAGCCAAAGGGACGCTCAAAAACCCCCTTCCAGGCTAAAACAAGAGGGGAATAACGAGGCAGGCAGGGGGAGACACAAGAAGGGGCTAATGCAAACGCAGAGGCTGCAGCTGATGCCACGTAATTAGGGAATGATAATAAATACATTAATAAACAGCGTAGCAAATCACGGTGTCTGTGTTCACTCTGAGTGCTGCAGCACACTGACCTGTACGGCATCCGTCACAGGGCCAGGATTGGGGCTTTTTTATCAGTTCTGTACAACGTTTGCCGAGTAGGCAGCAATTCCTGAGTACGGCTCCTAGGGATTGCCCTCGTGGGAACTTGCATGGATATACATTGCTTTTCCCTGCTCCAAAAGTTAGAATGGAGATGTCAGACAAACCAAGTAAATTAAATATGTGGGGTATTTTTTTGCCTATTTTTTTTAAGTCATCCAGCACATTGTATAAAATCTGAACTGAAAGCAAATTCAAATGTAAGCGCGTGCGAGTAGGCTAATTTGAACTTCAACTGGGTAAAAGAACCGCATATTAAAAGTCACTTAGAACTATGCAAATATTAAATATACAAATACTCATCAAATACTTAAGAAAGTGGTTTTGAGATAGCAATCAGGTTGTGCAGCAAAAAAGTATTATTAACTGATTAATATTAAAATCATTAAGGAGCTTGTGGCATGATTTGCATTAATTAGAAAAGTGGAAGTATGAAAAACACCACAGACAAAATATTCATCTGAAGACAAAAAAAAAAAAAAAAAAAGTAAAATCAAAAATATTGGCCAAAAATGAACCTTGCCTCGAAAGAAAAAAATTAGTCTCACAGCAATGAGGGGAGCACTCAAATACAGATATTTGCTGAAAAAAAGAAATTAAGGATTTTTATTATTATTTCTATAAAGTAGAATTATGGTTTTGTTGTTGTTATTGTTGTTATTATTATTATTATTAACTACAACAATGTGAAATATGGGTTACAAAAGTTTTGGAGAATTTTCTTGTCCAAAATGAGTTTGATTGAAAACTACTGTATGGAAAAGCTTTTAATTTATCTTTACAATAGGACATTTTGAAACATTTTTTTAAAAGAAGTTTTGATTTTTATTTCAGTTTTCATAAACCAGAACACTGTTCAAATTTTGGAAACAACATGTTTTTGTGTTTTCATTGTCTTCTTTTTCTCCTCTGCCCAAAGCGGCTTGAAGAATCCCTGACGTTTGCAGTAGATTTCCTCCCGTATTTTCTTGTCTTTTTTTTCCCTATGTTGTCGCATTTCAGAGCTTTGCAACTTTAGGGAAAAAAGAAATAAAAGGAAAACACTAATTGCAGTATCACTTGCTCAGCGATTGCAGGGCAACGGGAATAAAGAAGAAAAGAAGATGAAAGGAGAAAAAAAGATCTTCAAAATGTATATAGTGGCTCATGTTAAATAGAAATAATTTGTAAATACATAAAAAAATGGCATGTTGCATAGCAAAAACGAGATTAGGAATTTTCCTTTTTTCTTTTGCAACGTTCCCTTCTTGAATCTTTCGCTAGAATCATTTTGTCGAGAAGGATCCGGGCTCTCCTGCCGGCCGCGCTCCGCGTCCCGCCGCCCCCGGCTCCGCTGTCCGCTGGTGCCGGCGGTTCTCCCGCGCGCCCGTGTGCGAAGCCGACACCTCCCGGTGCGACGGGGCTCACTCCAGCCTGCAGCCACTGTCACTCTGCAGCCGAACAATAGTCAGCGGGGGTTATTTATTTGCCAAATAAATCAGCAGCTCCCGAGCCGAAGGGCTAGGAAGCGGCAGCGGAGGTGAGACCCTCCCCGAGCCCCGGCCGAGCCTTGAGCCGCTGTCAGGGCTGCAAGAAACAGCAGCGAACTCTCACGCAAATGGCCTATAAAAAAGGCCCCTGTCAAAGGCACCTTGACCTGGAGGCTGCCTCGGCGCGGGCTCCCCGGCGGCCCTCCCTCCTCTCCCCGCCGGGGCTGCGCGCTCCCCGCATGATGTATTTCCCCTGCCTTTTTTAGCGCTGCATTATGTTCCCTCCAGGAAACAGCCTCTTCCTTCTTATAAACACAGCCCTGGGTTAGTGACCAGCGGCCCTGCCACTCCGCAGCCACTCTCTGTCCATCCATCACACCTCGCTGTCACCCTGGCAACATATCTCTTGGACCGGTCCGGCTCCGGCGATGGGAGCGGCGGCGGCAGCGACGGGGGGGTCACAGGCGCAGAGCACAATTCCAGCCCGCTGACTAATTCCCTGGAAACCCTGGGGCTGCACAATGCGAGCGCCTTCCCTAGGCCCTCGCGGAGCCCTGGCGGACCTTCCTGGAAGGTCAGGCGAAGGTCGGCGCAAGGACACGGCTCCGGCTCTCCCGAAGGGGCCTGCGCCCCGGGAGGGCGGCAGCGTGTCGGGGACGGGCGGACGGCCCCACGTGCACGGCAGGGCGGACGTGCCTCGGCCAGGGCGCTCCGTGTGGCCCGGGCGCCCG
>JAWLRI010000213.1:188767-199594 GCA_034781795.1 Crypturellus tataupa
CGGAGGGCCCGGGTCCCGCCTGCCGTCCCCGGGCTCCCCCACCCCAGGTGGTCGCGGGCGCTGTCGTGGAGAGCAGGGCGGCCCGGCCAGGTGGCGGCACAGGGAGCCCTTGGGTCCCCGGCCGTTGCGCCTGGGCTGTCAGCGGTTATTTCCAATCGAGTCTCCCAAACCCTCTGGGACAGAGGCAGCCCGCGGGCTCAGTGTGTCCTCTTGCCCAGCAGAGCCTCCAGCCTCTCCTGCTTCCCCTGCCTGGAGACATTGCACGGCGGCTGCCCACCCCGGTGGAGGTCTCAGCTTTGCGCCGTTGCGGCAGCATTACCACGGCTGGCCCTGCAACAGCAGCACGCAGTGGGGTACACTGTGCATTTCCTCCGTGCAAATAAAATGCTCGGGGTTTGGGTTTGCAGTTTGAAAGGGGCTGTAGAAAATGTTCCAGCAGCAACATGTAGGATGCAGAGCAGTCAACAGGGCAGTCCAGAACCCTGGCCCCGGCACTCGGCAGCGCAGCCGCCGTCCCTCGCGCTGCTGAGGCGGGGAGGCCGCGGCCGCGTTGGGAGAGGATAGGGAGGATGCGGCACACCCAGGCGATTGTTTGCTGGGTGGCAGCAAGGTGTCGCGGGAGAGGAAGCCCAGGCTCCGTTCTTGGCTGTCGGAGATGAGTAGTTAAGGCCCTGCGGTCTCGTGGGTAGAAACAGGATAGCCCAGAACAAAGATAGGCAATGTTATCCCTTCGCAACCGCACTCAAATTCAGATTTGTCTCTGCCATAGGAAAGAATTGTATTTTCCTCCACGTTCTGCCAGAGTGTCATCTGCAAAAACAGGGCCTGTGACTTCGTGCCTTGGTGCCTTGGTGTGCAAGCTAAAGGAGTCATAACCAGTGTAACCTTGTCCAAAGCCAGGGTGTGTGAGGGGAGCGCCCTGCCTCAGCACATCCCCTCCAAATTTGTGGTTGCTGAGTAGAAACCCACTTCATTCCCGGCAGTGCCCAGAGGCCCTGAACAAGAGCAGAGCCCTGACATGGGACATTCTGTGTGTCAGTGGCTGCAGATGGTCTCCAAGGCACAGACAGTCAAGCAGCAATCCCATGGCCTTGTTGTGAGGTGCAATCTCAGGCAGCACCAGCACTATCAGGCACCAGCAGCACCGAGCACCTCCAAATGCCACCCCACTCCCGCTCAGCGGCATCCGTGTGCAGTCCCCAGCCCAGCTGTCCCCATCTGAGAGCTGGAGCCACGCACGGCTGCTGCTCATCCAGGGCCCGGGTGCTGAGAGGGTCTCACTGAAGGCTGATGTGCCCCGGCAGGGAAGTTTCTAGATGTCCATCCACCATAGTGAGCCCCTTTCCTGGGATAGATCCCAGCTGTCCCAGCAAGACCAGACTCGGAGGAGGGCAGGGGATTTGTGGGAGGGACCCCTCTGCAGACCGCCTTGCCCAAGGCCTCCGACCTGATGGAGAGGACAGAGGAACTGAGCAAGATCTCGCGATGCCGGGGAGCCCGTTGAGCCCTGCGGCGGAAATGAAGCTCTCCAAAGAGGAGGAACAGCCAGCAGAGCCAGTGGGAGGGAGGTGGTGGGAGACTGCAGATTGGACAAGCCGCCCAGGGAGGAGAGACACAATGGAGGGAAGTGACTGCGTGGCCAAGCGGGAGGCAGCGCCCGCCCATGACGCCCCTCGACCCCGCGGGGCCGTGCCACGCGAGGGAGCTCCCTGCTGCACCACCCATGTGAGGGAGCGCTGGGGAGCCGCGAGGGAGCTCCCCGCTGCACCATCCACGCGAGGGAGCTCCCCGCTGCACCACCCATGTGAGGGAGCGCTGGGGAGCTGCGAGGGAGCTCCCCACTGCACTATCCACGCGAGGGAGCTCCCTGCTGCACCATTCCGCCGTGGCGGGCGGTGGGGCCCACGGGCTGGGGAGCGAGGGATGGAAGGAGCCATGGCCAAGGGGCAGAGGTTGCGTGTTGTTTCTTCCCGATCAAACAGAGGGATTTACCGCTGTTTGGGGGTGAGAGAGGGAAGGCGCCGACTGGTTTCACACAGGGCCGACACTGGTGTAAAACAACACGCGCAGGAGGCCTGGGGGCAACTTGTCTTAGAGGAGCAGAGGGCAGCTCCATCCCCTGGGCCAGGATTTAGCTACCGGGTGTCTGGCTCACTCTGTGCACAGGCTCCGACTCTACTTCTCATTCAGGTTTCGTTGACAAGGAAGAGCCCATAAGCAAAATTCGTCTCTCTCCAGCATTCTCCAGTATTCCCAGGGAGGGTTTATTCAAATCCCAGCACTACCTGTTTTTCCATGGAATCTCTGTCCCATTCAGGATCAGACAGGAACAGAGCTTCTTCCCTCTGACCTCTTTTTCCATTTCTTCTTTTCACCTCTTTTCAGTCTTCTCTCCTTCATCCTCCTCTGTATCTCTCATCCTTTTGCTGGCCTCAGCAAGAAATTCAGGCCCGCTGACCACCCCATGGGCAGGGAGCTGCTTGGCCACCCAGGGCTTTGCAGGAGCCTTCACCATGGGTGCCCTGGGCAGCTGGTGCTGGAGGCGCTGGAAGCTCCTCCTGGTTATGGCAGCGAGGGACTTCTCCATTGCACGAGTACTGCCTAGCGCCAGGAATGCTGTGGATGCCAAGGATCAGGTGAATAAACCGGCACACCAGTACTTGTGCTGTGCAGCCTCCAACAAGGGTCTCTCCCACCGCACGTGCACCAGCACATGGGCCAGGGACCTGCTTTGCTTTTGTAGATGAGGAGCTTATGGCCACGACCCCTCCCCAGTCCCTGAGCCTGTCCCTCCAGCCGTCACCGGATGATCACACCTGACTAAGTAGGGGAAATGGTTTCCAACCGTCTCTTCTGCAGTTTGCACAATGGTGACACCAGAGTGTGCTTCAGAAAAACGGTATAAACCACCCATAAAAAAGGGCTCTTTGTGAGTGACTGCTATGGTCTTGTCTGGTCACCCCAAGGTCCCGCCTGCATTGGGGATGCACCCCCCGCACTAACCCTTTCCTAGCAATGAGCGACTGCTTCTCAGGAAAGGCCATCAGCGAAGGCAGGTTTCCCTGGTGCAGGTGCCGGTGTCCCCGGAGATTCCTCCTTTCTGCTGGGTGCTGGCTCGTCCCGAGCGGCAGTGCCAGCCCTCGGGAAGCTGTCCGGGGGGCCCTCCCGGCTGGAGGGAGAGCAATCGCAGTGCATCCTCTTGCCGCTGGATTCTGCGGAGAGCGCTGGCGCAGAGCCCCTGCCTGGCTGCACCGTGTGTCACATTTCGGCGAGCGATAAACTCGCCAGACGTTTCCAGGGGGACAGCACCCAGCACCCGGCCGGGCACGCGCGGCACCGGCTGCCGGGCCGGGCAGCGGGGCCCTCCTGCCCTGGTGCCGCTGAAGCCCCCGGCCCCGCCTGGGCAGCAGGTGCCGGCCGGGACGCGGCTGGGACTTGGCCGGGACGCTCGTCCCCGGGAACTGTCCCCTAGCGAGAGGCGGCACCGCCACCTATCGGCGAGCGCACGGGGACAGGCCGGGGACAGGCCGGGGACAGGCCCGGCGCAGAGGGACGCTCCGGCCTCGGCTGCTTGCCGGGGGTCACTGCGCAGCACCGCAGAGCCCGGCGAGCTGCGGCAGCGCCGGCGCCTCACGGCCCCTCCAGCCGCCCTCTCCAGGGACCGATGTCGCTGCAGGTGCCAGCCACGAGCTTGCCAAGGGCGCCAGTGGCGCTGGCACAGAGCAGCGTCCCAAAGCAATGGCCAACTGGGCAGCTCAGCCAGTGCCGGTGGTCTCGGTGCCACATCCCAGCGCGGCCCCCAGCCCCCAGTCACTGCGTTCACCCCTGTGAGTCCTTGTCCCAAGGACGGGCCGTGCCGCTGGCCACCACGGCCTCACCAGAGGGAGCTGTGGCCCTGCTGTGGGCGCAGCTTCGGGCCGCGGGGCCTCCCGCCTCCTCGCAGGGCTCGCTCGGCCGCTGCGCTCGGCTCGCGCTCTCCCCACCGCCACGCGGGCCGCGGGGTCACGACAGCTTGTACGAGTCTATTGGGGCCTGGCAGAGCCCTGAGCGACCGCAGAGCTGGAGCGGGAGGGAGGCCGGGGGCGCAGCTCCGTGCCAGGGGGACCGGCCCAGCAGCACCGATGGGTCCTGGCTGTGTCCTGACCCTGAGAGCTGCAGCCCCTCGCGGTGCCCGGGAGGCAGCGCGTGGCCCCAGGGCAGCGAGATGCGACCGGGGATGGAGCGGGAGGCTGAGGAGAAAACGAGTTGTCTCCAAACACCGATGGGCTGAGGGTGGCATCCTTGCTGGAAGCCAAAAATAGCCTTTTTCCTTGGAAGAGGCTGTAGGAGGGATCTTGCATGAAGCACGGCCAAATACCTGGGATACCACAGGGCAGGCCTGGAGCAGTGAGGCTTCCCAGGGGCTCCATCAGACCTCGGAAAGGCAGCGGCCACGGCAGAACCAGCCAACAACTCCCGCAGGTGCCCACAGGATGCTGTGGCCAAAGTGTCACAGGTGCTTGCGAGGGGACACGCTCAGCCCTGTGAAGCAAAGCGGGAAGACGGGGTCATGTGTCCCCTACCCAAAGCTGGAGCGCAGAACCCATGCGGCACCATCCTCCGCAAGCAGGAGAGCTGCAGAGCGCAAGGTCTGGGTGTCCCGGCCTGACCCAGGCCTGCTGTATCGGGAAAGGTGCGTGAGGCTCCCGGGAGCACCGAGCCTCGAGGGGCCGGCAGCCCCTGGGCAAGGCAAAGCCCTTGGCTGCAGGCAGGTTTGCACGGAGCCTGGGGCTGGTGTCTCGCTTCAGGTGCAACCAGTGGAAAGGGAGAGAAACAAAGTGCTCCCCAGCTGCTTGGGAGCTGGCAAAGCCCCAGGAAACCCACAAGGGCCTAAACCTGGGAGAGATTTGCTCAGGACAAACACTTGCAGGAGCGGCTTCTCCACGCTGGGCAGAGTTATAATATCCCCATTCCCGCACATCTTGCCCCCTCCCCCAGCACTCTCCTGGGCAGTTATTCCTGGAAACATCTCGCTCCCCATCCTGGAGTCACCTTCAATCATGAAGGTGGCATTTATAAGAGCTTCTCCCAGAGGCTGATGGATTCAAGCTCTTCCCAGCCATTCCCTCCCAGGTGCCTGTAATCCCCCCGGATCCGTGGCAAGGCCCGGAGCAGCTCCCGCCTCTGCCCAGCCCTCCTGATCTCCTGCTGCCTGGCTGCTGGCAAGCTCCAGCCCAAGGCACGGCCTCCTAACCCCCCCTTGGTCTCTCCCAGCCATTTCTGCTTCTCGGGTTTCTCCCTCTTGGGTGGAGGAGCAGCTCAGCTGCCAAATCTTGCAATACCCGGACTAGTTCTTAAAGCCCCAGCTCCTGATGCGGCGGGAAACCTGGAGGTTCCCGACTTCCGGTGCCCCTGGCTTCTTTGAGGAGTTTCTAATCCTCTGGGGTGAGCAGAAAAAGCAGGGAGCGGGGCCCGCAGTGCGCAGGCGAGGAGAGGGCAGGCGCACGGACGCGGCCTCCCCGCGCCCCGGCAGCCGACCCACTGCGCAGCCCTGCGCGCGCTCCAATCCCCACCGGCTTCGACCTGCGCTAGGAACCAGGTGGAGGTGGGATGGGGCTTGGTGCAGGGGTGCCGGCACAAGGACCTGCGGTGCAGAGGGCATCACCCAGGGCAGAACATCCCGCACTGGCTGCCCACCGCGTTGGGCTCCCCGCTCCCTGCCGGCGCCAGCCCCGCACACTTCCAGCTTCGGGAAAACCCCTCTTGCCCTGGCTGAGCTGGGGGAGCGGGGCCGGCCGGGCGCAGCTCTCCTCCGCGCAGGACACAACAGGCCGGAGGATCGACTGGAACAGCCCCAGGCTGACAAAGATGCAGGCATCGCATACCACAGCTGTGAACGCACTTCCTCCAGGGAGTTATTTTGGGCCTGGCACCGTGGGATTGAGGTGCCTCCTCCTGGTGCCATGGGACGCACTGTGCGGCCCTGAGGTGGGAGCCTCGCCGTGCAGGACAAGCCGTGCGGCTCCGGCCCGTCGTCCTGCCCTGCTTGCAGCCTCCTCGGAGCGGTTACCTGGGTCTCCTGCCATGGGGCATCCGGCTAGAGCCAGGCACCCCGCGCTGGCATCCCTATGTACGCAGAGGTTCCCGTCTGGGAAGCTCAGATCAACTGAAATCTTCCTTTGGTGCTCAACCTGGCAACGCTGGCTGGGAGCTCCAGAGCTCAGTGGGACTCTAAAAGTGGTCAGTAGTGACACAGCTAGCAAAACTAAAACACGTATTAATTATTGTTAGATCAGAAGCAACATTAGCACCCTGAACATCCGGCAGTGTTTTAAACAGTCGCACCGATCGAGTCACAAACCAGTGCAGTTGTTCAAAACCAGGAGATGCGAGGCCCCTTGAGCCCCAAATCCGCACGAGCGAGGTGCAGAAACTGCCGGGTTGGCATCCTGCCTAGCCCTGCCCGGCTCCTGCACTGCCCTCGGCGCACACAACCCGGGACTGCTCCCTGGAGGCTCCATGAGGACCCACAGACAGAGCGATGGGGCAGGGCTGGCGCCGGGCGCCCAGAGAGCCTTCCGCTGCTCCAGGAGCTCCGCAGCTCCCCCCATCTCTCCGCGCTCTCCCTGCAGCCCAGCTCCCGCATCCCATCTCCCAGCACGGCCTTCTCCCTCGCCGCCATTTCCCGCTCAGGACTCCCATTTTCCCCCTCTTGACCTCGCGCTCCCGGCTCCCTCAGGGCAGGCTCCAGAGCACAGCTCTCAGCAGGGGGCTGGCCCCAAGGACAGGCAGAGCACTGGGCCTTCCTCTCTGACTCCTCAGGAGGGCTGCAAGACATTTCTGTCCTTCATACTTGAGCCTCCTCATACTGAGAACATGGCCACATCTGTCTCCTTCCTGCTCCAAAGCTGCCAGTGGGTAGTTTCAAACCCACCACCTTATCAAGGAGCCCTCCAAAAGAGCCCAGCATTGGGCACAGAGGAATATCCGTCACTACTGCTTAAACTGGGCCATCTGGGAGTAAACGGGACATAAGAATAGAGCAGAACTGTTTTTATTGGAGGTGTCAAGAGCAGGAACAGTAACAAACCTACAGACTCCCCTCCTCAAGTGCCATCCTTCCCCACCCACCACCACCAGGGCAGTCAGCATCACGTGTGCGTGCTATGAGACAACGGCAAGGCTTACACTTCGCTTCAGCCAAAAGACAGATGAGAGCCCTCGGCACCCCAGGCAGTGCTGCTGCCCCTTCCGCGCTGACTGCAAGCTCAGCGCTGCGCTGCCAACGGCAGGGCAGGACATTCACCTTCTCCTCCCAAAACGGGTGAGCTTTGCATTAGAGGAGGTTTTCGTTGCGGGAAGGCCAGGAGCGCAGCTCCGCTGAAGTGCAAGGGGGAGCAATCTGGGCTGTAGCTCTCGCAGGAAATCTCGGAGAGGAGATGAGAGCACAAGCTGAGCAGCCTGGGCAGGGCTGCCGCAGCCGTAGACAAGAAATGGCACTGCTGAACCCAGAAGGGCTTTGCTGCCCCCTCTCTTCAGCACAAACCAAACCAAAAGGCAGAGGGTCAGAAGACAAACCAGGAGGGGAGGTGAAGCAGGTCTGGAACGGGCTTCGGCTGTGGCTCACTTCCCAGCCCGACGCTCCTCCTGGCGCTTGGTGAGAATGTATTTGAAGAACTCGTACACAGACCAGGCAATTGCTGTTGAGGGCATCTGATAAATGACTCTAGCCTGGACCCCTCTGAAGTAGGCAGTCACACCGCCTACTTGGTACACCGTCCTGAAGGCATTGGCCATGCCTGTGATGTGTCCGCTGATGTTGGAGCTCAAAGCCAGGGACTCCTGGGTGTTGAGCAGTGTTTTGCAAACGTCCAAAGGGGTAGTGGCAGCAGCAGCTACAGCCCCCGCGCAGGCACCGGAGACCATGTGGGAGCTTGGGTTGTACTGTCTGTGAGGATTGAGCTGCTCTTGCAAGAACTCGTAGGTCATGAAGTGAATGGCTTGGAAGGGGATGTTCATGGTGAGCTGGGTGGTGTAGCTGCGGTAGAAAGCTCCAGCCCCTTCGTTGCGCCACACAGTCCGTACACAGTCCGTCACACGCTGGTAAGGCGAGTTGTACATCTGCATCCTCTGTTTGACCACTTGGGACGGACGGCAGCAGCAGCCAGGACCCAGGCACAGAGAGGAACAGGAGAGAGAAAGCGTAAGTGTGGAGCCCAACTTCCTGCCCGGGAACACCCAGGACTTCATCCACACTGGCTTAAGAGCTAACGACTGACAACTCCAGCAACGTCCTGCAAGTCCCCAGCCGGGGACCCGAGCAAGGCACCGCCGTCACACACAGCGCCGTCACAACCATCATCAGCCACTGTGGCTGCTACAGCCTGTCCTAGGAATGTCCTCGCACTGCGGCGCATGTGCCCGAGCTGCAACACGTCCATCTCCCCAGCCCGAGCGACCAACTTACCCCATCCACCGCTGCAGCTCTACTATGCAGCTGGGGAACCTCTGCTCTAGCTGTTCTGGTCCTTCCCAGATACACCTCTAGATGTGCATGAACCTGCAGCTCCTCAGCCGGAGTGACTGCAGCGACACCCTGCACAGCCAGCCCGCGGGGCACAGTACCGCCACTGAAACACAGTGACAGCCCGTCCTGCCTCCCTGCCCCGCAGGGCGGCCACAAAGAGCCAAAGCCAACGCGATTGCGATAAGAGCTGCCCCAGGGAAGGAATGACAAGAGCTCGGCCAAAGCAGCTGCTCAGTCCTCAGTTAGGGCAGGCCTCGCCGGCTGCGCAGGCCCAAGGCCTTCACAGTCCTGAATGGCAGTCGGGCACCCCCTGCCTCCTGCTCACAGCTCCAGCTTCCACAGCCCTGAACAAGGCCGTTATGGAGCCCAGAGCTGCTGCACCTGCCCCAAGCCCCCTTCGGCAGGGCTGGAAGGCCCTAGGTGCCGCTCGCAGGATCAGAGTGCGCAGCGTTCACCCCGAGGGCTGCCATCAGCAGCCACTACTGCTCTTTACTCTCCTGCTGTCACGTACCATCTGATGCTGAGGAAAACAAAACAATACCCCAAAAAATGTGGTCAATCTTTACTCAGCATTCTCCCCTCCCACCACATGCAGGTTGTGATGATAGTCTCTTTCTGCCTTTTTCATACCAGGTTTAACAAAGCCAGCCTTTTCCAGGCACTCTATGAGACAAGATCTGACTTCCCCCAACCTCTCTAACACACCTTCTGCATCTCATCATTTCTTTTCCTCCCCAAACAAAGAAGGCCAGCTCACATCACACATCTTCCAGAGGTCTCACCACAGTAATGTCTGGTGTCCCTGCCACTCCCCCGGAATGGCCTCCTCAACAGCGAGGACTGTGGCTCTCTTGCTTCCTTTGCTGCTCCAAGAAACAGCACAACACGCTGGGCAAAGGCTGGCTCCCTCTCTGCTCCTAGGCTAGGATTTGCCGCGTTTCCCAGAACAAATTGCTTCTACCTACCCTGTTCCATAACTAGCAGCTCCCTAAGCTGAGCTGCGGGCACAAGTCCCTGCTGGATCCTTGCGGTCAGGAGGGCAGCGAGGAAAGTACCCCCCGGCGCCACAGACAGGAGCAGAGCAGCCTGGGCAGCTCCCACTCCTAGTCCCTCCGGGGAGGACAGGATCATCGTTACCTTCTGCAGGGTTCATCGCTGCGTCGTGGAGCAACGTTGCTACACACCCGGCTGCACCTGCAAAACAAGAACTGCCACATGTGAGGGCAGGAGGAGGCGAGAGACCCCGGGGCTCCACCACGACCCCGAGGCTCCCGCCAAAGCACAGGAGGAGTCCCCTGGAACAGGGCGAGATGCAGACGCAGCCTCCATCTCCTGTCCAAGCAGAGGGCCAGTCCTCAGCAGCTCCCACCCCAGAAGAGATCAGCAAAGAGAGGGAGGGCAGCAGGTCTACCAGGCCCCAGACCACCAGGGATTCCATCCGTTGAGAGGATGACAGGGATGCCATAGGACAGCAAGTGCCTCGGCACCCAGGGAACCACAACAAAGAGCAGGAGGAGCCGGCCAGGACCCTACGCGTTGCCAGGGCAGGTGGTGTTCCCCGCTCTCCTGGACACGCGGGTCACCACAGCAGCGAGGCCTCCGGACCCGCGCCGGCCACCAACCTGCTTCTCGCCACACATGTGGGGCAGCCGGGGCGGGGAGTGGGGCCGAGCAGCGCTGTGGACGGGCAGCGCTGTGGACTGGCGGCCGCGAGGACATGGGTGGCACTACCATCCTGCCGGCAGCTTTACTGCCCGGAGGCTGAGTGCCCGCCCCGTCTGCGCCAGCACCTTCCGCTCTCCAGGACCCCCCTGCAGCACGCGGGGCTCCGCACCTCCCCCCAGCCCCGTCTCACGGCACGTGGCGGGCGGACGCGGCGGCTCCCCGGGGCCCCCCGGGGCGCGGGGCTGCGGAAGGACCAGTACCATTGGCCACATGGCTATTGCCCCCCGCGTGGATAACATCGCTCAGTGTCTTTTTTAACTTTTCATAGCAGGCAAAATAGAGGGCGTGGGCCGGGCCGGCGCCGGTGGCCGTGATGTTCATGCCCCGCATGGGCCTCCAGACGCCCTCGGTCTGCACGATGCGCCACAGGGCCTCGAGCACGTTGCGGTAGCGGGCGGCGGGCTCCGGCTGCAGGCTCTGCATCCGCGTCTGCAAGTGAGAGGCGACACTGTCGGCTGCGGCGGCACCGCAGCCAGCGCCCCCGGGGAGCCCCAGCGCCCCCGGGGAGCCCGTTCGGGGTCCGGGGGGCCAACCTCCCCCCGAGGGGACCCCCGGGCCCGTCCCGCGCCGGGAGCCCCGTTCCCCTCTCCGAATTG
>JAWLRI010000213.1:211496-289002 GCA_034781795.1 Crypturellus tataupa
CTATCACTCGGTGTCGGGCGCGGGCAAGGTCGGCATGGACGAACTGTTCGAACAGACTCGCAACATCTTCGTCGGCGACCCCGCCGAACCGAAGAAGTTCACCAAGCAGATCGCCTTCAACGTCATCCCGCACATCGACAGCTTCCTCGATGACGGTTCGACGAAGGAAGAGTGGAAGATGGTGGTCGAGACCAAGAAGATCCTCGATCCCAAGATCAAGGTCACCGCGACCTGCGTGCGCGTGCCCGTGTTCGTGATGATCCGGCCCCGCGGGGGCGACTTCCTCTACTCGGACCGCGAGGTGGAGGTGATGAAGGCCGACATCCGGCTGGCCAAGCTGCACGGCGCCGACGGGCTGGTGCTGGGCGCGCTCACCGAGGACGGCCGCGTCGACACCGAGCTCTGCACGGCCCTGCTGGGTGAGGCCCCTCCGCGCGGCGCCGCAGAGCCCCGTGTGGGGCGCATCCCTCTGCGCGTCTCCAATCCCTTCCTGGCTGGACAAGACGTGTTTCAAGGCTTCCTCCTGCAGAGAAGGGCATCTGTCAGTGACTGAGGGTCCTGCGTTACCCAGATAACGTGTGTGTGGTGGGGGGAAGGGGGATCTAGGTGATGCTCGTTAAGGATCCAGGGTTTGGTGCCTCCTCCAACAGCAGAATGATTTTTCCCTGCCAGAGAGCCTGGATGGATGAGAGCAGCTGCTGTCATGTTCTCAACAGGTCCTGGGAGGCTCCTGAGCTCTCCAGCAAGAGCCCGAGAAGCTTTTGGTCTCTTTCATTTACCCTGCTTTTCCAGTTGTAGCACAAGAACCTCGCTGACCGTGTGCTTTGTTCATTGCAGCTGTTTGCCGTCCCCTGCCCGTCACCTTCCATCGAGGTGAGTTCCCTGGCTGTGTGGCCCTGGCCAGGGCTTGCGAGGGAGCTGGTGTTTGCCCCAGCTCTGGGAAAGGCAGGACTGTCCATGCCTGGCATGAGCAGGGCTGTGCCTGAGCCCTCCTCCCAAAATGAAGGGGGGTCTGCGAGGGTCCAGCTTGGTGGCTGGTGGCTCTGTCACTGCCTGGTGTTGGCTGGAGGGGCAAAGTGTCCTGGAGCTGAGCTCTGTGGCACTGCTGCTGCTGTGAGGAGCTGTGGCTCTGCAGCGATGGCCACCTGTGAGAGAGGCACTTGTGGTCTCTGCTTCCCGGGCTCCTGAACTGGGCTTGAACAATGAGCTGAGTGATTTCTGAGCTGTTCTCTTGGCCTTTCAGCCTTCGACATGGTGCACGACCCACTCGTAGCACTGGAGACGCTGATTTCCCTGGGGTTTGAGCGGGTGCTGACCAGCGGCTGTGACAGCTCTGCGCTCGAAGGCTTGTCCTTAATTAAGAGACTTGTTGAGCAGGTCAGTGTCCTCCCAGCTGCTCTGGTTTACCCTGGCTACTTTCCCCATGTAGCTGGAGGCAGCTCCTTTAAGAAGCTGTTATTCCTGCAAGGAAACTTTCGTCAAGGAGCATTTGTCCTCCTTCCCTGCCTTGGGTTACTCCTTGTCTCCAGCATCTAATGCAGACTGGATCCCTGAAGTCTCCTCCAGCAAAAGCCAGTGGGGCTGTCTGCCTGCAGCCTGGGAGGAGGGAGGCAGAGGTGGCTGGAGCCTAGGTTCCACTTTGGCCCTTGCCCTGGGACAGCAGCACCCATGTGAGCTGCCCCTCGGGGCCGTGGGGCTTAGGAACTTGCTTGGCTGGGAACCTGCCGCTGTTGGGAACCAGCAGAAATGGCAAAGTAAGGTCCCTGCTGATGTCTCCCAGCTGCTGCTAGGGAAACAGAGCATATGCACCTGAGAAATAGCCAGATGGGATAAAGAGGCAAAAGAAAATGGGATTAATTTGTATGAGCTCTGGTTTATTTCTTTTTCTACCTTTTTTTTGTACAATGTGAGAAGCACAGTAAAAGCGAGTGCTTGAATCATGAATAGAGTGACATTTGTGAGCTTGGTAAAGGTGCTGCCTTTTTTTTGGTACCTCACGACTGTGTGCATGATAAAATAGAGACAGAGCAATTTGCCAACATCACTAACATGTTATTTTACCCTTTCAGGCAAAGGGCAGGATCGTGGTAGTGCCAGGTATGGTTTTTTTTTTTTTTTTTTTTTTTTTTTTGTGTGTGTGTGTGTCACGTGTAGCAGGTCCAACAGTCTTTGGTCCGGTAGATGGGACATAGTGTGTGACTTTGTGACCTGGCTTTCCGAGCTGGGTCCCTAGGAGGACACGCTTCTGCCCTGCTGTGAGTAAGTGTAGCACAGTCGGCTGGGGGTGACAGAGCCCTGCTACTGCCCTTCCTTGAGGTTTTAGAGACAGTTCTAGATTTATGGGAGAAGTTTTGGCTTCAGAAGCAGTTTTGGCAGCTCTTTTCAGCTGCCTTGGTCTCTTTTGTCCCAAGGACTATGGTTTCCTTTAGGGGCTAGGTCCGAGGGGTAATGCCAGGGATGTGACTGGTGCCTTTTTGTGTTGCATGTGACATAAACACAGATTCTTCCTGCCAGGGGGTGGCATCACGGAGCGCAACCTGCAGAGGATTCTGGAAGGCTCTGGTGCTTCTGAATTTCACTGCTCTGCTCGCTCAGTCCGGGACTCGGGGATGAAGTTCAGGTAATAGAGTATTTTTGCTAACAGAATTGTATGGTGGAAAGGATAGATTAAGCAGAAATAAGTTTGTAGAAGAAACATAAATTCCCAGCCTCCTCCCGAGCACTAATCGCTCTCTTTGTGCGGTTGGGATCGTGATGCCTGGCTCTGTGTTCTGCAGTGCACAAATCCAGCAGTGCTCATCATCTGGACATGCGAGCTCCGTGCAGAATGAGATCACTGGGGCATTTCTTCTGGTACTGCTGCCTAGGGGCTCATGAGTGCACTTGTGTGGCACTTGGTAAGATAGGTTCTGATATTGCTGCCTCAGGCCTGTAGCACTGGTGTGTGGTGGTATTTGGGATACCTGCAGTATATACCACTGTGAGGAATGGGGAGTGGGTTTTGGTTGATGCTGGTGCTTCTTGTTGCTGGATTACTCTTCTCGCTATTACTGCCTCATCTTTTCTCTCTATTACTGCCTTATCTTTGGTCTAAGATGGCAACAGCAGATTCTGTGGCCTCTGCTGAGAGTAGGGAGACAGTTGGTATTCCTTAGTGTATCTAACTGTCCTTGTCACCCTCAGATAGTAATCAGTCCTGTTTCCTACAGAAATCCGAATGTTGCCATGGGAGCATCCTTCTCCGCCTCCGAATACTCCATAAAGGTGACAGATGTGTCCAAAGTGAGGACCCTCAATGCAATTGCAAAGAACATTCTGTAGTGGAAGACATCATGCTGGGACAAGAGCCCTGAGACTCCAGAGTCTTCCCTGCTGTGTGGACAGATGGGTACTGCTTTTGTCCTCAGGCTACCGAGGACATGAACTAGGAGATGAAACCTGACATCTCTTCCCTTGGCTTCCCCTCATTGACCAGTCCCTGGCCTCGAGACTTACGTTGGCCATTTTAATTCAAAGGACTCATTCCTAGGTGTTGCAGCCACTAGCTGTTCGGCAGCATTTGGGAAGGAAGGGAGCTGAGCAAGTAGAGGGACTGAATCTTGTAGCACTGCATGTGATTGTCAAATAAACACTGCAGCAGCTGCTCCCCTTTTGCTGTGTTTGTTTTGTTTCTTTTTCTTTTGCAAGTAGAACTGCATGGTCTGTGTCACATAGCCTAGTACAGTATTGGTGTCACTTCTAAATACACACTGGGAATGGAGTAGTCCTGATGGGCACATCCATGTGACAAGGGACAGTTTGCACAGGGAAGATAAACACTTCCCAAGAATAAGGTAATAGCCAGCAAGTATTGAGCTAAATACATGAGTCAAACCCTGGTCCCAGGACAGCCTCAGTGCAGACAAGCAGAAGCAAGAGGCAGGCGAGGGGGCACTGAAATAGTCAGACCTTCTACTACACCAAAGTAGAAAACAGTCATGTCCAGAGTGCTGGAAAACACTGGCTGCTGTGGTCAGCCAGGATGACATATCTTCATATTCCTTTTCACATGTGGAGGTGATTAAAACACCAGGCTCTGATGGAAAGGAGGTTCTAACTACCTGACCGACCAGGTGAGTTGGTTTTGAAGCATCATGGGCTATGGGTGTGAGTGCTTGAGGTGGGATGGTCATATGTGGAGATTTCTGTGGGATAAAAGGTACTTTTTCACAGGGACTTTCCAACTCTTTTTTTTTGTAATATGAAACACAGATCATGTTGCAGACAGTGCGATTCTCTTAAAGATCCAGAAGGTGAAGAGAATGCCCCTGATGAGAAAGAGTTGTAGACCCTCTTAGAAAGAAAAAGAAGACAGATTTGTTTGCCCACCTTGGCAATACTGTAAGTCTGTGAGAAATGTACAGCAGGTCATAATGTTTGACAAGGTAGCAGCAATATCTTAAATGAAATCAGGTCATTGAAAACCTACAGCCAACCTGAAGACTACAACTCTTCAGGTCAGAGAATACTTCACTTTTTCACATTGATCCATCAGAGATGTGTCAGTCTCCCAAAAGAGTGTACCTCAGGAGCTTCCTAGGTATTAGCTGGAATTTAATAAGTGCTAGGTTTGTTGGAATCTAATAAGTGTAAGATTTGTTGGAATCTGCATCTTGACTTCCAAAGCTGCTCAGAAACTTAAAGAGGAAATTAGCCAGAACATGTGTTAAAAAGTGGGTAAACCTTCTGCTATGGTGGGACTTGAGCTCTGTGGAAATGTGTAGAAAGGGGCTGTAAAATTACTGCTGAATAATAACCAGAGAAAAAAAACATGATGCTTCCCAACGCTGGACTTGTGGGGTTAATGCCAGCTCAGTGCAGTGCTTGTTTCAATCCTTACTAATGAGCAGTCAGCAATATTCAAACTCAGAAGAGGAAATGATCTAATTGGCGATTAAAGTCAATCAAGTTCACGTGAATTAATGTTGGAGTTCAGGGCTGATGTTGTGACATTCCATGAGTCATGAAGTTGATCAAGATACATGTAACTCAATGAACATGAAAGTAATGATGAAACAGCCTGGAAGACTTTTAAAGAGATTGGGGTTACTTCCATTTATGTTAAGTTTTAAAAAAACCAAACCCTTAAATGGAATTACAGTAGAGCAAAAGTAGAGAAATGAATTCCTCAGAAACAGAGATGAACAGTCCAGGTGCAACTAACTTGTAATTGGCATTGTTGAAGTTTCCATCTTGGACCAGACCCTCATAAATATAGGCAAGAAGCAATGCCCACTTCTGAAATCTTAAAGATGGGATATGACAGATAGGATAAGACAAGGGAGCATAGGGAAACAGTGTGCTATTGGCTAAAAGAGATCTCACCACACGGATTAGCTTGGCCCTAATAAAATTTTTATAGCTATTGTGTGAAAAGAACCTTTGTGGAAGGAATTGAAATTGAGGCTTGGTGGGTGTAGATAAAGCATGTCCCAGGCATGGGGGCAGAGAGAAAGGAAGCTTGGATGTGCTTGTTTTCAACAGTAAGGTGCAGCCCAGATGCTAAGTTTGAAGAACTACCCAATTCCAGAGGTCAGGCTGTGCCATGGCCTGATAGGACAGGCCATGGTAGGTAGCATGAAGGAGGAGCAGGAATGCGGTCATACTCTTGGGGACTTCCTGACTCCTGTCGGGAGACTGGATGGAGAGACCGCTTCATTCATTCCTTTCTTGCCCAGTAGTTCAGATTGCTGATCTAATCAGCAGTGTCTTGGCTCTGACCTGGAGGGCCCAGGACCTAGGGCAGTTTTGTTTACAAAAATACAAGTTGATTTAATCAGTCAAGCTGATAATTATTAACTTATGAGCTTTCAGCATTATCATGTCTCTGGACTTTGCGCCTTCCTCTGCTATTGATAGCAAGGGGATCATTCCTGAGCAATTAATCATTTGATCACCCTTGACTTCTGAGCTGCATAACAGCAATGCTAGCAATGAGACAGCAGAATCCTGCCACCGCCCCCACAGTGTGGGGAGTGGGGGTGGTGGCAGGAGGAAGCAAATTGCCTACCCCTACCCCTGAGGAAGCAAACTGTGCAGCCTTGGGACAGCTGCAGCTCCTACTACCCTTTCTGCTGCCCGTCTAAGCTTCAGGGTGGCAATGCAGGCATCCTCCCTGGCAATGGTCCTCCGACTCTCCCAAATGGAGGATTTGCCTTAGAAAGAGGCATCAAAATCTCTTCTTGGCTTTGGAGTCAGCCAACTGCTATGACATGCAGCTTCAAGCTCTGTTAACGCAGAGACATGGGACAGGGTGAAGCAATGGGGAGAGGCAGGAAAGTCTCCAGGCTCTGCGGATAAGCAGAAGTTGGTGAAAGGAGCTGCTTTTGCCTCAGGAAGACCACCGCAGTGCAAAGTCAACTCATCTGCCTGATTTAGCAGGTTGCTGTATCCAGAGCTCTGCTGGTGGCCCAGGCATCCCTGCGGGGCTGAGCGGCGCACGAGTTACAGTCCTCTTTGTACCCAAAGGTCTAGGATTTGCTTGTTTTTTTGACAGTATTTGGCGAGCTTGTTCTCTCAGGAATGAGCTGTTGGACCAAAGTAGATTGTCTTTTGTGGATCAACACAAACTTGTCTCCTCCGGTGTGCACTGGTGAAGGCTGTGATTTCTGAGCCATGGCTATTATGTCTTGCGAAGATAGTGTGGTGGCAGCTTTCTTGCATCTTCCCTGGCATTTCTATCTTGGGACCTTCCTCTCCCCCCTTCTCTAGGGTCTCTAGTTTTCCAGATTTGCTTGGTCACTGCTGTGGTCTGTGGTGTCGTACAATAGTACTAAGTTAACAATTAACTGCTTGTCATCAGGGACCTTACTGCAATCTCAGCAGTGGGTGTGTGGGGACTTTTATCCCAAACATCCACCGAGGAATCTCACAACCAGGCAGAGCGAGGGAAAGGAGCTGCTCTCTCTTCTCTCCGGAGTCATGTCCACAGCCCTGGATAAGTTCTGCGGCTCCATCTTTTGGGTGAGTGGCTCCTTTATTTCTGATCAACCATTCTTGGGGCAAGGCACTTGGTGAAGAGGGAAGTCACTAAATCCCAAGGCTCAAAAAATAAGCTTGCTTAGCCAGTGGATCCAAGAGCCAACATCAGGCATAGGTCCTGATATTTGTGCCAAGGTTTACCTGGTGCTGAGTGCTGTTCGCTGACGGGACAGTCTGGGTGGGATCCGTGTTACAATGATCCAAATGATAGTTCACCAAGTGAGCCTTGCCATGCCCTGCCTTGCCTTGCCACATACAAAGGCAGGGTACCCTCAAAAGGCCGCAAAGGAGATCCCAGCTTTTTCAGTTTTGCAGTCTTGGCCTGAGGAGGGGGTGGTTGTGGGAAGATGGGTCAAGAGGGAGACCACAGGAGGGGGTGAAATGCTCAGCCAGGGCCAGGAAAGTGGGTGTTGAGGAGCGGGATGCAATGGGGTTGGAAATAAAGAGCGAGCAAGCTTTAGGAGTGCTGGCTCTTGTTCTGCGAGTCAGCTGAAGGTCGGGAAGTCTTGAATGACTTGGCTGTCTGTCCTGCTTTTCCCCAGAACGCCTCATTCTTCGCTCACGCAGATGCCGACCTGCCAGTTTGCTTCCAGCAGACCGTGCTGGTCTGGGTCCCCCTCGGCTTCTTATGGATTTTTGGTCCCTGGCAGCTCCTGCCCATGTGCAAATCCAAAACCAAGAAATCATCTGTGACCAAACTCTACATCATCAAGCAGGTGGAGTGGGGCTGGAGGAGAGTGCAGGGAGGCTAGGGCAGTCTGAGGTGGAGGAATGGTGAGCAGAGAGAGCTGGAGACGGGTGCAAGATGGAGAGATGGGAGGTGCTGGAGAAAGGGGGCAATGAGATGGGATACCATCTGGTACGAAGGACTACAGGGAGGATGGGAAGAGGTGTGTTGGGTGGGGTACAGGATGTTCTTTGAGGGTGGGCTCAGGTGTGTGTTGGGGCCTCTCACCTGGTGGCTTGTAATTGGCTGCTGTGCTCCAAGCTTGAAATGACGGCAGTGCTTGCATGGAAGTGCTGCAGGGACACCTAGAAAGCTTTTCCAGGTTGAGTAGAGTTGGAGAGGATGTAACCGTCTGTGAGGCTCAAAGTCACTCTCCACAACTGTATTCTCTCCTGGTGCTTCCTTGATGGGCAGGGACTCTCCTCATGGATGCTTCCTTCTCCACACAGGTGCTGGCAGTATTGCTGTTGCTGGCAGCAGTGGCAGAGCTGGCCCTGGCATTTGCAGAGGAAGCGAGGCACGAATATCCGCTGCCTGTCCAGTACACAAACCCCAGCCTGTACATTGTCACCTGGGTAAGGCATTGTCTGGAAAAATGTCTTGTCACCACGGGGACAGGGTGTGAGGCTGTAGGGCCAGGCAGCACCTTGAGCACTGCTGAGCTTCAGTAAACTTCCTGCTTGGAGGAACGACCCAGACATGGGCAGACAAAGCAGGATGGGGCAGTGGGAGTGCCGTGCGCTGCTATAGGCAACGCAGTAGACAAGCTGCTGAACGTGGGGATACATCTAAAAGGAGTTGGCTGTTTCTTTAGGAAGTGATGGGTCAGCCCCAGAAACTGGAATTATGGCTCTGCAGCCAAACTAGTGAGAAAGCAGCTCTGGGGAGAAATGTCTGCCAGTCTTGGTAGGACTGACTGTGCAGGACGAGCAGCAGTTCACGGCAGACTGTGCTGCTCTGGAATCTCCCAGCTGCTGCTTCGCAGACAGAGGAGGCTGGAGGGGTGTTTTGGCTAACTGTGTGAGAGAGGCTGCCAGGAAAGCACACAGTGTTTGGGTTTAACTCTGCGCCTTGGAGAAAGGGCAAGGATAGGTTTATAGGTCTGGGCTCTCTGCAGATTGCTACTGAGACCCCAGAGAGCTACAGACTGCCTAGGATGGGGAAAATGTGTAGAGAGTGAACTGGTTTCCATGGGCTTCTCTGGGTAAAGCATCTGGTTGCTTATTTTGGTGACCTATGTTACTCACATATCTTGAGAAGCTAAGGACATAGTTGAGACTGTTTGCTTGATTTGCGTGTACCAGGTATCTCGATTAAGATACAGGCTGTTGTAAAACAACCCTAACAGTATCATAAAATTCTGGAGTTGTACTGATGAAAGATGATGAAAGAAAGACCTCAGACTGCTGTTCTTCTAACTTTGGCATTTCAGCTGTTTTCACATGTAGTTTATAAGAGATTTTAAGCCATGGGGACTTCTGTGAGGCTGCTATGCCTGGCCGGGGAGCAATATTGAGAAGACAGGGTGATACCTTTTGTCTGCCCCACCAGGCAGTGAGAATGCCCACCAGTCTCAGATGAGCACAACTAACAAGAAATACCGTGTTACTGTAATGCTGAGGTGCCTTCAGGCTTTGCCTTTCAAATAAGGAGCCTGGTCGTATGTCTTCCTGAAATAAACCTTTGCCCTGTGTAATTGACTCCAAAGCTTGTGTAGACTTGGCAGTGAATTCAGGAACGAGGAGCTCAGTGTCCAAGCCAGTGAATCCGAGTGGATCACATGTGCTGATGTCCCAGAGTATGTGACCCTGACAAATGTTTAGAGCTGAGGCCAGTCCTGCTGTCCTGCCTGAATTTCCTCTCAGTTGCTGTCTGTTTTGCCTGTATTTTTCTCTCACTAGATCCTAGTCCTGCTGATCCATGATGCACGACGCTTCTGCATACGCAGAGACTCGGGAATACTTTTTGGCTTCTGGATCCTGTCCCTGCTGGCTGGGATCTTCCCATTCCAGTCACTCATCCGGAAAGCACTGCAGGTTGGGCTGACAGGAATCTGGGCACCTTCCCATGGTTTTGTTCTGTTCCCAAGGAAAATCCCTTCTGACTTCATCTCTTAAGAAACCCCTGATGAAGGATTGAGGTCTTAGCCATCTCAGGGACTTTGGGAAACTGGGAGAAAGCAGGAGAGAAATTGTTCTTTGAATTTTTCCTCTTGCACTGGGAGACATAATTTCTTTGTGGCCAGTTTTTCCCCTTATGGATTTCTGTGTGGAAGGCCAGGGGAAGCAGAGAAGGATGGCTGAAGAGGAGCTGAACCAAAATGTGTGTGTGTAGGGGTGAATGTCTTGGAGATGTTCCATCTTTTAGGGTCAGGTGCTCTTAAAACGGGCCCCATTAATAACGCTGCGCTTCCCACTCCTGCAGGCCCCAATCTCCGATGTGCCACGATTTGTCCTTTTCTACATCTCCTATGGGCTTCAGCTGCTACTTTTCCTCATATCGGGCTTCTCAGACATCGCCCCAGAAACAAAGGAAATCTCCAAAAAGGTGCGAGGTCCATGCAGGATCGGGTAAGGGGCTCAGAGTACCTCATCCCAGCTGCTGTGGCCTGGGATATGGTGGAGGTACACCAGGTTGACTTAGCCCAGGTGGACTCCCACCAGAATCTGCTCTTCAGCCCTGAAGGAGGGCAGTTTTGGGGCCTCAACAGGGTGCATAGCAAAAGACAGAGTCTGCAGCTCGGAGCATCGTGCTTGTGTGTACAAATGGAGTCTTTCTGACTCTGGGATGGGGCTCCCTGGGGCTGGAGATGACACAGTTTGAAACTTCTGAGGTTTCTTCATGGCTGTGGGTGCCGAGTTAACTCTTGCCATCACAGCCAGCTACCCCAGGGCGCCTGTGATCCCTTGGTACCCACTTCCTTCTGCTTTGTGTCCTAGAACCCAGAGGTCACAGCCTCCTTCCTGAGCTCCATCACCTTTGACTGGTACACCAGGTGAGCAGGGCTGGCGTCATGCAGGGGTGCGACGGGGCTGGCGCTGTGTTGTACAGACGAGTCCACCGCCCAGGCTGCTTCAGAGTAGCTGTGAGATCTGTGAGTGCTTGGTGCAGTCTGTGCAGCATAAACTCATATCCTTCCTCCCTTGCTGCACACTGGAAATAGGCACATTGGGCCAAGCTTGCAGGGTGCAGGGACCTGTCACTCCTGCTTTGCATGGCAGAGGAGCAGTGGAGCTGCTGAGTAGTAGCAGGTTAAGCTGCCGTGCCATGATGTGCGAATACAAACTGGGGTGTGTTCCCCTCCCTCCATTAGGGCCAGGCTGGGTGTGAAGGCGCAGTGTTTGCAATAAGGGCTGCTCCTCAGGTACTGTGAGGGGACCTTGCTGTTGACAGATTTCTGTACCCCACAGCATAGTTTTTAAGGGCTATCGCAAGCCCTTGGAGATGGAAGATCTCTGGGAGTTGAAAGATAAAAACAAGACAAAGACTATGTCTGTCGCATTCGAGAGGAATATGAAGACCTCACTAAAAAAGGCCCAAGCAGAAATGGAGAAAAGAAAACGCAAGAAAAAGCTCCGGGAAGGTGACTCAGACCTTGGGAACAAGATGAACAAGGCCCAGAGCCAAGATGTCCTGGTGCTGGTAAACACCTTCCTACTTCTGGCCTCGTGTCAGACTGAAAGAACTAGGACCAGCCATACAGAATAGGGTCACCTTATCCCTCTGATGCTCCATTGCTGAGTTATCCCCGCTTTGGTTCTGCGGGGCCATGGGCAATGATGGGGGAACCATGACATGGTCTCCTCTTTCTTGAGTAGATCCCTTTGTTTTGGGAGACCAGGAAAGTCTCAACCCTTCTGTCCTACAGAAGGCCAAGAACTACCCTCAAATCTGCAGTGAGAGTAGCTCCCTTATCTCTGCTCCTTTTCCAAATATCTCCCAGTAGTGAGGTCTGAGTGACAGTCCTCTTTTACCAGGCCACAGCCTCACATCTTTCTGAAGTTCCTGACTTTGAGCCATGCGGCCTGTGGGTCAGGCTGATCTTGGGATTGCATCAGTGGTCTTTAGGGCATCTGAATCAAGGGAGTGGATGTTGGTGTTTAGGAGGTTTGGTGTGTGACCAGTGAAAGGGAACATGAGTAGAGGCCTCATTCAGGATGCCTGACTTGGGGGCTATGGAAATAGCCCTGGAAGCATCCTCTCAGGTGGAAGAAGCCTGTGCAATCTCACCTCATTCACTTACATGTGGGTTTCCCTCTAGGAGGAGAAGCAGACAAAGAGAAAGAAGAAGAAGGCCAAAGGGGATTCTGGCTCTGACAAGGATTTCCCTAAAGGCTGGTTGCTGAAAACCCTGTTTAAATCCTTCTGGCATAATCTCCTGCTGTCAGTGGTTTTCAAGCTGGTGCATGATATCCTGGTGTTTGTCAGCCCACAGCTGCTCAAGTGAGTCCTTCCTCTCCTGCCCTGTCTACGCACTATCCAGGCCAACCACCCAGCCCCACCACTGTGTGTGCAGCTCCCAATACAACCACCTCCATGTATGTGCATGTCCCAACCCAACACCCTGGGAACTTCTCCTTTTCCCCGCCACAAAGCTATGAGAACTTCTTGGATTACAGCTTAATGAACAGCTGAACAAATCTGAGCTCATTCCCAGCCACCAAGGACACAGACCTGTTCCTTGCTCCTGACATCCATTTTCATGCTGTTGTGTTCTCTCCCTAGAGATGGTTCTGGCTCTTGCTAAGCCCATCCATGTGCCAATTCAGTTCTGTCCAGCAGAACTTGCCTGGTGTATTTTCCAGAGCTGCAAAGATGCCTGTGAATGATTTTACATGAAATGCAGTCTCCCTTGGATGGTGTGTAGGGGCAACCCTGAGCACAGTCAGCTGTTTGAGTAGGGGCTCTGTAGCTACTTTTGTGAGGAACCTCTCTCTGTTGGTCTGGACCATCCTGCTTGGGTCTGTCTTAGTAGGGTGAGTGTCTCATGGGTCTCTCTGTCCCCAGGCTGCTGATCAGTTTTGTGTCGGATCCAGATGCCTTTGCCTGGCAAGGCTACCTGTACACCATCCTGCTCTTCCTGGTAGCGCTGGTTCAGTCTATCTGCCTGCAGCAGCACTTCCACTTGTGCTTCCAGCTTGGCGTATCTGTGCGTGCCAGTCTCATGGCTGCCATCTACAAGAAGGTTGGTGGAGCACCCTCTCTGTTCCCTTCCAGATGGGCTGAGATACCAGCACCCTTTGCCTGCCCCATCAGCCTGGGGCAACAGGAGTTTAAGCCATTTAGTACCTAGAAAGCCACGAAGAGAGCTCAATTTGGGATGCCTACCAAGTGCTGGGGACACCATGGGTACTAGTTCTGCCCAGGATCTGGTTGTTGCAGCTGTGCGTTTGTCTGTGGGCTTCCAGGGGCCGGGAAGGTCTCTTCTCACACCAGTGCAAGATTTAGGAGGGGAGGATAACTATTCTTGGGATTCCTACACAGAGACACGGTTCTTTGCTCCTAGGGTTACTGATGTGCAGGCAGTGATGAGATCACACATGGTTCATAGAGAGGAATCCAGGAACAGTTTCAGCCTGACCCACTAATTCCCGGCTCTGTGCCGTGCTGTTGGCACCCAGGCTGTTCCAGACAGACTTGCAGTGACTGTGCCCTCTCTCTCCAGGCCCTCACCATATCCAGCGCTGCTCGCAAAGAGTCCACAGTGGGAGAGACTGTGAATTTGATGTCTGCCGATGCCCAGAGGTTCATGGACATGGCCAACTTCCTTCACCAGCTCTGGTCGAGCCCCCTACAAATTGTCCTTTCTGTCGTTTTCCTGTGGGCAGAGCTGGGCCCTTCTGTTCTTGCTGGCATTGGAGTCATGCTGCTGCTCATCCCCATAAACGGGTTTCTGGCCACCAAGGCCAAGGGCATCCAGGTCAGTGTGGGTGCAAGGCCCTTCCTGCTTCCCTAGCTACTGAGGCCTATTGCTGTTTCCTCAACCTGTTTTCCACGGTCCCTTCGCTGTTATACTGTTCCAGCTCTAGCCTGAGCTGAGTGGTGACGATGAGCGGGTGAGGTAAGCAGGACACACGCGAGACCTATTCTACCAGCTGAATTTGGATGGGGCTGAGTAGAGCCTTGAGGCCTGAAAGCAAGATATTACCAACAATAATATATAGCTCTAGTTTTTATCTGACAGTAGAGCTGCAGGGAGCCAAAGTCCAGATTTGTGAAATGGCTTCTTTGAGTTTTGGAGTCCACTTCTTCCTTCCCTCCTGCAGCCTGAATGTACTTCCATGGGTGAGCTGAGATTTAAGCATAGCCATGACCTCTGGCTTTTCTGTTTGCAGGTGAAGAACATGAAGAACAAGGATGAACGCATGAAAATAATGAATGAAATCCTCAATGGAATCAAGGTGAGCAGTGAGGGGCCTTCCCTGAGGCACCCCTTTTCTTGTACATTGTGTTTGGAGGCAATGCTCTTTCCCAACCTGCAGCAACTTAATTGTAGTCTAACTTGGGAACACTGTCTCTGGGGGTAGTCAAATCTCAATTCCTGCCATTGCCTTGGCTTCCTCGTCTTGCAAAAAGTTGACTGGGGAGGATAGCTGGACCAAGCTTTGGGAGCTACAGAGAGGGTTTCCTGGGAATATCCTGGAGAGTCATGATGGGGAGTGTGATGGCAGGGGGGCTCTCAGTGATGTGATAAGTTGAAGACGAGGGAGTGGGAATGCTGTGGGGAAGTGTCCTGAGCTGTGTGCCAGGATGGGGCAGGATGCAGGATGCAGATGCAGGGGGTAAACAGGCTTCTGAGCAAGCCAGGAGTAAGTGCTGAAGGTGCTGGGACCTAGCAAGCCAAGTGTGGAGATGGGTCTTCCTGTGAGGCCAGCATCTGCTCATCCTGGTTATTCCACAGATCCTGAAGCTTTTTGCCTGGGAGCCTTCATTTGAGAATCGAATCAAAGAGATCCGGGGACGTGAGCTCAAGTACTTGCTCAATTTTTCTTATCTGCAGTCAGTATCCATCTTCATCTTCACCTGCGCCCCCTTCCTGGTGAGTGCCAACAGCCTGGGGGGAACCTGTCCTGCACCTTCATTGGAGCTGGAATAGGGCTGTATCCAAGGGGCTGAAAAAGACTGGAGACCTCCGCTAGAGTGCAGCAATGGGGAGAGGAGGCACAGCATGACAGATGCCCAGCATGCAGAGATGGGTCTTGGCTGAAATAGGAAAGAAAGGTCTGCACTGGAATGGACAGACAGGGCCTAGAGAGAGGCACCCCAAAGGAGAGCACTGCAGAGGCCTTGGGGGACTAGAGGGGCTGGGCTGCACACAGCCAGCGTGATGACACTTTCTCTGATGCTATTTGTCCCAGGTCTCCCTGGCCAGCTTTGCTGTCTACGTACTAGTGGATGAGAACAATGTCCTGGATGCACAGAAGGCCTTTACTTCCATCTCCCTCTTCAACGTGCTACGCTTCCCCATGGCCATGCTGCCCATGGTTATCTCTTCCTTGGTGCAGGTCAGCCCCGCAATGCGATAGGAGATGGAGGGGAGGGTCTTATGAAACCTCTGCCCAAACCAGCACATGGTGTTTGGGGCTCAGATATATGATGGGCCTAGAACGCCCAGCACTGATACATAAAGCTCTGTTGACAAATGATGTGACAGATCCCACAAAGGCAGCATGGGCTTGGAGCTCAGATCTTGGGGCTGGTGTTGGCTGGGGGCTCTGCACATGAGGCTGCAGTGGGGTGCTCTGCTCACGGGGCTCTTGCCAGACCACACAGCTGTGCTCCATGCCCACATGCCCCTTTCTCCACTCCTGCAGACCAACGTGTCGACCGTGCGACTGGAGCGGTACCTGGGCGGGGAAGACCTGGATACCTCAGCTATCCACCATGATCATATTGCAGGTAGGTGAATGCCCAGGTTGGTCCCTGTGGGTCACAGACTAACCACAGCCTATCCCACTGTGCAGGCCCTCTGCAGCGGGCAGTGCAAGCTGAGCTGGGGGCAGTGTGGCAATAAGGGATGACACTGTGCAGAGGTGGAGCTGTGTGGGCAGGGACTGGGCAGAGCGGGTAAGGGGCTGTGTGGGAGGGCTTGGGGGCTGTGTAGGTGGGCTGGGGTTGGCGGTGTAGGGCCTGGGGACTAGGCAGGTTGGAGTGGAGCATGCTGGCCACAGTGGATCCTTCCAAGCCCTGAGGTATGGCTCTCTTTTGACAGGCAGTGCTGTGCGTTTCTCGGACGCCACGTTTGCCTGGGAGCAGGACGGCAATGCTGTGATAAGAGAGTGAGTGCCCTGCACCGTTTGGGGGCCACAGGGGTGTGGAGAGGGAATCTTGGCCCCTCACTGTGTTGTTTGTGGAGGACAGTGGAAGGCTCTTCACAGCGCTGGCTGGGAATCCTCCAGAGATGCTCTGCTTGCTTTGTGCTGGTCCCATGCAGGCAGCGCAGGAGTCCATGGCTGCTAGCACTGCTTACTTG
This sequence comes from Crypturellus tataupa, assembly GCA_034781795.1. Classification (NCBI taxonomy): domain Eukaryota; kingdom Metazoa; phylum Chordata; class Aves; order Tinamiformes; family Tinamidae; genus Crypturellus; species Crypturellus tataupa. The sequence goes on from JAWLRI010000213.1 coordinate 227,717, forward strand.
ACCCTCATGTCTTTGCAGTGTCACCCTGGACATCAAACCTGGGAGCCTGGTGGCCGTAGTCGGGGCTGTGGGCTCAGGCAAATCTTCGCTGGTGTCAGCCATGCTGGGAGAGATGGAGAATATCAAGGGGCACGTCAATATTCAGGTGAGAAGAGCTGGCCGCACGAGGGGCTGGCTGGGAGCTCAGCAGGGACATGGCAGGGCAGGAGCGCTTGGGACAGCCAGCCCTGTCCGTCTCTGTAGCTCTTGGCTCAGGATCAGACTGATCCCAGGGAGGACTAGGGCTGTGGGAGATGGTAGTCTGCAGGCTGGTGACCCAGCAATGCATCTCTTCTCAAATCTCTCTGTAGGGCTCCCTGGCCTACGTGCCCCAGCAGGCCTGGATCCAGAACGCCACGCTGAAAGACAACATCCTTTTCGGGTCAGAACTGGATGAAGCCAGGTATCAACAGGTCCTCAAGGCCTGCGCCCTCCTTCCTGACCTGGAACTGCTCCCTGCAGGCGACCTGACAGAGATTGGGGAAAAGGTATCGGCTCTGGGCACTTCAGGATGAGGCGATAATCCCAGGAAGGGAGCACAGTAAGGGAGAAATGGACGTGCAAATCCTGGAAGAAGGGGCAGGTGTCACTCATGGGCTGACAGGGAGATAAGCAAGGTGTGATTGGGGAGGGCTGCCAAGGCCCCTGTTACCAAGACCTTTCTGGGTATGGAGCAGAGGAAGGAGCTGTCGCTCAGTGCCAGGCAAAGGCTCACAGAGATCCCCTCCCTTTCAGGGCATTAACCTGAGCGGGGGTCAGAAGCAGCGAGTCAGCCTGGCCCGGGCAGTGTATAGCAACGCAGATGTGTACCTGCTGGATGACCCCCTCTCTGCTGTGGATGCGCATGTTGGCAAGTACCTTTTCGAACACGTGCTGGGGCCAAAAGGGCTGCTGCAAAAGAAGGTGAGTACTTCTATCCTCCTTCCCAGGAACTGACCACACAAGAATCACCTGAGGTTGTGTTGGCCATGTAGGAGTGGCTGGGGCTGCTTGCTGGGGACAAAGTGGGGTCCTGCAGACCTTCAGGTGGGGCTGTAGCAGGAAGTAGAAAAGACCAGAAGAGAGAATGGGTCTCCAGAGGGCTGGAAATAAGTGGAAGGTGTCCTCTGGGTCCCCAAAGCTGGGCAGTGATGAACTAAGGGGTCCCCAAGTAGAGGAGGGGGACCTGCAGGCCCAGGGTGGGGTGGGAGAGGGATGCTCTGATGCTCACTGCTCTGCAACCACAGTGCCGCTCTGTTGCAGACACGGATCTTGGTGACACACGGTATCAGTTTCCTGCCGCAGGTTGATAACATTGTGGTGCTGGTGGCAGGAGCGGTGTCTGAGCATGGCTCCTACAGCACCCTGCTTGCGAACAGGGGGGCATTTGCCCAGTTCCTGAACTCCTATGGTGTCCAGGAGAAGGATGCTCCAGAGGAGAAGGATGCAGGTACTGGCATTGCAATGAACAGCTACCAAAAGTCCTGTCTGATATTTTGAGTGCCTTTTAAATTCATTTATGTTTATGGCTCCCATAACCTTTCCTAACAGAAGGTTTTGCACCTTAATGATGCAGGAGCCTGGTCATCCCAAGTGTCCCTGCAAGACCCATCTCCCATCTGCTCAGAGGTGCTTAACCTCTGCATGCTCCTGGAGTGACATGACCTACAAAGTCTGGCACTTGCTAAACCAGCACAAAACGCTGTGAGGTTCCAGCAATGACACTGGGATGAATCAACAGCAGTGTCTGCCTCCGTGCAGGCCTTTAGCCCTACACCCCTTGTCCATTCTCCCTCTAGCCCAGCACCCCAGTACACCTCAACCTGCTACTCTGAGATCACTGCAGTGTTTCTGGTGGGAGGGCATAGCCTGAGCCTGGGGTGCAGGCCTAGAGGAGAGGGACCCAGGTGCAGCAGAGATGTGAGATATGTGGGATCTGCTCTCTTCTCAGTGCCTGACTCTACCCTCCCTCTCCTCTGTGCCTATAGCTATTGCTTTAGTTGAAGATGAAGAGCAGGGTGATGAAGACACTGAACCCTGCTTGGAAGATGGACCTGATGATGTGGTGACCATGACAATGAAGCGAGAGGCCAGCATCAAGCGGAGAGAGTTCAGTCGCAGGTGGGGCCCTGGCCTGAGCTTGCAAGGCTCTCCCCAGCCTCCTACATTTCTCCTTGGGATGAAGGGGTCCCAGGGGATTTCCCTGAGGGGGTTCCTGAAGAGAAGGGGCTGGGAGCTCCCACATTTAGCATGAGGTGGGTGGTTCCTCGCCGTCAGCCACACTAGAGTATCACAGTCTCACCCTGCAATCTTGCCTGAAACTCCTAGTGCGGGGCTGCTTCTGCAGGCTGGGCTGGGGACTGTGGTTTCGTATCTGGAAATGGCTATGGTTTCCACAGCTCATTCAGTGCTGCCTGGGTCAGGACAGTCTCTGGAGGGCTCTGTCACTGGTGTGCCTGTGCAGTATGGGGACAAACTTCCAGAAGAGGGGAGCCACCCAGCATCCTTCGGCTAATGGCAACCACTCCCTTCCTTGCAGCCTCAGCAAAAGGAGCACCAGGTCCTTCCAGGAGGCCAAGAAGGAGCCCCACGAGAAGCTGAAGGGTCAGCAACTGATTGAAAAAGAGACTGTGGAAACTGGCAAGGTGAGAAAGATGGAAGAGACTCAGTGCTACAAGACCCTGATTTTGGTCCCCAAAAGCCAGCACCCGCTGTCTAGTTCCCATTGCGTCCACCAGGCACAAAAGGAGAGAGTCTTGTCCAGATGTGTGCAGCTGGTGGGTAGGTGACCATGGCTGGGTGGGCATGTTACCTGGCACCGTGCAGGGTAGTGGAGGGAGGACACGTGTGGAGGGGAGCACCGTGGGCAGCGAGAAAGAAGTTCCAAGGCTGCGTGTGGGGTGTCACCAGCTGTGGCTTGCTGGATGGTGGTGACAGACTGAACTGTTCCACAGGTGAAATTCTCCATGTACGTGCGATACCTGCGTGCTGTCGGCTGGTGTTTTTCCTTCTGGGTTGCCATGAGCTACCTTACAGAATACGTTGCCTATGTGGGGACCAACCTGTGGCTCAGCGCCTGGACTGATGATGCACAGCTTTACTTGAACCAGACCTACCCTCCAGGGCAGCGAGACATGAGGATTGGTGTCTTTGGGGCACTGGGGGTAGCACAAGGTGAGTGTGGGAACACAGGGGACACTGCTCACCTCAGCTACATGGTCCAGCAGGGAAAGGGCTTGCAAGGTCTACAGCCGCAGTGCCACAAGGAACATGGTGTCCAGCACTGTGTTTGCTCATTGGAACCTTCCCTCCCACTTCCGGCTGAATAGGGGAGGGATATCAGCATGACCTCAGTGTAGACAGCCTCAAAAAGACTGTGTTGCCCCATTAGGTTGAAGGTCACTGTCCTTATCCAACATGGAGATAATGCCAGGGCCCAAGCCTTTCCAGAAGGGTTAACAGTCTTCCCACGCAGTGAGATGTTGGACCTCCCAAGGACGACACAGTGGTCATGATACAGTCATGGATGACACAGTCCCCTGTGGAGCTTCAAACTTGGAGATGCTTGATGTGTCCTGTGAGGCAAAGGGTGCCTTGGGCAATGTCTCATGTAAACTGCCACTGACTGCTTGGTTCTTTCATTGCAGCTCTCTTCCTATTCATGGCAACCATGCTGTCTGCCCATGGATCTGTGCAGGCCTCCCGGGTTATGCACCAGAAGCTGCTCAGCAACATCCTGCACGTGCCCATGAGCTTCTTTGACACGACCCCAACTGGCCGTATCGTGAATAGGTTTGCCAAGGTAGGAGAACCACCAAGATGAGCAGGAGCCTGCGTCTCATGTCCCTTGGCAGGAGCCAGGTCAAATTCCTCTCAACAGTGTCAGATGATTCAGGGACAGTGGCCGTAAATGGTAGCTTGAGAGGTTTAAAATGGATGTAGGGAGCACGTCTTCACCACTAAGGTGGTGCAGTCCTGGCATAGGACTATAGAGAAATCTCTGTCCTTGGAAGTCAAGGATGTCTGGAGAGAGCAATTACCGATCAGATCTAGAGCTGGGGATAATGCTCCTATAAGCAAGATCAGAGGGCCTTTCCAGCCAGCACATCTGTGATTCCATCGTGTTTGTATAGAGATACTTGTCTCCTCATTACATCCTTATTAATCATGTCATCTTTTTGTTCAAATTCTAGAAAGGGGAGGAAATACGGCTAAAAAACTTGAAACATTACATATTTAAGGAAACTTCAACATTATTTCGTCTTGTATTGCTTGGTGACACTTTTCTCTTTTGAGGGAAAAATCAGAGTTATCTGCAGCCAGCTGCTGCTGCTCCATCTAGATCTCTTGTCCATCCTGCATCTTTCAAAGGAGGACATGACAGTATCACGAAAAGGACAGCAGAAAAGGAAGGACAGTGTGTAACTCTTGCTTTTATGGGCCTGATTTGCCCTTCAGTCTGGATACATGAACACCATGCTTGTGACATGCCTAATGTGTCACACTCCTGGGCTGTTTACGGCATGTCAAGTTGTCCTTCTGGTTACAGATTCACAACAAACTACACAGTCTTTGCAATGTAAATGAGACTCAAAACAAAGGGAGAAAAGAGGGAAGGGAAAAGAGGCAGGTATTTTCAAACATGTTGGAACTCCACCTCTTCCTTTTGTGACATTTCTTGATTTTGTGAATAACAATCTCTCTTGAGGTGAAGACCATAGGCCTGCTATGTGTACTCTGAGATGAGGGATGACCAGCTAAAAGAAGGGTGATGGCAGGTTGGAGACATGGGAGACAAATGGGTACATTTGTATGGTCAACCCATTCTTCTTTCTGCTTTACCTTCCTATCCTGAATCCTGAGACTTGGCAAAGATGCACTTTGAAAGCAGGCACCTACCTGGTGGTAGAGAGGAATGTTAGTTAGAGCTTCTCTATTAAATCATCTGTTCCCAAGTTAGGAGTCTGTGGCCCTAAACACCAACTCAGTGTCATTCTGTAATTCTGTAAGTGTTTGACGTTATGTTACCATTGGTCCATAGGAATCTTGTACGCATGGGGCCTCTGGGCTTTTGCCTCTGTCTAGTGTCACTGACTGCTGTGTCTTTGTATGCTTCAGGACATCTTCACTGTAGACGAGACCATCCCCATGTCCTTCCGCAGCTGGCTCTCCTGTTTCATGGCCATCATCAGCACACTGATCATGATCTCCTTGGCCACCCCATACTTCGCCCTTATTATCATTCCCTTAGGCATCTTCTACTATTTTGTGCTGGTGAGTAACTGCAGGAGACTTCTGACCTCCATCTTTGTCCCAGCTGGGCTTTGTGTTGGTAACAGAACTTTCTTCCTTGTTTCAGCGCTTCTATGTCTCCACATCACGTCAGCTGCGGCGTCTGGACTCGGTTACTAGGTCTCCTATCTATTCCCACTTTGGTGAGACAGTGTCAGGCCTGTCTGTTATCCGGGCGTATGGACACCAGGAGAGGTTCCTGCAGCACAATGAGAACACTGTGGACACCAACCAGAAAAGTGTTTATTCCTGGATAGTCTCCAATAGGTGAGTTTCTTCCTTATGCCTTGGCAAAGCCTGTGTTAGCGAAGTGTCCACTTGACCCAGTGCTGTGTTACTGAGTAGATGCTTTGTGTTCATGAGGGTTGAACCATTTTGAGTTCCTCTGCTACATGGTGTTACCAGCATAGGAGGTTACATATGAGACGCCGGGACTAACTGGAAGCATGGAATGGAAGCACTGGATATACAGAATGTTTAAGGTGACATATAGAACAGATAACAGAAAAAGATATGGAGAGAGAATAGGAGCAGGCTTGGGCACAGCAGCAGCATGAAGGTGGTTCACCTGGCGAGTGAGTTAACGGGAACCACAAACATGTGGGGCTTGTTTGGGTGAGGTGCTGCAAGATGACTTGAGGGGACTTGATCAGGCAAGATGGGGATGGCTGACTCTCCTGGAACAGGAAGAACTGAGATCATTAAGGGAGAAACACAGAACCGCTTTAACATAATCTTGACAGCTAAAATGAAACTGCTCACAGAACTGGTTACAATTCTGCTACACAGGTGCCAGTGCTGCATTCTGGGCTAGGTAGTCAGGATTCTGGTGTGGCGCTGGTCTCGCTAGTGACTGACTGCTCCTGATGCCCAGAAAGGGTGACGCAGGCACCTGCGCTGGGTGCCAGCAAGCGCTTCTCCTGCTGCCCTTCACCACAGCCGTGCTTTCCCGGTGCAGGTGGCTGGCCATCCGCCTGGAGTTCGTTGGGAGCCTCGTCGTTTTATTTTCTGCGCTTCTAGCCGTGATCTCCAAGGGCACTTTGGAGGGCGGCATTGTGGGTCTGTCCATCTCCTCTGCCCTCAACGTGAGTCAGCCAAAGCTTTTCTTATAGGAGGGATGGCTGGGAGCAGCACTCGGATGGCTCTGGGCTGGCTGCATCCTGCTGCACCTTGCTCTGAAACAGAATGGGGGAACCAGCCGGGATGGTCCCTCTTGGGAGGGGATCGCCTGGGAAGCTGGTATGGAGTAGGGGAGAACTCTGCCTCTGGGCCTCAGATGCTGCCCAAAATCTTTCCAAGGACTGGGGAAAGGGGGAACCCCTTTAGGTCAGGGGTGCTCATGGCCAGGTGGGGTCCTCGAGCTGAGGGAGGAGAGCTCTTTCTCCAGGGTCTCACTGAGCTCAGCATCCTCTGGGCTGTGCCCGCAGGTGACCCAGACACTGAACTGGCTGGTGCGGATGTCGTCAGAGCTGGAAACAAACATTGTGGCCGTGGAGCGGATCCACGAGTACACAACAGTGAAAAACGAGGTGAGGAGATCACGGTTGAGGCAAACAGCTTGGTGCTAGCCAGCATTGCAGGGCACAGCCCCCTAATGCTGTTGTGCCCCCAGGCTCCATGGGTGACAGAAAAGCGCCCACCCCGTGGCTGGCCCAGCAAAGGTGAGATCCAGTTCACTGACTATAAAGTTCGTTACCGACCTGAACTGGAGCTGGTTCTTCAGGGGATCACCTGCGATATCAGGAGCACTGAGAAGGTGAGCTGCCCTTGCGACACCTCTTCCCTAGCAGCACTGTCTTAAAGGTGTTTCTGTTTTCTTAGCTTCTGGCTGCAGGAGAGCCCTTGCCCTGTTTTCTTCAGCTCTTGCAGCTGGTCTAAATAGCTCCTTCCACAGGTCGGAGTTGTGGGCCGGACCGGAGCGGGGAAGTCCTCCCTCACCAACTGCCTCTTCCGAGTGCTGGAGGCTGCTGGAGGGACAATCGTCATCGACGGCTTGGATATTTCCACGATTGGCCTCCACGACCTGCGCCAGAATCTCACAATCATCCCCCAGGTGAGCTAGGCCCAGCCTCCGAATGTCCCACTGCTCTACGGGCTTCCCAGGCTGTTTATTTCGGACAAACACTGGAGCTTGGGGGAGCTGTGAGGCAGAGCAGGGCTCTCTTGCTGCGTGGCCATGGTCTGCATGGAGGAACACACTGTGCTGTCCCTGGCAGGACCCCGTGCTCTTCTCCGGGACCCTGCGGATGAACCTGGACCCCTTTGACCAGTACTCAGATGAGGAGGTCTGGAAGGCCCTAGAGCTGGCCCACCTGAAGACGTACGTGCAAGAGCTGCCTGAGAAGCTGCTGCATCGTGTGAGTGAAGGAGGCGAAAACCTGAGGTGAGCGGAGCAGCTGGACATGCCCAACTCCCATCCCTTCCATGGCCCCAAGAAAAAGACTAAACTGGGCATTGTGGGGAGAGGCGGCTCAGAGCAGCTTAATCAGAGACAAACACATAAGTTTTGAGGCTGAATGTGAGTGAAAGAAATTGTCTAGGAGTCGGGGATGGTCCTCACGGCGGTGAGGGGCAACCTTTCACTGGGGGTCCAGGGGCAGACCCCAGGGAGGTGGTGTTTGAGGTGGCAAATCATTAGGTGAATCGAGGTGGGGGGACAGATGCAGAGCTGGGGTAGCGTGTGGAGCTGGACTCTGGTGTCAGCACCTTTCACTCACTAACTCATGTTCCGTACCCCACTGCAGTGTGGGGCAGAGGCAGCTCGTGTGCCTGGCCCGGGCCCTTCTCCGCAAAGCCAAGATCCTCATCCTGGATGAGGCAACAGCGGCTGTGGATCTGGAAACGGATCATTTAATCCAGACGACGATCCGGAGAGAGTTTGCTAACTGCACTGTCCTCACCATCGCCCACCGCCTCCACACCATCATGGACAGCAGCAGGTAGTGTGGGAAGGGGTAAAGGACCTCTGCGCTCCTGGGATTTGGCAAGAGGTGGCTGACACGAGGGCTGGGTGCAGTGCCAAGGAAAACAACATGCAGAGCTGCCAAGGGAGCAGAATACAGGCAGGGAAGGGTGACCATGCATTGCTTATGCCTTTGTGGGGAGAAACGTTTCTTGGGATCCTGCCTCTTATCAGCAAAAAGCTATAGAGTATTTATTGGCAACCTCAGCCAGGATGAGGATCTTGGATCTACAGCATCTCATGTAGCTGTAGGAGCGAGAGCAGCGGCAGGGCTGGCGCTGCTGATCCTGGGAGCTCACGTGTCCTCAATCCCTTCTGCCAGGGTGATGGTGCTGCAGGCGGGAAGGATCGTGGAATACGACAGCCCCCAGGAGCTGCTGCAGAAAGAGGGCATCTTCTCTTCGATGGCGAAGGATGCTGGCATTCTGAGCACACAAACCACCGCCCTGTAGCCGATGGGGAGGAGCGTGCGGTCACTCGGCTCCCTCCTGCTGGGACTCAGGAGCAGGTGCCTGGGCTCCCTGCAGCATTTGTCTCTGCAGTGGGGAAGCTGAGGGCAGGGGACGGCTTATGTGGCTGGCGGTGACAAGACCGCGTGGGCCTGGGTGAGCAGCGAGCCTTGTTCCTATGCTGCCTGCTGTGCACGAGGGCCTGCAGACACCAGTTAATTTATTTCGACACCACGGGGAAAGTTGTGCGTCAGATGGAGAGACTGTAGCCTCTTCGGGATCTTAGTTTTTGTACCATTTTCAAGAAACCTCACTTAAGAGATACTGCAGCACTATAGAATGAAATTTACAGGGTAATCTAGGAGTGAATGTTAACATTCATTTAGTTTTTGTAAATATTTCTAGTCTTCCAAATAAAAGCCTGACTTTAGGCATGCTACATAAGCCTCAGTTTAGCTTCACAACCTGACCAGCACTGGGGGGAATGCAGCACACCGAGCTTGCACAGACACACAGGGCTAGTGAGTGGCAGGAGCAGGTCGGAGCCTCTGCCATCTGTGTGCACATGTGTGCCTGTGGGTGCCCCACAATCCCAGCCACGCTCCTTCCCTGCAAAGTCCCATGGAAAACAGAAGACCCCTCAGGTCACTGGAGACCCTAGGGGAGCCCCAAAGCCCCACACTGTAGGCACAGATGGCAGCTTTCTTATATGCAACAAAGAACCCAACCCCCCTCACACTATTGTGCCAGCAAAAATATTCATAGGGTTGCAAGGTGGGGGCTAAGCTGTTTGCTGACACTGGAGGTGGAGGAGCCAGGAGTCGGGCCTCCCTCTTTTCTTTATGGCTGCATCTGCCTTTCATTGTACTGCAGATAACGGAGGCTGTCCCCGGGGCCCAGTTCTCACCCCTGTAAACACAACTTGGGCAGAGTCTGGGCTGTGATGCCAGACCACAAACCTGGCTGGGGTGCAGACAAGCTGCGGGAGAGACGCAGACACACGCTACACCAGTGTGGATGTGCGCGTGTGCGCACACACACACACACCACCACCATGGACGTGTGCACACACACACACACACGTCCGGTTTCCGTTGACACTCTCCTGGCCCATCCTTCTCTGCCCTGGGTCTCCAAGCAGGCAGGACACCTGTGCTCACAGACACGCCACTCCCCACACAGGCATTTACAGCACTGCAAAACCCTTCACTTCAGCTAGTGGCAGGAGGGATATGTGCTCTTATGGCCTCAGCCACAGCCTTTAACACAGAGCCTGGGGAGAAGGCAGTGCAGCACATCCGTGACTAGTCTGGTGAGGGTTCTTAGTGCCTGAGCTGCCGCTGGCGCAGGCTGCGAGAGCACAAGTGCGTAGGACCCACAGAAACGCTGGCACCCTCCCCAGCCCCTGCAGGCTCTGCCAGGGGCCCCCTTCTCCGTTTCCTGAGGCTTGCACAAGCACGTCCTATACACAAGGGCAAATCTTTATTTACAGAGCAGCAGTACAGAGGACACAAACACTCCTGCCCTCACAGGGCGGGAGCATTCCCCCCCCCAACAAGGCACTGCAGCAGAGGGCAGACACCACCCCAGCATGGGGCAGTGCGTCTCTCCCAGAACGCAGCCAGCTGGAGCCCTGCTGCAAGCGCAGGCACGACCGCATCCTGCTCCGAGCCTGAGCGGTATCAGGCTGCAGGACAGAGCCTGCTCTTTGCCTTCTGCTTGTCCCAGTGTTTCCCTGGACACGATGCAGCGCTAAAGATGATGGTGTTGGGGCCTTCGTCTCACCAAGGAGACAGAAATGCGACGGCTGCTGCTAGTGGCAGAGCTGGGAGAGGCCCCAGAGCCTGGAGAGGCCCTAGCCCCAGGGAGCCCAAGGAGGCAAATGTGACATGGTCAGGGGGGCTCTGCTCTGGGTTGCTGGGTCCTGGAGCTGAACTACTCACTGCACTCCTCAGAGCAACTGCTCTGGGCTGAGCAAACGTGTCCCACCCTGACATCCTGCACAGACAGGCTCAACCCAGCTCCTGCTGAGACACCCACAGGGACCCTGTTCACAGTGCCTAGGTTCCTTTTAACACTATTCAGTTTTGGGCAGATTCTGGAAACTCAGAAACAGACTTCCACGCATTAAACCCACAGCAGCTCTTCAGCCTCAGCCAAGCTATTTCCTCTTGGACCACAGCCCCACGCTATGCTCACCTGCTACCAGCTGGACCCAGCAAGCAGCCCGGGGTGAAGGCAACTTGCCCCTGCCCTTGCCAGCCCATCCTTCCCACTACCTGTGGCAGTCAGTGCAGCAGAGCTGGGGAGCGCTGTGCAGCTGAGAGGGAGGCATCCTCGGCCCCTCGGGATGAGCAGGACAGGCTTGAGGCACCCCGCAGGGCTGGCCAGTCTCCCTGCGCCCCAGCTGTGCCAGCAGGAACAAGGCACGGGGTGCAGGCTCCTGCCCTTACGTGTACTCTGTCTTTCGGATGTAGCTGGAGGGCACGTAGCCCTGCTTCCCATGTGCCTCAGCCAGCCACCACTCTCGATTGCCCGTGACGTCCTCAAACTGCAGGATCCTGAGTCTCTGGTTAGCTGACACACTCAGTTCATTGGCGTTTCGGCCTCTGAAAGTGTAGAGCGCGTAGTAGACCTGTCGGGCAGAGGGATGGCAGGAGTTAGATGGCCAGTGCAGCTCAAGGCACTCAGCAGGGCCCTCTGCAGCACCACAGGACACAGTACTGCCCCAGCAGGGACAGCTCCAACCCCCCCATCCTGGCCTCTCTCAGTGCCAGCCCAAACTGCTCATTCACAGCCTGATTTTTTTGTATCTGCATATCCATCCCTGGGAGAAACGGTGCCACCCTCTTCCTTTGGACACTGCATCACCTCTCACCAATAGCTCTCAGGGAGGAAGATGGTTCAGCCCCCCCGAACCATCTTCCCAGTTCCCCCACTGAACAGCCTCCAGCTGTGGGGTTCAGCCCTCGGCCACCCCATGGCTCCCTGTTCAGTTGAAGGCTCACCTGGTTGCCCTCTGACTCGCTGCTCTCCAACCCAGAGTCTCTGTCCTCCATGGAGAGCGCAGGCCTGAGATGCGCTTTGGTGGGGTGTCTATTGCGAGGGCTGGGGCCACCGCCTGGCTCAGGGCGGCTGTGGTGGCGCTGAGATGACACTGTACCAGCTTCCAGCGGCAGCATCCTGTCACTGGAGCCAAGCCGGGGCTGGTGAGGTGAGTCCATCTCCGAGGGAGACTGTGGGGACTGGTATGAGTCTGCTGGGGAGGCAGAGTCCTGCTGGGATTTCTGAGTGAAGGTCACGGCTGCTCCGCTGGGGCTGAAGGTCAGCGTGGTGGTGCTGTGGGGAGAAGAACTGCTGTGTTCAGACTCGTTGGAAGAGTGGCTGCCCACAGAGACGTCCGACTGGCTGCGGCGGGGGTTGTAGGGCTTCAGAAAGGAGCTGTACACAAAGCCTTTGGTCACTGTGGAGAGGGAGAGGGAGGTGAGAACAGGGAGCAGAAGAGACCTCAAGAAGGGAGGCACAGCAGGGCAAGAGCCTCCAGCTCCTCAGCAGAGGGCAGCAAGGGTCCTGCCCCAGGGGCTGGCAGGCCAGGGCCACCTACCCCCATTGTCTATGAGCCAGCGATTCTGGCTGCCCATTGGGTCCTTCTTCTTGATGACACCCACAATGTCTCCCTCCAGCAACGAGACATCCAGGTCTTGGGCAGCATTGAAATTGCGGTCTGCCTGGAAGAGACTATCTGGCGGGTACCGGGCCAGGAGGGCAGCTCGAATGTCATCTGACTGCAGGAGGTAGCTGGGCTGGAAAGGAACAAGACACTCGTGAGGGGTTGCCCCATCTCACCTGCAAGCCCCGACACGAGGCAGAGGGGACTCACCAAGCCAATGAGAGGCTGCCGCCGAGCAGACTGACGCTCCACGCTCTTCCTCTCAAAGGGCTTCTTGGAAGCTGTCTGGGACTCTGGGAAGAAGGTGAAGGCCTGGAGCTGCTGGAGGACTCGAGCATGCTCTTCCTGGAAGATGGCAATGAGGTTCCCCTCCCTGCCGGCCACTTTCAGCAACTGGAAACAAAGCAGGGTTGGTGTCATGGTAGGTGACTGCCCCTGACAAAAGTAGCTGAGGCTACAGCAGAGACCACACCAGATCCCAGGCCAAGCAGGGCTCTGGGCTCTGCCTGTGACTTGTGCCAGGGCTGGATTTGCAGCACTGTAAGGGCCAGCTTTAAGTGACCCCCCCAAAGCTTACACCCTGGGAATCTCCCATTGGCAAATGCCACCTGCCACTGCTCCAGGAGTCTCATCTCCAACATTTCTAAACACATCGGCATCTCAGCCAGGTAATCCCTGCCTGTAAGCAGCCCACAAGAGCCTCCCTGAGGCACTCAGAGCCTGAAATTGCAGCAGCAGCTTCTCCTGCAATGGGATGGATCCCAGGGAGGCTTAGGAACAAGCCCTACAGTGACAGCAGCACTTCAGCAAACACCCCGCTAGCTGTGCTCCGGGAACCCACCGATAGCAAGGGCCTCAGCTCCTCCAGGGCCAGGCGCACGAAGTCGCAGTGAGCCTCGGCATAGCCCCGCACGCAGCTGGCAAAGAGCTCCTTGGCGAAGCGCTGGAACTTGGGCAGCTCGTCCAGCAGCTGCGCGTTGAGAGCCTCGTAGTTGTTGCGGGCCGACTGCAGCTCCTCTAGTGTTCGTTTGTCCTTCAGCTTCTCCGCTCGCTCCGTGCAGTTGTGGAAGTCAAGGAGCTTGTCAAAGCGCTTCTGCACGAGCTTGTGTGGCCCCATGAACATGCTCAGTAGCTGGTTCAGGGGTGAGGTCACCAGCCGCTCCGTCCGCTCTTTCTGGTAGACAGATGCAGCGAGCAGGTGAAATGAGCTGCTCCAGACACCCCCTCTGCCCTGCCCTGCCATGAACATCCACAAGCTCATGCATGCCTTGGCACAAAAGACTCCTAGGACAGCATAAGGTCCTTTTTCCAGATACCACTCAACAGAACTCCAGGTCTCTTCCCCCATCTATCACTTCATAATCCCATGTCCAGATGCCACCCTCTGGGAGTGATGTAAACCACTTGCTGGGCCACTTCTGGTAGGGCTGAAAAAATGTGTACCTAAGAGACAAGCTTGATGCACCACACAAGCCCACAGGCATACAAGCTCTCAGGAAAGGAGTTGAATGGAGATAGGGAGGTGCTCACACCTCTCCCAGGCTGTGCCACCCTCCTGCAGCCTCCCGCAGTCAGCAGGGCTCTTCTGCCTGCCTGCACCAAGGCCTGCAAAGAGGGCTCCCAGGGGAGCCTCTGGCATGCAAGTGTACAAGCTCACTCACAAAACTGGAGAAGAGCTGGTCACTGATGAGACGATTCACTTTCTGGAACTGGTCCAAGTCCCCGCCGCCTTTCTCTGTGCACAGGTCCTGCATGCTCACTGCTGCCAGTGCCTTCATGCAAGCCGACTCCTGCATCAGGGGCACATGGTCAGCACAGCCACGCTGGTGCCCAGGAGATCGGGCCTCCTGGCACAGGCCCACACTCCAGGGGCAAAGGAAGGACCTCCCCAGCACAGCCCGGAGCAGACCCCAGGGCAGGGCCCTGGGCAGGAGCACTACCAGCTGGAGCAAAGCACCCAATGAGCCCCACAGGCATCACATCCCGACAGACTCACCCGGATATGCTGCAGGTAGAGGGAAAGGTCCCGGATGAAGGACTTGATCAGTCGCTCCTGCATCCGGAAATTTTTCTCTGTCTCCTCAAAGGCTTCATCCTTCAGCTGTGAAAGGAAACAGCTCAAGGAAGGTGATGCAGAGTGCTGGCACCTCCCAGAGCACATGACGTGGGTCCTCCTGCCCACCAGCTAGGCAGCAGAGTTGGGTGGCTCAGAGCCCTGTTTCACTCTGCCCTGACCCAGATCTGAGATACTCATCAGGAAAGGGGTGAGGGAGAGGGTATTGCCATCTCCTCAAGCATCACAGAATGTAAGTGCCCCTTGATGTGTATTACCTGGGGGGCAAAGCCTGTGAGATGCTTGAGATGGCTGCTCACACGGTTGGATTTCTTGATGATGGAATGGAAGTTGAGCTTGGAGATCTTCTCCATGAGGCTGTCCTCATCCCCTTTCCGGTACTTTAGCACTAAAGAGATTGATGTAGAAATCAGAACCCTCACCAGCCCAATACCTGTATCTTAGGGTGCTTATGATGTCTCTCCTCATCCTTCCTAAGCCTCTGTAGCCCCAAGTGTTCCATGTTTCAAATTATCTCTGCAACCCAGCACTGTGCTTGCTACCTGTAATGCCCCTCCTTGGCTCTGGATCTGCCCCGCAGTTTGCAGATTCACCCCCTCAAACTCCTTGAGCAGAAATACGCTGCATTAGCATGAGATAACATAGGAGGTGGCATACAATAACCACTGAATGTATACAAGGTATTTATATAATTTGTTTAGCAAATATGAGTAACCATGACAGCCTAGATCATCTCTGTTTTATTGGGGTGTGTGGAAAGAGTGACACAAGAGACAGTCAGGGGCTGCGAAGGGAAAAGAGGATGGTGGCCAGCAGGCTGAGGGAAATCATTCTTTCCCTCCTTTCAGTTTTGGGGAAGTTACACCTTCATCACTTGTCTTTGATCACCAGGTCAAGAGGGCTGTGGAAGAACCACAGCTACAAGGAGAGCTCGTGTCCTTTAGGGAGCTGGGCTGGCTCAGTCTGACAGAGGAAACAGAGCAGGATCTACTCACAGGCCACAGCTCCTGGGAAGGGCAGTTACAAAGATGATGGAGCCAAACTCCTCTCATCAGGGTCAGGCAATACAAGGGCCAGTAGCTGCAGATGGCAGCTTGGAGGTTGAGGGTAGGCACACACAGCACCTCTTCACTGGAAGGGTGGTACAGCCCTAGGAGAGGCCAACAGACTGAAATGTCCACCCTTGGGGGTCAGTGACACTTGCCTGGAGAAAGCAGAGGGTGATGGGATCCAGTTCTGGGAATAACGCTGTTAGGAACAGGAGGTCAGACTGCAGACCTCAGAACACCCTTCTAACCAGCATGTCTGAGATTCTGTCCTGTCTACAGATACTCCTTCAAGCCTAGACACTAAACCTCAGTAAGACAGAGACTGCCCTAAAAGATTAATCACCTACTTACGCTCTTCAAAATAGCAATTTTAACTGTAAATATCTATTATTTTAACAATTTTGTTTTTATTGGTAGGCATACAATCAGCAATCGCAAACATTTCTTATCACTATAGAGCAAGAAAGTCCTGTCATATCTGCACTGCACTGTTCTTTGTGTACTGTCTTGCATACTCACATTTTTAAATGTGCTGATTCTAATATTCTGCTGTGAAGACACAGTTTATTGAGGGCAGTGGTCCTCTGCACCACTGTGATTGCCAGCTAATGCGCTGAAGCTGACAGACTCCAATTTCACTGCACCCACTCCTGTCCCCTTGCTTCCCAGTTCTACCCAGTTACGCACCCAGGTCCTTCCGGCGCTTGTATTCGTTGATGTTCACGTTGATTTCTTTGACTGCAAGGACAGCAGCTGTGAGTGGTGCCTTATCAGGGTGAGACTCAGGGGTGGCACTCAGCAGCTCCATCAGCAGCAGCGGGTACCGCATCACCCTTTGCACTGGCTTGATGAGGAATGAGCCCAGGTTAATGTAGTTTGTGCAGCCCCTGGGAAGGTGGGACAAAGGAGATGCAGTAGGTTTCAATCCAGCTCTGCAAAAGCATTCCTGCCCCCTTAAACCCATCCCAACCAGACCCAGAACACCATTAGGCCTAAATTCCTAAGACACTGCACCCCCATCTCCAAACCTGTTGCACTCTTGAGCCTACCAAGATCTCAAGCTAGTGCCAGGCTTTCCAGTCCTCTGAAATATTAAAGTGACCCTTCCTAGTCAGACTGCCACTGGTCTCACCAGGAAATCCCATCAGGGTGCAGCCTCAAACTTATCTAAACTCCACTCGCCTGAGCCTCCGTCCCACCACCCTGGCTGTGTGTTAATATCTCTGGCCTGACCTGCAATGCAGAACAGGCTGGCTGGCCTCAGGACTTCAGCCTGCACATGGCTTTCGTAGGAGCTGAGGGCTTCCAAAGCCTTTCTTCTGGACAAGACCCCCTATCTTGCCTCATGATCTGCCAAGTGCTCCTTGCCTGTGTAGCCCATCTATTGCCTGTCGCAAACTCATCTACGCTCCTCCTCCAGTCCACAAGGTACTGTTAGGCTCCCCAGACATGCACGCAGCTTGCAGTGAAAGGTTAGTTGTAAAGGAGCAGCCAGATCAAGACAGGCAAGCTGGGACCAACAGGAATGAGTCACTTACCACTCACTGTACAGGCTCCTGCCGGCCCACAGAGTGCCAAAAAGCAAAGAAAAGCAACTGGTTAACAGGGTGGTAGGCGTGCAGCCTCGCAGCTGGTGCCTTCACGCCATCCTGCAATGACACTGCCAATGCAGCGGACACACCACGCTGTCTCAGAGCAGCAGTGGCTGCTGCCGCTCCCCAGGCACCAACCTCCACAAGCTGAGCCCTGGTGTTGGCCGAGTCGGGCAAAGTGGCGGGGTGCAGCAGGGCTTAAGGAGTACAAACCTACACCCAGGACACACTGTTTTTCATACCTTGGTGGCTTCTGCCTGGCACTTAAGGGTGGGCTACAGTTGTCCGAGCGCCTATGCACTGGGGCAGAGGGGCATTGCCCCTTTTAGCTGAACCACAGCCTGGTCATCTATGCAATGCCACACTGGGAACACAGACTGTCCCTCTCTTGCCACCACCTGAACTGCCCCAGCAAGCTGGCAGGGTGGCGGGGATGCTGGAGACTGATCCCCCCCACCCCAGCCTGGTGGCCATCACAGCCAGAGACTCCAACCTGAGGCTATCCAGCAGGTCCAGGAGTAATCTCTGAATCTTCTCATCCTTCTCATAGGTTTCCAAAAGTGCGATGGCCTCATCGTGGTTCTGACAATACACCTTGTAGACGGCCTCCAGCTCTGCACGCCGTGACAGGAACACTGGCCCTGCACAGAGCAGCAAAGAGAGACTTCAGCGTCTCTTCGACCCTTCACTACTTTCAGCAATCCTAGTGTATCCCACAGGACCCAGGATCCCTCTTAATCTCCATCAGCACACTCTCATGTCCTTCTTGTGGCCCTGCAGCCACAGACTGGGCACTGTGGGCACTCAGGACACAAAGTTTTAAGATGTGCAGCAAAGGTTTGCCACAGCAAGGAGAACTTATGGGCTGCAGCCAAGGGAATGTCACAACACCTGACTGGGATGTGCTTCCTCATGCTTTGATGGGACTATTTACTTAGTCAAAGGGTCCCACAAGGCCCCCTCAGAACTGCTAGCACAGTGGCTTAGGTTAATCCAGCTCTCCAAGGGGTGAAGAGCAGGGAAACTGCCCACTTGCTAGTGAGCAGGGAGCCCCAGACTGCTCGTGGCCTGAACAGTGAAAGCTGGTGGCTCAGGTGTGAGAAAACTGGCATCCCACTGGAGCAAGGAGCCACAGAGAGGGCCACACCACATAGCACGGAGGCCCATGGGACAACAGAGATCTCCATGGCTTCATTGCAAGACTAAGGAACTCTGACACGATTCAGCAGGGAGGCAGCCTTGTCCTGGGCTCTGCCCTAGTGACCCTTTCTCACCATTTAAAGCATTCTGCTGCTCTCTACCCCACTTGCAAAAAGCTTTGCAGCCTGCTGAGAAGAAAGAACAGTAGCATTCATACCGATGGCATCTGAAGACTCCAAGGTTGTCAAGAGCTCTTTGGAGAAGGTAATTACCATCTGTATGTTTCCAAAAAGACCCTCAAAGTCTATATTTGGCACCTGTGAAGGGAATAGAGAGATAGAGGTTAAGAGAACACGTCCCACCACCCTCAAGAGCCCCCCCTTTGCCTTCTTGTAACCCAGCAGCCCTTCATTGCCCAGCAGCCACCCACTGTGAGCTGCTCTCACCACAGTGGTTCTGTACTCACTCCCTTGTTCCTCTGTGCACTGAAACTCTCATTCCTTGTGTCCCACCAAACATGCTGTCACTGACGTATCTCCCCTTTCCTCAGAAACTTCACACCTGCCTCTGATGACCTGACATTCTCCCTCTCCTTCCAGTAGTTTTGCTCCCATGCCAAGACTCTTATTTTCTTCCTCTTGACAATAAACTTGACCTCAAACAAATGAGGAGAAACTACATTTTCCACCCTAGAAAATCTATTTGCTATATTTGCTGCCAGGTACCAGCAACAGTAAGACCTCAGTAGGTTCCCAAAAGAGGTGGGATAACCCCTTGGTTGCAAGGAGTCCTCCTGCTCCCATGGAGATAGCTGAATTTCCCGGGTGGGTTTCCAAGACAATTTTAGCTACCTTCCACCAAATGGACTCAGTATCCTCCTCGCATCCTGCCAACGTTACACTGCAGCCTGTCCCCATGCTCCTACCTGTGCCTGCTGCAGAGGCACCATGATCCTCTCCACACACATCTCCAGGTCTCGGACATAGTCCCGCTCTGTCTGGAGCAGTTCCTCAATAACTTTGGACCTCTTCTCCAGCATCCTTTGCTCTGGGCTCTCAGTGGCAGCTGAGGAAGTCTCCAGGGATGGTGTCTGGGATGACAGGAGGGTCATCTCTGCAAGACAGAGAGGCAAGATCAGCATCCTGCAGTGACACCTGCCCTGATCCTCGCATGCAAGGAGGAGACACACAGCACTGGGACTGTGCCACCCTCGCCTCTGGAGCTGTGCAGCACGCAGGCCAGCAAGCAGCGTCAGCAGGACTGTCCTACCCAAGGACCTTTCTGGAGAGGCCATGCCGGGCTCTGCCTTTCCCTGCTGTGTTCTTGCAAGCCCCAGAGTGCAGGGCTCTGCCCTGCTCCACAGGCTGCCCTCAGCCCCCAGCACTCACAGCAGGGCCTCCAGTGCTGTGGGGACAGGGACAGCTTGCAGGGCTGTGACTCCTGCCCTCCGAGCACCAGCTGCCGCGAGCCTGGGGCGCTTCCAACTCCCTTGGCCTCGGGAAAGGGGCAGAGGGCTGCTGTCGCAATCCAAATCTTTCACCAGCCGTTAAGCACTTCTCTGCTGCTCCTGGGATTAGGAGTGGCAGACGCTAAGCAGCAGAAACCTGCTCCAGGCCTGCGGCTCATGGAGCCAGCACAGCCACGGCCACCTGGATGCCAGCCCAGGCAGGGCAGCGGCAGGCTGGGCAGCTCCGCGGGGAGCAGGGAGCACATTCAGCCTGTCCCTCCTCCCGGAGGCCGGGTAGGCCCTCACGTCCCAGCCCTGGGGACAGCCCCCTCCTCTCCTGCCCTGCGCCCCAAACTCTGCTGCGCCAGGAACCCCGCACTGTGCTCAGCCCCACAGAGAAGGACCCTGCTCCCCTCATCCAGCAGCAGCCGGAGCCAGGAGCTACATACCTGCAGGCACGGATATGGCGGAGCTGCAGCCCTCCCCTCCCCTCCAGCAGGGTCTCCAGGCTCCAGCTCCAGGACATTTCCATCTGAATAGCCAGAGGCCTCCGCAAGCACTGCGGGGCTGGCGGATGCAAACCCTGGAGCTGGAGCACTGGTGAGACCCACCAGCACAGAGCACTGGGCAGGACGGAGCAACCCTGGCCGCTGCCCCTGCCCTGTCGTCACAGATGAGTCCACAGTAGAGCCCCTGAGAGCTGGACAAGCAGGCGATGGGGCCGAGCAAGGCGGGCACATGGTGGGCATGGATACACACGCGGGGACGTCGACACATGCACGCGAGGCAGGGCAAGGCAGAGGTTCAGGGTGGGCTGGATGCACCCCATGAGGACAGACACGCTGCCGCGGCACCGGCCCCGGGGCACGAAGGAGCCCAGGTCCCCAGCACCGCAGCAGCCTCCCCGTGCTCCTGCTCGCTGCCGGGCTGCGACGAGGGCAGCGTGACACGGAAAGAGGCTGCCCCCGCCGCACGGCCTGAGGCCTGCAGAGAGCTCGCCAGCCGCCTCCTCCCTATCCCGGGCTTGGGCAGCCGATTTTCCTCCTGGTTTTCCATCCCACCTGTGGCTCCCAGAACAGCCCAGCCCCCTCCGATTTTCATTCAGGTTCACAGACATTTTCCCCTTGCAGATTCCTGGGCCTCAGCAACTCTCCACCCCACCTGCCTGCTTTTAAAAGGGGCCACATGTGCCTTCGGGCCCCCTCCCTCCCTCCCTGCTCAGCCCCACGGCCCTGGCCGCATCCTGGCTGCTCCGAGGCAGCCCTGGCACCAGGCCTGGATGCCAGCGCGTGGCCCCCCCGCGCTCATCGCTGCTCTGTGGAAGTGCTGCTGGGCCCGGGAGCCCCTCGGCGCCGCATCCAACCTCGGGCACATCGGCCCCGGAGCCCCAGCCGCTCGGCTGGTGTTGCGGGTACACCCAGGCTCCCACACTTGCACCAGCACCGCTGCGGCACAGGCGCCTCCCGCTCGCCACTTCCCTGCTCCAACCCCAGCTCCGCGCTCCCTCGGTGCGAAGGGAGCGGCTCTGCCTCCGGCTCCGGGAACGCGCGGGCCTGTGGGGGCCCTCGGCCATCCTGGGCAGGTGTCAAAGGTGATGCCGGCGCCTGCCCCGGGCCCTCCACGCTTTGGTCCGCGATGCCCTGAAACGGGGCCTGGGTAACAGCAAAAGGGCCAGCTCAGGGGAGCAGGATTTAGCAGCACCACTAGCATTATGTTTAGTGAGCAACTACTGCATGTCGGAAGAGCAGACTTCAATTCCTAGAGCCAAGTGCCCATTAAAATATCACTCACAGAGTCATTTTATATAAAGGAAAAGGCTCCTGCTTTCCACTTACTCAATCACTACCTTGACTCCCATACAGGGAAGTCGCCACACCACAGATTTTATCAGTGCAAATGCAAGACAGATTTTGTGAGGAGGTCCTGGGAGCAGATGTCAGGTTTAATATTTACCGTGTGCATTTCCATAGCATCTGCAAGGCCTTGATCATGGACCAGGCCCGACTGTGCAAGGTCCTCTGCAAACACACAGGGATATCCCACCGGTGGCATCGCGCTTGAAGTCCGTAGAGGTGGCAAGACACATCCAGACGTACAGAGAGGGAAAAGACATGCTAAGCTAACACAGCCAGCAGGTCTCTGCAGCAGGTGGCTTATAAAAAGTTAAGAGACAGAAATAACAAACAGAATTATTTTAAAGAAGGGTCTTTTTGGAAAGGAATGGGATTTTTTTTTGCAGGAAAGCAAACTCAAGCAGGAGGGCAACATGAAAGAAACACGAAGGTATTAATCTGAAATCTAAACAAGTGTGTGAAAACCATGCAAGGGTGGGTGGGTGAGCTGATAGTGCAGTATTGAGTGAGACTGAGAAGAAAATGGAGTAGTCAATGAAGAACCTGGAAAAGAAAGCCCTATGTTCAACACCAGTCAGAAACGAACTAAGCAGCAGCACTAGTGAAGATCAGTTGGAAGGGTGAAATTTGCCACAGCTAAAGAGGAGCATTTTGCACTAATCCGCATGCACCGTCACAGCCACCCAGACAACAGTTTGTACAGGACACCTGTACTGGATATCACAGAATGGCTGAGGTTGGAAGGGGCCTCTAGAGATCATCTAGTCCAACCCCCTGCTCCAGTAGGGACACCTAGAGCACGGGGCACAGGGTGGCATCTATGCAAGTTTTGGAGATCTCCAGAGAAGGAGACTCCACAGCCTCTCTGGGCAGCCTGTGCCAGGGCTCTGTCACCCTCACAGCAAAGAAGTTCTTCCTCACATGGAGGTGGAACTTCCTCTGTTTCAACTTATACCCATTACCCCTCGTCCTGCCACTGACCACCACAGAGAAGAGCCTGACCCCATTCTCTCTTCAGATACTTGAACAAGTTGATCAAACCCCCTCTCAGTCTTCTCCTCTCCAGACTAAACAGGCCCAGCTCGCTTAGCCTTTCCTATGGTAGATGCTCTAGTCCTTTAATCATCTTTGTTGCTCTGCATTGGACCCTCCCTAGAAGCTCAATGTCTTTCTTGTAGTGGGGAGCCCAGAAGTGCACACAATACTCCAGATATTTCAGAGGTTGCTACATGATCCTGCTGTGCTCTCAGATTTATCTCTAGCTGTGTATCTGGTGGCCGCAGGATTAGGTCTAAGCACAAGGAAGCCCTTGTTCAGGTTATCCAGGCCCTTGGATCTTTGCTCCAGGTATTCACAACCCCCATGAGCTGGAGGGTCATCCCGAGCCCTACGGAAACAGAACGCTCCTTGGGGCTGGTGCAGGGCGGGCTGTGTCCACCGGCCTGCCTGGGAGTCCCAGCTCCGCATTCCCATGCAACAAACAGGGATGCGTCTCCCACAGCCTCCCAAAACAGAGTCAAGGGTTCTCAATGCCATCAGCCAACACAGCAGCCCCCTGCGCTCTGCTGAGCACATCTGGTGCACAAAATAACCGAGTTCAGACCCCCACAGAAAGCACCCTGTGGCGAGGCTTGGAGGGAAACTCATGAGATTGAACTTCCCATTTCCAGTCCCATTACACCTTTGCTCCAAGTCTGAGATCTCTCTCTACGGAAGAGAAAGCATAAACCTTCCCTGCACATATTTTAAGCTCACAGGGGGTCATCACAACAGTCTGTCTGACCTGACATGTTGCTGCCCACTAGTTTTGATTACTTAATCCGTGGTTGTTATCACTAGTCTCACATCCTTCTGCATTAACAAAGAATTAATGAAGTAATATTGCTTCTTTTTGAATGCTCATAGTTCAAAAAAAAATCTTATACAAAATATATTTTTAATGCTTGCTATTTCTACTTGATAGATATATTTAATGTTTAGGATTTGTTTCTGATGTGTATTTAAGCTCTCATTTTTCCTGTTTCATATAATCTTTGTTGAATTTCTTTTTTTCCTGTTTGTTAGATATTCTTGTATGTCTCATTGCAGCTTTACCTAAATGAGGCTTATTGAGCATTTAACTAAAATTACCCTCTTCCACAGCTGTGGTTTCTCAGTCATCTAATAAATGTTTTCTAAACAGATCCCTACTCTAATGCACACACTTTCTATTTAAATGTTACCTTTCAACTTGAGTCATCGTGCCTATCAACTCTGGAGGCACTAAATACATACATTACTGGAAGTGTCTCCGTTAGTCTGCAGGAATGTAACTGGCATTTCTAATGAAGCCACTAAATTCCAATCCAGTGACAAATTCTTGTTTACCCGAGATAGAGATGCCAAAAGTGCATTCACAAGCATTTCTGCAAAAACAACATTCTAAATCACAATATTTAGGTATTAAAATTTTGTTCTCCTTGCATGAGTTGCATGAGCTTTGCAATCTGCATTGCTAAATTAAAATTTCTAACAATACTTTTTTTCTCTATCTCCTTCAGAGTTTATATGGTAATTCCTTAGTTTGCTGGTTTGGCTTTAGAGTTTGAGACAGCTCCCCAGCAGTGTTTTCTTTTGAGCTTTGCTTTTTGGCACACTGAGGCCCGGGAGATTTAGCAGTGCCCAGTAATCACCCCTTGGAGGCACGTAGCAAGGTGTCAATGTGGAACGTTCTCTCCATCTCTGCTCTTCCCATGGTGGCTGCGAATTTAACACTGCAATCCCATGGCTTGTCTCAAAGCCACTATTTTTCATCCATTTTCTTTCCATCAATGAAAATTTCTCGGTTTATTACCTGATTTCGTAGCGTGAGCACACACACACAGTCAGAGGTTTTCTCCCTGCTCCATTCCTGAATGATCTAGGAGGAATTAAGCCAAGAGGGGCAGATCCAGCAGAACTCACGTCCTCTCTGGTGGGGCTACGTCGCCTCCTGGCTCTGCTCACCCGCCAGCACCGTCAGTTGCCGCTGGCTCCTGCACTGTCCTTGCAGGGCAACCTGCACCCAGGGAGGGGATCTGCTCTCCATCAGCAGCTGTGGGTGAAGCTGGGCACCACACACCACGGCCGCAACGGGGTGGTCCCCTCCGGCTCCATGTGTGCGATGTCTCAGAGTGAGTCACAGAAAGCAGCTCCAAGAGGAGCAGCAGGAGAGGCAGCACCTCCCAGACTGAGCCTCGGCACTGAGGAGAACCCCTTACGCAGGTTCAGCACGCACAAGTCTCCAACGGGAGCTGCACCCTCCAGCAAGAAAAGCCCGTTCCCGGGCTCCCAGCTCAGCACAGCGGAGCAGTGACTCAGGGCAAAACAAAGCAGCTGCAAATATTTGAAGAATGTGAACCCCGGGAGGGGAGGAGTTACTCCTTGCCAAGAGAGGAGAGGGGATGAAACTAGGGCAGGGAATAATTACACTGAGTGAAAGGCTAAACTCTCTGCCAAGAGAAGGGATTGACTGATGGGGCGAACATTCTCTGTTTGGACATAGATAGTATCACTGCTAGGAAGGGAATACTGGATGAAAATCAGTTCAAAACACAATACACTGTCTTGTTCCAAAAGCTGCAAGCTGAATATTTTTAGTGGCTTATAGTTCCTGAGATGGAAACAGGAGATGCAGCAGAGAAGAGTCATGGCAAAGAGGACTTGGGTCCAAGAAGGCGAATGCAGTCACAGGCCTTGGCAGAGTCCTGTGACTAAGTCCTGTGAAGATGAACTCAGGTAAACCATGAAAGTGAGTTCAGCTTTTATGTATAAGGAAGTATAAAGCAGAGAGAAGGCAACATTTGCTCAAGGAGTTGTATCTACCTACTGCAGAAGAGGTGATGGCTACAGCCCAGAAGCTAGTGTATAAACAGGACAGCCAGCACAGACCATCCACACTTAGATCTCAGTCCTTGAGATGGATGGGAAATTCAGCAGCAGCATGGCCTGCAAGCACATGTGCCTTGTGGAGAAAGACACTTTCAAGAATAGAGATATTGCAACACAAGGCGTTGTTGAGTGGGAACAGAATGGGGTCCTTCTCCATAGTCACTGGAAAGGGACAGCTGCCTGAGAAGATCTCCAGGACGTTTCCAGCATTCTGCTGGACCCCACTGTGACCTTTGAGGTCCTGCTGGAGCACGTGTGCCTATTTGACCACACTAAAAAGCCTCGCTGGTCTGCCAGGCTCCCCTTTGGCAGGGCTGGGCTCCCCACTGCAGCAAACCAAACGTTCAAGCAGAAGACAGGGACCCTCAGCAGGCATCACCTGTGAACAAAGGTGAAAAGCCCTAGGATGGGTGGCAGCACGCAGGGGCTGCCTGGCAGCTCTCCCCACCTCTGGTCTCCACCTGATACCCCCCTGTCCTTGCCATAAGGGCAGATGGGACCTGTTTGGCTCGGGGCCAAGCTCCCGTTCTTCATGGTACAGTGAGCCCAGAAGCAGGCAGCAGCACCAGATCCGCGGCGCTGCTGCGAGTCCCAGACCTGCTGCAAGGACCAACCCTGGCCTGCCATGCTCCAACCGCGGGGACAGTAACTGTGGCAGAGGGGGATGAGACAAACTTCATTACTGCTCAGTGGAGACATGTCTATGTACAGAGCTTTCCAAAGATGAGGAAAAGTGTCAAAAAAAAAAAAAAAAAGTGAGCCAAAATATTGTTAGAATAATGAGACTAAAATTGGGAGTTCTTCAGAAGGAAGTTTTAAGTAGAATTCCCCAAAAAACATGATTATGTGATTAGGAAAGAGAAAAATAAAGAAATACATAAATATTGAACATGGAAAAACATGTAAAAGTCACCAGGAACTATGATGTACATAAAAAAAAAAGAAGAGAAAAAAGATACTGAGAAAAAGAACATGAATGGCAGAACTAATAATTGAGTTTTTGTTCTTTTAAATGGGAAAGTGAAATGCTACTTTATAATACAAATTTATTTCCATCCAGAACAAAAGAAAAACCTTTCAGTAACATAACCCCATGAGTAAGAAGAGGTAGTAAAATTCTTAATAAGTTTGGCAGGAAGACAAGAGTGTACAATAAATATTCTCTTTCTCTCCATCTAAAGAGCAGAAATAAGACCTTGCTAACTTGCACCTCATTAAACAGTCAGTGGAGAATACCTAGAAAACAGAGCATTTCTAATCAGATTCATCAGGGACCCAGCATTTATGTATTATGCATTTATGATTATGTATTTAAAATTGATCCTATGTAACACTTTAAAAGTAAAAGTAAAGTCTTTTTCTGAGAAGAAAGTATCATGAGTTAAGAAGCTCTAATTTGGCAGAGAAAGACTGGGGTTCAAAGCTGAAATGCAAGACACAACTTTTAAGGGTGCTGGTGATTAAACAGCAAAACTAGGACCGGTGAATTCTCCTTCTGTTGATGTGTTAGGCAGCCTGCTCATGCTCTCAGATGGAAGGCTCTGACCAAGGGGCTGATGCTGAACATCCGTGCAGAGAAATTCGTACAAAATGTAATAGTGCAATAACCTGCTTACATCACCTCTAACTGGGCTTCCAAGCCTCCAATGCTGCTAGCCCTTGGAAAGGAGGAAGAACCTGGGAGAGGAGCTGCCAGCATTGCAAAAGGAGCCTCCAGCACATGGGGAAGAAACAAGAGAAGATTTTTTGCTATCAGCTGGACAAAAGAGGAGCATTAACGGGGGATTTCATCCAGAAATGCGCCACAAGACAGAGTGATACAAAACTGCATCGGCCTGGAGTCTCCCTTCCACCCGCACATGAAGATCTGAGGTCTATAGTGGAGGTGGCAGTACGGTTTTCCTGGGCCCAGCATGGAGCCCTTTGAGTAACTTCTCCAGATGCGGTTCCCACAGCCAGTCCTTGCCCTCTCACGAGTCTCCTAGGCCCTGTGCATTGTTTCTCTCCTCGCTCTGCTCCTGGCTCCTCCTTGCTTTGCTGCTGCCCTTTGAACATCCTGGCACAGAAAAACCCTCTCCCTTCCCCTGCCCTGGGGACACGGCAGAGCAAAGTCCCACCCTCCCGGGGCAGCCTGAGCGCGCGGAAACGCAGCCAGGAGAGCCTGCTCGATCAAATACCTCCAGAGAACAGGTTTCATGCTGCGCAAGCCAGCTGGCAGCCACAGCCTCTAGCCCTGCCACCTCTTTGGCTGCTCCACTGCTCATTCCATCTGTTTCAACTCCTTCTCCATGAAGGTTTGCACACGGGTGCATGACACTGACCCTGGAAGAAAGGGCACAACAGCAAACTGCTTCTGGGACACATGGGCCTGTGCAACAGGCAGTGACGGTCACCAGGAACTTCACTGCCTCTCCCCAAGCCCCAGCCACCTTGCTGCCTCTTCCCCAACTCCTGCGACTATCCTTGCAACCACGAGCGAAACCCCACAAAGTCACTGCAATCTGCTTCCCCACAGCCAGGGAGTTAGCAGGACAGCTCTGCCCATGCTAGGACAGCATGAACCCTCCAGCCTGATCTCTCCACCTCCAGGGTATCTGATCAGAGAGCTAGGGAAGGTTCAGGGATCAAGATTACAGGTTTTGAGGTTCATACAGCCAGGGCAATTCAGATCACAAGCACTGCAACAGTGTTGATGCAAGAGATGCCATTCCCATCTGTGACAGTCCCTGTGTGGGTGCCAGAATGCCGGCCCTCATGCAATTACACAAAACAGCACTAGCCCTCCATATATTCACAAGCACTAAAACAACCTCCTCATTTCCTTGTTTCAGGTTGCTTTTAAATAGCTGCCATCCTCGCCCAGCTCTGTAGGGCGTATGGTAGCAGCAAGGGACTCAGTTGACAGGTTCAGCTCTGCAGACATTTACAATACATTGCAGAAGCAAAACAGGCAAGCCAGATACGCCACAGGAACCTCCACTGGTCCTCGAGATGGCAGACAAAGCAGGGCTGTGGGTTTTGGTGAGCAAAACACCTTGGAGGTGCTTAGGGCACAGCAGGACTCACAAGCAAAGGGCAGCAGTGAGTCTGAGGACAGTGCCCCTCCGTGTGTCCCTCCATCTGCATCTCTGAGAAATGGTCAAGCAACTTTGCAGAGCAGTTAAGTAACTGTGTAGAGAGGTAGCTATGATGATGCTCACTTCAGTAAGTCCCAGGGTTTCTCCACAGCTCTGCCACACCAGTTGCCCACCTGAGCGAGAGGGCCAAACCCCATCTCCCCTGCTAGATCAGGGCGAGGGAACACCCAAGACCACCTCGCCGGCAACTCCCAAGCATTTCATTTCTGTGCGTACCTTGTTTGGCTTTCCTGGCGCGCACGAACTCGGAGCGCGCCAGGGTGCTGGGAGCCGTCCGCCTGTAGAAGCTGTTCCGCTGCAGCAAGAAGCCCCCGCCGGCCGCCTCCTGCTCCCACACGTGGCTCCAGTCAGGGCGGCCTGTGCGCACCCTGGCACGCTCTGCACCCCATGTCCGTGCCACCTGCCCTGGTGCTGCTCCTTCTGCCTCCCCCTGGCCGCTGTGTCCCACATCCCACATCTCCGACTCCGTATGACAGGTGTCTGAGCCAGGGCTCGCACTGCCCTCTCCTGAGGACCATGTACAGCCAGGAGCTTCACAACTTGCAGCCAGGTTGCTGTGGGCCGTGACACGGCTCTTGGGCTGCCTGCACTGCCCAAAGTCTTGTTCTACATCCCTGGGATCTCTATACCACCTTCCCCCTTCACTATATGCCCCAGGGCCTCCTTGCTCTCTATTCCACCTTTCCCTCTCCCTCTGTGCTCCATGGGCTCCATCCTCCCTATACTGCCTCCCCCCGTCCCTGTATTCCCCAGGGCTCCTCTCCTCCCTATATCGCTGTTCCCTCTCTCTATAACCTCTCTCATCCTCGCTATAGTCCCTAGGTTCTCTGTCCTCACTATATCGCCTTCTCCTCTCCCTATACTCCTCAGGGCCTCCATCCTCTCTATATTGCCTTCCCCTTTCCCTATACTTCCTAGGGCTCCTGTCCTCTCTTCGCCACCTACCCTCCTCCCTGTACTTTCCAGATGTTCTATCCTCTCTGTACTCCCCTTTTATCCCTGAATTGCAGTCCCCATATTGAATACCCTCCTCCTGCTCATACATCCAATAGTTTCCACCCTCCATATCTTGTCTTTTGCCCTTCCAAGCACTCTCTGTTCTTCTGCAGTCTGCCTGCTGGATTCCTCCCTTCCAGAAGCCTTCCCTGCCTCCGTCCATGCTCCATTGGTCCACAGAGCAGCTCTCCCCTCTCCTGCCACCAGCTTGGTCTCTGTCCACTCCTCTGTAGTTCGTGTGCTGTCTTGGGGCTCTCGATGCATCGTCATTCCTGGGAGCCTCGCCGTGCAGCGCGCTCACCCCACCAACGTCCTCGTATTCCCAGCTGAGCAGCCGCGGCTCCTGTCTTGGATCTCCTGCTCCGTATTTCGCTCTGGGATAAGTGCACATAGTCCTCCAGGGTGCAGCGAAGGTGCCCCTTTGCGCCCGGTAGCAGTCCCAGCCCAACGCGACACCACTTCTTCCCTCTGCTCCAGCGCCCGACCCGAGAGAAACACTGGCACCACTTCCTGAAACCGGGCAGCGAGGGTAGGACGCGCGTGCCCAGTCACCGCGAGCCTCAGCCTCCTCCACCTGCTGCCCCGAGTAATCAGTAACCAGCTCTGGGAGGGAGGCCCTGGGCTCTCACCGCCCCGACCGGCTCGGCCGCTTTGCGGCCCGGCCTCTCTGCAGCTTTACTGCTCAGAGGCAGGGAAAAGGAGCGCACTGGAGCATGAGGAGGCTGTGCCCCAAGACCAACAACCCCAGGGAAGAGAAAGAGGCGTCTGAGACGGTGGAAGCCACAGAGCAGCTGCTGGATACCAGAGCACCTTTTCTCCTGCCTTCGCTTGCCTGCTGCCAGTGGTAGCGCCAAGCACCAAGTCCAAACCCCTCAGTCCAGCAGGGCCTGGGCTCCGCTCCACATCTCACTGGGCAAAGCAAGGCCCTTGGCTGCCATTACTGGGGCAGAGCTGCTCTCTCTGCACCGCAGAGCATCACCGAGTGGAGCCTGTAGTGGGAGGGCTGCCCCTTTCCCTCCCTACGCCAGGATGAGCGACGGGGGCTGACGGGAACGTGCTTGGCAGGACTGCATGGGTTCCTGAACGCCCTCGCCCACAGGCCTGCACAATCACATAGTAACAGGTACCGGGAGGCTCCTGGTCACTCCAGAAACTCCTCTCATCACAAGCCACCAAGAAACCTCAGCTTTCCATGTCAGACTCTCTCTTCTCTCTCCAGAGAGAAGCAGGAGAGCCCACGTATACCCTCCATGTCTTAGGTTATTGCAACACCTGCCAGGCATGCAGCATCACCAATGCTCCCAGACGGCAGAAGGCAGGAATAAAGCCAATGAGCATTGCCACTCCAACTGCAGGAGGGCAAGGACCAGCTCCTGCACCAGCCTGGCAAGCAGCTAAAATCAAAATGGATGAGTAAGACAGGTCAAAGCAGCAGCCCTTGATTTCAAACATATGCAGCGATGAACGTGCACTTTCTGCTTGTCCTGACAGTGGTTTCCAGCAACAGCCATCCCATCCCTTTGGAAAATCTTCTTGGAGATTCAGCCTAGATTTTCCTCTTCTTAATTTCCAGTTACTTCTTTGAGCCTCAAATCTTCTAGGCATCTCTCTCTCGCTCCATTAATGTGGAGGTTGTTTGTTATCCTGTTTCCCTAGTGCAAAAATATCATCATTCATTCCCATGCGCTCTGCATCAGACAAATCCTGCAGCGAAGTGCCTGGGCTCTCCAGTCCTGTTTAAGAAGTGGGAGGATGGAGGCAATGAAGTCAGAGTGAGTAATCCCAAGTCAGGAGTTGACATTTCACTCCACCTCCTGGTGCAGTGCCCACATTTCCTGCAGATCGTGGGCTTTGATGACAGAACCGCACTGTAAGAGCTCCTTGGAGAAGCTGGGGAAGGGACCGTGGGAGACTTTATGTAGTCCCATGCTTCTACTTGCTCTATTGTGTTATCAGCTGTAAAGCAGTTAATAGCACTGATCTTTATCACACCTTTGGGTTTCTGAGCCCATATGCGCTGATACACACAGAATAAATCTCTTCTCTCTGAGTAATTCTGGGCTGCACAGACTAACGTCACAGCTTCAGCTGCAGACGTGTTGCAATCTAAAGGCCTCTGTTGCTGTTACAGGGAGCACAGAGTCACTTTTCCAACAGCAGCTGAAATTCTGGATTCCAAAGGATGAAGGCAGGCAGGGACATTTTTTACTTTTAACCCGTTAACCCATCCTACTGCCAGGCCTGGTTCAGTGTCCTTCTGTGCAAACTCTCTGATTTGATGGGCAAGTCCCAAAAGCTCCATATTGCCCCTGGGACAGACACCATCAGCAAACGTCACACCCTCCCAGGCTGGGAGCTCTCACTCCACACACATCAACTGTGTTTTTTACGCAGAAGAAATCTCAAGTCAGGTCACTCTTTTCCCTACAGTTAAGTGGGGATAAGGCAGGGATGTTAAAACACAGCAGTTGCACTGCTATTGCTCGAGACAGACAAAACACTGTGACGGAACAGATGAGGCTCCAGATATGCAGCAGGGCTGGGAAACGAGACTGGATATGTGGAATGAAAAGAGTGGGGTGGGGAAGGTCAGGGCTGAGGGATGCCCAGAGATTGATGCTGTGGTTCTCTGAGGCAAAACTGTGAAGATTGCTATTGCAACAGTGCTTACAAAAATAATAGAAACCAAGAATCAAAGCACAGAAGAAAGGACTGTGTCCATTTCTTCCTATACGTAGCAATCCACTAAAGCACCCCCATCCCAGGCAGATGCAGACTCACCTCTCAGCTCCTGCAGTTCCACGCTGAGGCTGTCAATGTTGGAGTCACAGAAATCGAGGTTTTCCAGAGTCTCTGCTCTCACCAGCTCATCCTGCTGCTCCTCCAGCATCAAGCTCAGCTCAGCCCGGGTCTTGCCATAGGCCTCCAGGTCTCGCTCCACCTCTCCGATCCTTGTGAGCAGGATGGAGCGGGGGGAAGACGACACTGCCCAGGGCGGCTCCTCGTGGCCTTCCTCCACACGCTGCTCCTGCCTGCTGGGCTGCAGCAGCGCAGGGGCCATGTTCCTGCGGTGGCTGCTTGGTGGAGGACGCGGTGCAGGCCGGGAGGGCTTCACCGAGAATGACAGGGACCTGCCTTTGGGGACCTGGCCGCTCAGCAGGTGCCCAGCGGTCGTTGCGAGGGTGCTGGGCCGAGGAGGGGGAGGCCTCAGCACCTTCTTCCTCTCCGGCTGCCTGGAGCGAGGGGCACACTCAGGAGATCCACGAACGATGTCCTTCTCTGAGCTGTAGTCCAAGATGGAGAAGTGGCGACACACCTTGTCCTGCTCACTGCCAGCGCTCGACAGGCTCTTCTCAAACTGGGCCAACTGCTCTGTCAGTTTGGAGTCAAGGTCTGTGCAGGCGTCTCCCGGCACCGCGAGTGGGGAGTGCTCCCCCCAGCTCCCAGGCCATATATCTAGGCCCACGGGGGCACTACCCAAGCAGGAAGAACAGGATTTGGACTTCTCCTGTTGGCTGTCCACCCAAATGTCAAGGTCCTGGGCACTGCTCTGGCTCTCCTTGGGCTCTGATGCTGCCCGGCTGCTAGAGGAAATTGCCTTCCTCCTGAAGGTATCTGGGGGTGAACAGGAAGATCGTGGGGGCACACTGGGGTTGTCTCCATCATGTTCAGGCAGGCTATGAGTTCCTGAACTTCCTGTGGAGGCTGATACAGTTTCCCCAGGCTCCAAAACATCTGCTTGGCCAGGTTTGCTGCTCTGCAGAGGAGGCAGTGGAACAGAGGAGAGGCCATTGACCGTGTTTGTGCAGCCTGAGGGGACGGAGTCTACTGTGTCTTGGAGAAGCGGCCCTTGGAGTTCTGTGTCAGGAAGGACTTGACTCTTTCCCAGATTTTTGCCTAAAGGACTCTCTGTCTTCCCTGCTATGTGAGACAGACTGTTGTCAGGCTCTGAGTGCAAAACAGAGTCATCCTCATTTTCCCTGCCATCTTTCCCTGGCAAAAGTAGAGATTTGGAGCAGGTGTTTTCTGGGTCTTGATAGATGGTCACTCCACAGCTGCCTCCACCCTGGGGATCCCCAGCACTCCCCTTTTTTATGCAGGAATCAGAGGCTTCCAGCCTCACAAATCTGTGTGGAAAGATGCCACATTTCCCTCTCAGCTCCCCTTCTAGCCAGCCATCCTCCAGAACCCCTACAATACGAATCCTGTCACCAACGTCAAAATCCAATTCCTTGGACTCCAGAGCTTGGAACTGATAGAGGGCAACACCATAGGTGCTCCCTGGTTCCTGCCCCGCTTCTTCTCTGCTCTCTTCCTCCTTGGGGGGCATC
Organism: Crypturellus tataupa; assembly: GCA_034781795.1. Lineage (NCBI taxonomy): Eukaryota > Metazoa > Chordata > Aves > Tinamiformes > Tinamidae > Crypturellus > Crypturellus tataupa. The sequence goes on from JAWLRI010000213.1 coordinate 261,636, forward strand.
TCCACTGTTCCGTTGGTGGCACACGATCCTGTGGGCTCTGGATCCTCCAAGGTTCCTGCTGTTCTCAAAGGACTAAGCAGTTCCACAAAACCCTCTGGAAAGATGCCCCTGTGGCCTCTGAGCTCCCCCTCAAACCAGCCAGGCTCTGGGATGCCAACAATGTGGATCACATCTCCTTCCCTGAAGTCCAGTTCCTCTTCTAGCTGGGCAGAGAGGTCCATCAGGGCTCGGGCTTGGCCCAGTGAGTAGGCAGGCACCTCCAGGAGAGCGCTCTGCGACAGCTGATGGCTCCGAAATGAAAGGCATAGTTCCCGCACACATGATGAGGGGAAAAAGCCCTTAGAACCCCAGCTGCTTCGACCCTGGAGCCAGCTGGAGGCCAGGGAGCCCTCAAGGATCACCAGGTCTCCTGCAAGGAATAAGACAGATCAGGTTAAAGATTTGCCCCCATGGTTGCTTCTCACATCCTGTTCCTGCATCTCCATGTTCTTCTTGGTTGTGGATAAAGCCTGGCACTCTACACAGAAAGCAGTGCGTGCTGGGGTTGCACAAGAGCATAGAATGGAGGTAAGGCATGAGGCATCATCAGCCTCTAGCATTCACAAGGTCCCTGGTGGATGTGGTATAGCCCATGAAATACTAGGAAATTCCCTCCCTTCCACAATAGGGAGAATGCTGTGACTAGGTCCACTTCATGCTTCTGGAAGGAGAATTGGGGGTTACAGGATGCAAAGCAACATAAAGGGAACAGGGATTACCTCTCTGCAATGACAAACTTCCCGGCTCTTGAGATGTGAAGTCACTGGTACAAACAAACAGTTTTTCTCCCTGCTTCAAAGGGGGAATATCCACGGGTTCCACAAAGCTGCTAGGAAATTGCCCTGAAATGAGAAGCAACTGTCAGCAATGAAGCTTTTCTGTAGCCTGCCATCACTCCTCCAGCCTCCTTCCAGATCTTGGGATCTGCTCTTCTTGCTGATTGAGAACCAAGCCACTCAAGGTGCCTCAGTAACAGCCACCTTGGGAAGAAGAATGGATTTGGGAGTCAGGAACTCTTGAGGCTTTTAAATGAGGCTTCTAAGAGATAGAGGCTTCTAAGAGATAGAAGAAAACAGAAAGTGTTGACTGTCGGACATTACCAGGATTGTGCCACCAGCACACAGTTTCTGGCAACAGACATACTAGTTTTCTTTACTTTCACTGCTCATTTCCCAGTGCAGGGGACAAGATCATGACTGTGATCCAGAAGTGCTTGACCACAGACCTGTGTCTCATGACATGGGCATACCTGCTTTGTGCTCCCCACACTGTAAGGCACAGACTACACAGGGCCTCAATGCCCAATCTGGACTGCCACACTTGGGAAAGCCACATTTGTGAGTCACAGGCTCCGTCACGCTGTGTCATTGCTGAGATTCCAGAGTCCTTCCCTGGTTTATTACCTCTGTGCAGGTGCTTCACCCAGTGTTGCTGCTGGAATTACAGATATTCTGAGCACGTCACTGCCAGAGAGCACAGTGCACACTTTTTGGCCATTTTACTCAGCTACCAATTTCAGTCCCCAGAGCACTTCAGTCAGCATGGCCCATGGTAACAGCCACTACAAATATCATTCCAATCTTTCGTAGATTGTAGCAGGGAGGAACGATCAGGTATGGGACTAGTATTTCCAGCATTCACTCAGGATGTCAACTCAAGATGATGTTCACATTCTCCAAGGTCCTACAAGACCTGATGATCACATTTTTTTTTCTTCCCTGTCCAGAAATCGAGCACATTCCCCTGGCATTAGGCAGTTTGACATCTGCTGTTACTAAGGCACAATGTGAACAACAGCCCACAGGGTTCTCATATCAGTGGCTCCTTTCACACTTTTAACCATTTCTACTTCTTTTTTTTCTATGTCTTAAGTTTCCTGCTCTGTAAATGGAAATAACCTATTGCTGTTTGAAATGAAGTATTAGAGCTGCAGTAATTATTCCCCACACCGTGTTAAATATTATTATTGATAGGCTGTAGCACCTCCATAGCTTCTATTAAAGTGTTATTTTAATCCCGTAAAAATTTAACATAGAAAACTGTGAAGAAAACCTCAAGAGCTGCTCCAAGAGAAAGCAAGAATACACACGCTATTGAGTTTAATGTCATTAAAAACTATCCTGTTTGCCTTCTGCATATTTCTTTATCTTTGAGCTACGACACACATCTGCTTACTGCTTCTCCATCTTCTGGAGAACAAGTACCTCAGTTCAGCTGTGAGACAAAACTAAGGTGCAGTAGATACCAGTGACTTTTGCAGTAGCAGTTTGCACCCAGCAACTTCAGCAGTAGCAGAATCAGGTGCTCCTTCAATGCCATTTATCAGCTATGTGAAGCAGAGGAGAAGAGCTCTTCTCTTCACCCTTGCTCCTTTCCACCCTAGCTGTACCCAGGGGACAGGCACCAGGCAGCCTGCAGCCGCCAGCAAGCTCCAAGCAGAATTCCTAGCCCTCACGGCTAGGGATGAAACTGCAGCCCCACTCTCATGCTGAGGACAGAGTCAGGCGGATGCTTTGAAGTGGCCTGGTTTTCATCTCTCTGAGAGCTCACACATCCTCTCAACATTGTTATTAAGATGAAGAAGAGCTGCTCAAAAAGGAGTACAAGACCCTTTAAGTGATTCATTAAGAGCATTTTTGCTGCTTCAGAAATTTCTAATACCTCTCCAAAAGTTGAACAGTCTTGCACTCTGCTCAGTCCCCCACGCACTGATGGCAGCTCGTAAGGAATGCTTTAAAGCAGAGGGGCGGAAGGAGGCTGAGTTAAAGGGCTGCAGAGGGGACATTGATTTTGTTGCTGTGTCTCCCACTGGCTTGACCTGACAGGGTCACTTGGCACTTCCACTCGCTGTACATCTGTTTCCTCTCTCCCCTGCCACAGCAGGTCAGCACATAAACTAGCCGGGAAATGGGCTGTCCCATCACAGAGCATGAAGCACTTACCATTACACAGCTCTAATCAACTTGAGAACTGACTCTCTCTCAAAAACAAAAACCAACAACCAAGTTGGTTTATCTGAATGCTTGATGCAAAGCTAGCAGGAGATCACTGACAGGGAACCTGTACCTTCAGTCCCAAGCAAAAGGCTTCATAAAATGAATTTGCTCCTGCATTCCTCGCCGGAGCAGCACTGGCCAAGGGAAGGAGCGCAGCTGGCAGGGCTGATTAGCTGGGCACTAATTAGTGTGCACCTGTGTACCCAGGTGCAGGCACTTCCAGCTCTTACCTGTGACGCCTTCCTTTTTGCCAAGGAGCCAGAACTCGTCCACCACGGCTAGGACCTCGATGACGTCTCCCACAAACAGGGGCAGCTCCTCGGAGACGCTGGGACAGAAGTCAAAAACCGCTCGTACCACGGAGCCAGCCTCCATCGTACGGGGTCCAAAGGCAGATCAGTACCTACAGCTGAGACACAACAGCAATCTGTTATCAACAGGACACACCTGAGATTATCACATACACACACACACAAAAAGCAAAAATCCTTCCCAAGTAAGAAATGCAGGAGCACTTTGAGATAGTCCCATCTCACACTGAACCCCCCTCTCCAGGCATCAGAGTTCACTGCCACAGCAGCCAGGGAATGTCCTCAAGTCCCGCTTGCCTGGTCCAACCTCTCTGGATCTTTCTTTTGGGACGTATATTTGTGCCAGAATGGAGGGAGAAGCAGCACAAAAATGTGGAAATGACTCCCCAGCAGGAAGGAAGCGAGAGGAGGGGAGGAAGCCCAGCGCTTCCCGGACAGGCCGGTCCGGGGCACGCAGCCTGCGGGGCCCGAGCAGGGCGGGCAGATCCCCGCACGCACCGCGCAGGGCACCGCGCTGAAGGAAGCTGCCGACGGGCAGCGTCCGCCAGGGAAAGACGCCCGTTCTGCCGACGGGACAGCTCTGGGGAACACGCAGGACTCCCCTTGCGGGCACAAGGCGGGTCTGCGCGCAGCAGGAGCGCTTCCTCAGCACCGCGCAGACAGCCGGGCGCTTCCCCAGGCCGCGGCCCACGCCGTGCTGCTCACGGCTTGGGCTCCCGCCAGCACGAGGGGAGCGCTCTGCCCCGTCGGGCTCCTGCACGGCCCCTCGCCGGCCTCCCTGTCAGGCCGACTGCTGTTGGCCGCCTTCCCCTCAGCACGTGAGCTCCCGGGGGCACAGGCGCCCACTTTGTCACCGGCATTGTGCTGGCTCTGCACACAAAGAGCCCAATATCCGCAGCAGACAGCACTCTGCCACCACAGCGGGATGAATGGACTAGAGGGAATGGGGGACACAAAGGCTGCAGTTCAGGATAGCAGCAACCTACTGAGGCAGAAAGAGCAACAGCGTCAAAAACATGACCGTGTGGAGAAGGGGAAAAGCACCATCAATTAGTCTGGAAACACTGAGGACAAGCGAGCAGCCGGAGCTGCGCGAGGTGGCTGGGCAGGCTGCACGTTCGGATGGGTGCAGGGCAGGAGCACTAACGTGCATTGGCCACCTGGGGCCACCCCGCAGACAGCCTGCGGGCGCAGACAGTCCGCAGGCACCACTGAGCTCACCTGTCACCTTCTTAAGGCGCACACCTTGCAGCTGTGGTGGGCAAGCAAAAGTAAGGAGGCAGGAGATTGAGGGACAAGCAGGATCACAATTATTCTGCTCTTTGCCTATTAACTGCAGTTATAATAAAACGGTGTCACTAACATGCTCATAAGAAAAGCATTCCTTGAGAGCCAGCACACGACGCAAGAAAGCACGAAGTAATTTCTGAAACTGCCAAAAAACCTCCCAAAAACCCAAGCAGCTCATGTTCCCTCAGTGAGGACTGTGATTCTTCCCTGACACAGAAGTTTCACGTATAGGTTGGTTGAAAGGGAAAAGGGGATCTGGAAGCATTATATACTGACAACAAAAGGAACCTGAAAACATTCTCCATTACCTAAGTGCTTGGAGTCTCAATGAAAATCCTAGGATGACAACTTGTTTTTTATTTTGTAGGAGCCACTCCTGACCACAAGAACAAAGTGAGGAATGGAGTGCTACAGTCATACAGGCCAGCACAGGTGAGAGTCACCTTGCAGGAATGCAAGCATCAGTGAGCACAGGAGATGCTCAGAGAGAACAGGAGCCAGGCATGCACAGACTCTGATCCAAGCTTTTCAGAATTGTCTCATGAGCCCCCACTCCTGCCCCTACTCCAGGGGTATCAGATCCTTCATTTGCACATCCTTGTCTAGAAGCAGAAACCCCAAATGTCTCCTGCCAGCTGGACCAGAGCAAGGTCCAGGTTAGCTTACACCTGAGGAGCCCCTTGTGAGCCAAGAGGGTAAATCACAAGCCCCCCCAGCTGATACTACAGGGGCAACCGCTCCTAGGTTGTCTGTCCCTTCAAAGTTCGGTGCCAGCACTTGGTAAACTGTCGTATTTCAGCAAGGGACCATGGAACCCCCCTGAGTACAGGACTGTTTGCTATCCTTTTCTCTCCCTTTGAGTCTAGACAGTATGTCCCTGTACTTGAAGGCAATGAATCAATCTTGTGGAGTTTGTTTGCTCCATAACATGATCTGAACACAAAATATTATGTTTTCCAGGATCTGAGCTTTGTTTTACTCCACGGAGTGCTGACTGCAACATTTTCTCCAAACCTCATCTATAGAAAGAAGCCCCCGAGCATCATCCAGAATGGAAACTTACTGAATTCAGGTCTTCGGGCTTAAAGGCGGACACAAACATCATCCAGATCCATCCCAGATCTGCCTGGTGGGAATAAACATCCCGCGACAGCTCCCGCACAGGCTCCAGCAGGAAGAGCAGGCTGCAGGGAGCGCTGGCCTCCGCCTGCAATCCCCGGTGAGTCACGGCTCCTGAGTGCGCGCCAAGCCCCATCCCCTCTCACCTCCACGGCGGGTGATCCCTCCCTGCCAGGGGGAGGAGAGCTGTCCACAACTGAGCAAACACTGGAGCTTCACCCTGCTGGAGGTCAGCGCTGCAAATCGCCGCAGAGCTGGAGGAGGACAGAATTCCTGCCTCCGCCTAGCAGCAGATCCACATCCAAAGAAGGTCTCACTGTGCAAGTATGAAGCTGCAGCAAAGCAAGAAACTCACTCTGCTGAGAACAGGCTGTCTCTGTCTCGCTGCCCGATCCTCCACAAACTAGGTAACGTGTTCCAGCCACCCAACTGCAGCCTGTCTGCTTCCTAGCCCCAGGCCTCACACAGCAGTGTTGTGCAGCAAGGCAACGAGTGAATTCCCAGAGCATGAATCACGCTTGCAGCCACGCTACATGCATGCTCAGCACACATTAGCAATACCTTTATGGAATACAGCCTGCCCTATTTCGCCATTAGCTCTGGACTATGTTTGGTCCAGTGGGGGCTGATGAAAGAGGAGATGAGAATGAAAGGACAGCTATTAACTTAGCTACAATGCTGTTTTGAGATCTTCCAGCACAGACAGCACACAGCCAAGACGAGGCATTTACACACTGAGCTGGATGACTTCTCTTGTCCCTCCTCCTCTCACTTTGCATCTGAAATTGGACAGGGTAAAATGTCTCCAACAACAGACTCACCAGCACCAGGGTGGTGAATTACTGTCAGCGGTCTACATGGGAGCAGACCTAATGCATCTGTATGGTTTCCACAGATTTTTGATGGTAAGGAGTAGCAAATAGAGCTCCTGTACCAGAGAAACCCGGTCATCTTCTGTGATTTCGGTGAAAGACCCCACAGCAGGGATTTCAAGCACTTAAGAGATTAGGCAGTAATACAAAGAGACCATTACAGGTTGATTACAAAAAGTATTAAGAACCCCAGGAACAGGGGAGACCCCAAGGTCCAGAGACAGCTAATCCAGTGCCATATCCAAGTAGTGGATTAGATGAAGAGATAAGGAGCAATAAGGGACACATGCCACAAATTTAGCGGCAGGAAAACCAAGCTTCACAGCCAGTGCCAACACCTGTTTCCCCCAAATAATAATCTTCAGCTTCTCACTCAAGGCAGTGCTGTTAGGACTGCCCATGGTCAGCATTGTAGCATAATTCATCAGTGCAGTAACCAAGAAACTAACATAGCTCCAAAGAGACTAAAAATGTGGTGCAGGCTTCTACATGCACACTTGCTTTGCCCAGACAAGTGTGTTCTTGCGCAGCAGATGGCTCAGCCTCCTTAAAGACTTAGAGACTGCCTGAGCAGTAGTCCAGGGAGGAGCCGGATTCCCAGAAACACACACATCCAAGTTTATCCCAGAACAAGTCAAGAAAACCTACAGAGACTGACAGTGAAGTTACCTTTTTTTGAAACTAAAAAATGCCATGCGTTTCACCTACGTCTCTTCACGCCTTCTTCCACTCGTTAAAACTTAATGCTTGCTCCCTGAAAACAGAATCCACCTCCAGAGATGGAGATGCCCCTCTACCCTGGTCAGTGCACTCTCCAGTCACTGGGTCCGGCCTCAACAAGGAATTTGTTGCAGCTCTCACTGAGCTCTGGGATGCAGAATCAATACCTGATACTTAGTGTAAGGAAACCACGAGTGTCACTTGGATTGTCACACAACTATGTCATGAACAGAAGCTCACTACCTACATGTCAAAGCATTTTCCCTTCCCTTTTGCTCTTCCTACCTCCTTGTGGTCTCCAAATCTGGATGTCCCTCCTTGCCCCACTGCATGTGCAAGGCCTGCACAATTCCTATCTGTGCTCCCCACACAAGCCTCCGGAGCGGCACCCTGCCCGGGGCAGAACGTGCTGCTCCCAGAGGACTTTGCCTGACTGCGTGTTCCTGAGTGGGATAAACAGTATCCCACTGAGCAAGGGCATCTGCTCCCTAGCTGGAGATAGGGCAAACGCAGGGATCCAGGCTCCACAGCAAACTGTGGAGCCAACCCTATTCAGCCTGAGAGCACGGAGGAAGCAGCAAGCGGGGCAGAAAGAGAGGTCTCGTGATGAGGAGGAGAGGAGCCTTCTCCCACCAGGAAAACGCCAACTGCTGCAGCCTGACTTCTGAGAAGAAACACTGCTCAGCTCGGCAGATCCTCAAGAGCTCTCCAGTGAGCTTCATACATGGACAATGGGAAACATTCTCTTATGTACTCCATCTCGTAATTCCATATGGCTCCCAGAAGGAAAAGGAGTAATTTCATTTCCTTTGTCTGTGACCTCATATACAAAAACCATTAAAATAAATATATTTGGTTGCAATGTTGAGCCCTCAAGAAACAGGAAAGCCAAGCACAAGAGCTGCTTGAGCAGCCTCTGGCCTCCCACAGCACAATGCGACTGTTTGGGGTATTTGCCACAGGAGCTCTGCCACATGTCAGACAGGTCATTCAATATATTCTCTTCTCTCCTCTTCTCTCCTCTCCTCTCTTCTCTTTCTCCAGCTGGACACTAGCTGTCACAGTGCTCTCACCTGCTCTTCACCAGGATGCAGATCAGGGCAGGTTGGCAGTATTTGTGCAGGATAAGGGTAGGCTGGGGAGAATGGAAGAAAAACTTGTGTTGGGCCATATGGTTAGCAAATGAAAGTCATCTGGAAACTAGAGCACAGCATCAGTTTTTAATGCGAGGCACAGCACCTTGCCAAAACATGTAAGCAAGAGCACTGTTATGGATATTTAATCCGTGGCATTGTGGAAATAACCATGCAAAGACCGGATCACCAGGACAGGATGCAATGATTTCACAAATTTTAGCCAGGAGTCTGTACCAAAGGGCTGCCTGCATTTGAGAGACATGACTCTCAAGCCCTATTCTTCCTCCCCAGGAAGAATATTGTTTCTTTTGGCAGTTTTGTCTCTTTTGCAATATTTGAATATTTGTCTCTCTTGGCAGTTTTCATGACAAGAACACGCAGAATGCAGAACAGACAAAACCCTAACAATACCACTTCTGCTGTGCGGTACCTGTGGCTGGGCTTCTGTGGGTAAGCAGCATGTCATGACAAAATTAGTCATTATACCTTGAATACTTAGGTAAAACAGGTTGGACTAGGGATACAAGGGCTTTCCTCAACATTTGACTGCTTGACTTCACACCCTGAACCACATTTTTCACTACAGCTTCTGGAAAGAAACCCATTACAATGCTTCAGTTCCCGGACAGGGAGTCCGGAAATCTGGAAATTACTCCACTTTGAACAGGAAGCTCTGCTCCTTGCCTTCAGTTCTGTTCTGCACTGCCCTTTAGCTGTACAAAACCTAAATCCTCAGGACAGGGACTGTGGTCATCTCTGGCAGCACAGTTCCTTTTGGAGCATCTAGGCGCTCCTGAGAAGGAAGCAATAAATACCTTTCCTAACAGAAAGGTTCTAAAAAAAAAGCAAAGTAAAAGCTGCGTCACTGAAGTGGGGTTGGGCAATCACTGATTAGAAATGATTGAAAAAATAGGGGAAATTATCAGCTAAGGCAGTGAAGTCCTAAGGTAGGCAGAGGTTAGGCTATCCCACCCAAGCACACATCATCACCATCACAAAGTCCATCTGAACAGTCACCTGCTGAACAGACATCTCAACCACAGGCTGAACCCTGAGGCACCCACGGCTGCGCTTTTCACAGCAGCCAACAGATCTGATGCCCTGCAGAGCCTTTAGCTCCATTCCCTCCCTCTCTTGTACTGTCCAGTTCCTCTTGACCTACTGTGAACTTGTTAATATTTCTCTAAAATTGCTATATGTATGTACTAGCTTTTAACGTCACTGCTAACCCTACACAGAAATGCGATAGAGTGGGTGCAGCAGCCACAGCCAAACACGGAGGAAAAGTGGAAAAGGGCATTTGAGAGCAGCCGGGGAGAGCATTGAAACTGTTATCCTTGGCAGAGCACAGAATTAGAAGGAAAGAAGAGCAAAACAAGCCAGCTCAGAGATGTGGGCAATAACGCTGCTACAGAGGGCCCTGAAAACAAGGACAACACATTTAAACACGATGCCCAGCACAACTCGGAGTCAGAGCAGTGAGTCAAGATGAGGGGGATGGCGGTGACGTCTCACAGCACAGTACAGAGGCTGTATTTGGCAAAGCACCTACAAAACCACAAATGCTCTATCTACAGACTATTTCTGGCCTTTTGCAGAGGTAAATTCAAAATTGTTACAGAAGCTAAAGAGAAAACGGCTGAGGCAAGAAGAGAAAGCGCCTTTTTAGAGAAAATGTAAAAGCCATAGAAGCATGGTCAACTCAAAACAGCTGTTGCTTGCACTGCTTGTTACACAGCTCGGAGGCCTCCTAGGTACTACAGCAAAGAGATTAAGAGCTGAAGGAAGTGGGGAGAGAGGCCCTTCAAAAACAGAAACTGCAATGGAGATATTTGAATTCAAGAGCCAGAGAGCATGAGGGGCAGGGCCAGCAGGGCATGCTGCAGCCTCTGCAGGGACATTGAGCATGCAGAGCATCCCCTGGTGAGGCCATTCACTTCCAGTTCAGCTGCGCTACAGCCTAAAGCAGATCTTCCATTCACGCAGTCTGACATACTGTATTGCAGGAGATTTTACCCTTACTGGAGGGAAAACGGGAGCAAACTCTCACTTTTTCTCCTCAAATTGGAGCAAACACAGCGGGTGCTCTGAGAAGAGCATCCTGGAAAGGCACAGTGCTGCGTCTTGGCCTTCTGCTTTTGAGGTGCGACCACTTGCGCTGCTGATGTCCAGAGTATCGCTGCCGAAGGCTCCTGTTGCTGGCACACTCAAGGCCCCAAACGCCTGCCCCACTTCTCCGTGGTCAGGACCTTTCCTGAGGAAAGCCGCTTGGAAAACAGCAGCTGCCACAACCTGCGGGTCTCCTGGGCAGGCTGTCAGCCCCAGGGGCCCACCAACTGCGCAGACACGGCTTAAGAGGCCGAAATCCCCACGTCGCTTGGCACCCGACCAAGCAGGAGTTACACCGGCGGCTCCGCAGACCTCGGCGGGCACCCGACGGCCGCTCCGCGAGCAGGGGTGCACGGGAGCGGCAGGCGCGGCCAGCGACGAGCCGCCACGTGCCCGGCTCGCGAGGACGCTGCCGCCGCCGGCCCCGCTGCCCGGAGGGGGCAGTCAGGTAGCGCCCCCCATTCGCCCCGTGTCGTGTCCACTCGGTGCCCCCCGCAACGTCCCCGCTTGCCTCCCCGCGAGGGCTTCTCCCGGCATCCCGGTCCCACCGCGTTGCCGGGTCCCCGGGGCAGCCGCTCCGCTTCCTCCGGCTGCCCTGCGGCGATTTCCGTGCCGGGAAGGCCGCGGGAATCGGCAGCGGGTTCCCCGTGGCCCTGCGGTCTCTCCCCGCTCGCTGCACGGGCTTGGGTGCAGCGAGCGGCGCTCTGGGGGTGACACGTAACCTCTGGGGATGGTTTTGGGGGCGGCTGCGCTCGCACCAGGGCTCGACTGTCAAAAATGCGCCTTGCAAACCCCTCCGAGTTGCTGCGGCCCTGCATTCCCGTGTTGGAATTCACCCTCTGGATTATGCACTTGACCCGGGAGAACTTTCCTGCCGGCTCCTCAGCGACCCTCTGAAGTGGAACAGGGAGGAGGTAACGAGGCTCCGTCCCCCCGTGTCCTGCCCCAAACCCACAGGAAGCAGCCGCTTCCCTCTGCCCTCAGCGATGCTTTTTTTGGAGGAGGCAAAGCAGTGCTCTTCATTCAGAGAGGGAGCGTGATTGAGCCTGCGGGACGGTGCTTCTGCAGGGGACGGAGCGCCTCGGTGACCGAGGTTCTTCTGCAAAGGTCACCCGTCCCGCCCCAGTGCGGCCAGTGATCACGTTTGCAAGGACAGGTGGTTGCCCACTGCCGGGAAATGTGCTGAGCCGAAATCCCGAGCGGAGCCAACCCGGCCTCTCGCTCGCATTCCTCCGCGTTGCTTCATCGGGCCGTGGCCCGTCGCTGCAACGCTGTGTTGCACCCTGGGGTGACAGTCCAATAAGTCCTTTCAAAAAAAAAAAGAAGAGAAAGGAAAGTTGCATAATTGTGGCTGAGATGCTCCAGACTGTTGTCGCGCGATTGGAACCCGTGTGTTTGTGCCTGGCAGCCTGTGCTGTCTCTCACCCAACACGAGCCGGCAAGTCCTGCCCGCGCTGTTGAGCGTGGATGTTTGGTGGGGCCCGAGGAGGAAGGAGCGTCCCCTGTCCTGCTCCCTGCGTCTTGGCATGGTTGGGTCTGATTTGCGGGTTAAAGCTGCTGTTAAGGGTGCAGGGCTTGTTGATTCCAGAGTGATCCCTTTGGCCTCTTGGTGTCCATCCCCTCTTCTCCTGGGCTCCTGAGGGGTCTCGTGCTCCCGCAGGGCAGGGTTGTCTGGTTTACTCTCCGCTCGCATCACAGTCCTTCCTCCTTGGACGCAAATTGCTGCCTCTTCCCCTTTAGTTGAGGAAATTGCTGGCTGAGGTCCTGTCTCCTCTTCTTCCTCTTTTCGAGTCAGGCTGAGGAAAGTGTCGATGGCTGCGGATGTGCTGCGCTTGCAGGGTGACGCTGCCGGGGTGTCCTGGCTGCTCCTCTCCAGCTGCCACAGCGTCACAGCTGCTTCTCCCGTCCCCCTCTCCTGCTCTTGCTGCTGCTCCTGGTCCTCCTCGCATGCAGGCGGCTGCTTTCCTGCTCCGGTCACAGGAGCCCCAGCCTGGCACCGGGCTGCGCTTCCAGAGCCCTCATGCGAGTTGACGTCAAGCAGGTTTTCCAAAGCTTTTAGTGGAACCTTTACAAGGTACTTTCCTTCCTGCGCCACTTCAGCAACCGGCAGTGACCGGCAAAGGGTCAGGCTGGTAGAAGTGAATCAGGATCAGCGTTTCTCCACTCCGGGCCTGTGCGAGTGGTGCAGATGGACACCCCCAAGGTGTCTTTCGCCTGGTTAATGTATAACGCGTGCGTGCGCGCCCGGGCCCGCTGCCGCCTACCCTGCGGGATGCCTCGGTGGCAGCCCCAGCGCGGGGAGAGCAGGAACCCCACGGACTCCGCCGTGGGGTGCAGCAGGACCCGGCTGAGCGAGGCGAGCGCGAGGGGCCGCGGTTGGAGATTCAGCTCCCCGCGCGCCTCCCGGGGGACTCTGCTGTTCTGGTGTTTAAAAATAGACTTTGGACTGGCTAACCGGCAGTGGGAAGCACGGAGCAGAGGCAGGCAGGTGAGGTGCACTCCAGAGAGGGAAGGGAAGGTGGCCACTTGCTTTCTTTTTTTTTTATTTTTTTCCCTCAATAAATAGCTGGTTCTTGTTGGAGGACATTGGTGGCATTTTATTTGCAAGCACTGTGCGCTTCCCCTGATGCTGGGACCGCGTGCGCAGTGCCCGGCTGTAGCGATGCTCTGTGGAGCATCTTGTCACTGTGTGGCCATTGGGGCTGGGGTGGGACCCTTGGAGGTCCCACGCCAGGTCCCTCCATGGAGCTGCTCCCCTTTCCCCATCCTTGTGGCAGAGCACCCGGATCCTCTGTCCTGCTCTGGCCGTGGCCGATGGAGAATCCAGCCCTTTGGAGCTGCGGGGAGCTTTGCAGGAAGAACCTCTTCCCAGTTCAGTCTCTTTCCCATTGCTGGGACCAGCAGGATTGGGTGCCTTGGGAGCCTCCACTGTGAAGGCAGCTCCCACGGCTGGAGAAATTGTTAATCAGGCAGCGGATGAGGACCCGAGAAGCCTTTCCACACCGGACAAACCCTTCCCAGGCTCCGGATGGCAGGAGGGCCCCTTTAGTGCGTCTGGGCAGTGAGTCAAAGTGCACATTTAATGGGAGGCTGGTTCAGGGCAGGTGGTTTGACCATTAAGTTTGAAGCCAAGATGCTGTTCAATGAATATTTTAGTGGCACGGACAGTAAATGAAGGGAAGGAAGATTGTTTCCATTTCTATCCGCTTCAGACAACCGGTCTGAGTTTTAAGATCTGTAGAGTATAAATAGTATCTAGAGCGATAAAGACTATTCAGAGCAATAAACTCGCCCCATCCCAGCCCCATGGCAGGGATGTCAGCGAGTCTAGATGAATCCATAGCATGTGGATGGCATCTTCTCCCTATGGCTTTCTCTTCCCCAAAATCAGCTGGTTTGTGTAGCTCCAGAGCAGGATGGGCAGCGGCTGCAGTCCCAGGGTGTCCCTCATCTGGTTCCTCCTGCAGCTCTTTCTCCCGCAGCTTTTCCGTGCAGGCGGCAGAGGTGCGGAGCGGGATGCCTGTCCTGCCGGGAATGCCACATGGCTCTCTGGGGTGTCACGTTGCCACAGGCCGGCTCGTGATTTGGGATCTCCCTGCAAGCACACGGAGGCCTCTGAGCTCATCTGCTTTTCCGGGGGCAGCAGCTGCCCGGGTTTCCTCGTGTCCGCCGATAAATCCCAGCCCCAGGGCGCTGCAGGCCTGGAACAGCCCCATGGAGCTTGCTTCTGGCTCCTACTTGCCTCGAGAAATCCCCTCCGTGCTCTCTTGCACTTCTGCTGACAGCTTGGATTTCACTTCTCCGTGAGGGCAGGAACTCGCTCTGACTCCCGGATCCCTCGCTTGCCCAGGCTGCCGCGCTGCGCTGGATCTGTCATCGCGGGATCCGTCATCACGGCTCGTCGGATGAGCTCGTAACAGCAGCGCTGCCAGTAACCGCCTCTCCCCTGCGCCTGCACCCGGGGTTTCCCCTTGGCCCATCCCCAGATTCCCAAATCCTTTTATTTATTTATATATTTTCCCCGGATTTGCTTTCTCAAGTAACAGCAGCAGTGGGGCCCTGTGCTGCTCCAAGAGATGCTTGGGGATGAGCTTGCGGATGGCTTTCAATGGCCACACAGCTGATAATCTCAATTTCCACTTTTATCTGGCCATGCAGCGTCCTTCTGAGAACAGACCACCATTTTTTTCTTTTTTTTTTTAATTATTATTTGATCTTTTATTTAAGGCTAGAAACGGTCTTTGAGTTTGTTCCGTCTCCCCTTCCACGAGCCTTGCTCAGAGCCCAGTGCAGGTGGTTGAGCCGGCAGGACCCTCCGAAGGGTCCACCCTCGCCGGAAGGTCGCTAGGAACATGCTGTACCCTTGGAGCTGGGGTGGAAGCGAATCACCCCTGTTCTGCAGGGGAAAAGCATCATAGATTTGCTGCCTACTTTCATGTCTCCTTCCAGTGCTTGGCTGGCGGCAGCTGCCTGTGGCTCAGTAAGTTATTTCGGGAAGTGGGGCAGCGCCGTGGGCACGGAGGGGAGCAGGCACCGAGATGCAGGTAGATCCACTCTGGGAGACAGCGTCTCGCAGGGGTCAGTGGGTCCCCTTGCCGTCCCCTCAGCCATCCCTCCCCAGGCTTCGCTTGTATAAATTGGCCTTTTAACGTCTGTCATCCCTGCACTGATGAAAGGAAAATGCAGTAACGTCTCTGTACGCGTCTCAACGAATTTCCAAGTTTTGCGTAGCGGCTGGGTGCTCCTTTTTATTTTATTTATTTTTACTTTGGTCTGGGATTTTTTTTTTTTCGAAGTGTTGTCTTGCACCTTGGCTTTGGGATGATCCCATCTGTGTCTCCTGGAGGGATGGATGGGGAAAAGCCAGGTGTCCCTGGGGCTGACACTAGGATGGAGGGGCACATCCATCGCCAGCTGCTGCCTTTCCAGAATTTCCTTCTCCTGCAGCCATCCACACTCGGCTCCTGGGATGAACCGCAGCAGACAGGATCCGCGCGATGCAAATCCACAAGGCGAGTCCCCTCCGGCTCCTCCGGACAGGGAGTCCTTAGCGGTTTTACGAGGAATCAATAACACTTTGCATGGTCGTAGCCATAAAACAAGGATAATTTATGGGTGCTGCCAGGGCAAAGTTGCCCAGCAGATGAGGGGGAACTATGCAAAAAACCCTTTCCCAATGTGCTTCTTTGCTCTGATACTTTAGTTCCTGGTGTCCCCATGGGGTGTCCAACTGATTCGGGGCGTTAAGAGCTGGTGAGGATGCAGGGGAGAGAGGAGAAAGGAGCGTCCTCCATGCAGTGCTGCTTGAGCTCTAAATCTGGGCCAAATGAATGAATAATTCACGTCCCAGCAGGTCCTATGGGAGCTCGTGGCAGGGATGCAGGGGAGAGCAGCCCTCTTCGGGGCTGCTGCAGCCTCGAGTCCCTTTGTGCTGCTGCCCCTCTCGCTTCTGAGGTGACGTGGGTGTTTTTGTGAGATAAATCGAGGCTGCCCCTTCCCGTGCAGTGGTGGAGAAGGAGCCGTTGCAAGGCTGGCGGAGGAGGGTTTGTCCCAAAGTGGCCACTTGTCCCTCTCCCCCCACTGCAAGATGCCTGGGGGCTCTTCTGCCATGGGATCTCCATCAGCTGCAGCCAGACTGGGGGAAAATTAGCCTTTGTTTTTTCCCTTTGTTCCAGGAAAAATTGCTGCAGGGATGCGGTGTGCGCTAACGCTGCTCTCCTAACCACCGTGTACCTGCTTCCCAGCTTGGAAATCACATTAATTTAGCATCACCCTCATGTTTAGATGCTCCTGCAGCTGGCAGGCACACGGCTTGGTGCCGAGCAGCGCCGCGCTTGCAGGTGCCGCTTCCCCCGCTGTCCCCTCCAGGCACCATCATGCGGCCTCTTCCCCGCAGCTGCATCCCGGTGAGGATGCTCCCTGGCAAAAGTAGAAGCGTTGCTGGAGCCCCCGATGCCAGCATGGGCGCCCAAAGGGGAACCTTGTCTCTGGCGGTGGGAAGTGGGTTCGTGCAGCCTGGACGAGGTGCTTTTCTTGATGAGAAGAAGCTGTTTTGGGTGGCGCTAACTGTGTTGCCTCCGCAGCCCGCCGGCCGTGGGATGGGGCAGTCATGAACAGCGATGCCCTCTGCCAGGAGCCGTCCTCGCCACTGCCCGACTGGCGCGAGTTCTGCGAGCTTCATGCCAAGGCGGCCGCCGTCGACTTCGCCCAGAAGTTCTGCCAGTTCCTGAGGGAAAACCCCCACTACGACACCCCCGGCGCCGAGGCTTCCTTCTCCCACCACTTCGCGGCCAACTTCTTGAACATCTTCAGCCTGGAGGTGAGCCGGGTGTTCGTGTCTGACTCGCCCACCAAGTACAACATCGTGCCCTTTGTGGGGCTGCAGAACTGCCACGTGCCCTACGGGCGCGACGTGGCCCAGCGGAAGGAGGAGACCTCCACGGAGTCGCTGGACAGCATGGAGCACCCGCTGGGCACCCACCGCTACCTGAGCCCCTCGCAGCAGGCGCAGGCGCGCAAGGTGTCCTCCTATGGGCAGTCCCGCAGCTCCGAGGACGTGTCCGTCCACGCCACCTCCAAGCCCAAGTTCAAGAAGGGCTTCTCGCTGCGGAACATGAGCTTGTGCGTGGTGGACGGCGTCAAGGAGATGTGGCATCGGAAGTCCTCTCCGGAGCCGGGCGCCGAGGCCACGCAGGGCGGCAGGAGGGCGGAGAGGGAGCCGTGGCCATCAGGGAGCAAGGAGCACAGTGACTCCCGGGAGAAATGGACCCACAAACTGCGGCTTTCCAAGGCGCAGTCCTCCAAGGTGGACGTGGTGGACATCCAGAGGGAGGGGACCCTCCGCTACATGGTGGCCGACGACACGAACTGTATGGGGAGCTCGCAGTGGCAGAAGTGCCGCCTGCTGCTCAGGAAGGCCGTGAAGGTGGAAGGGGAGAGGTTCCTGCTGGAGTTCTACGTCCCCCCAAAGGTAGGTCCCCTGCTCACTCGGGGACGCGGGAATGTGACTCTCATGGTCCTGCTCCTTGGTCCCTGCCAAGGAGTTCTCTGATGACGGTCGTTTTTCAGCTCTTGGTGCTATCCTAGAGGCTGATCCTACCTCTCTGCTTCAGGCCCCTCAACGTGGTTTAGTGACCACTTTAGACCTCCAGGTTTTGGTCCTCTGGCCACCAGGTGTCACTTGGTGTTTGTGCTCATCCCCCTGTGCCAGCTCCTCAGGGAGCGTTGGCCTCTATCACGTCTACCCTTTCTGCTGCCTTTTTCCCTCCGTGTTTGAGCTAAACTTGAGCAGTTGTGGTAGTTTCTTTGGGATTTTTGTTGTCTCTGCTCCTGAGCTGGGATTAAATCCAGCTCTGGCCCGTGGATGGCAGGAATGGTGCCTTTGAAACTGCTCCCATGGGAAACGCCTGGCCGCTGCCACCGCTTTGGCTGGGGACCTTTTGCTTTGCAAAGTGCTGCCTCATCCCGCAGTGCCATGAGACACGGGGTGACACAGAGCATGGGAGACCCGTGACCACCACACTCTCCCAACACGTCTCCTCTCTCCATCCAGCTTTGAAACTTTAAATCCCAGTGGGTTGCGAGTCCGTGTTCCAAAAGCCTTTTCTTCTTTCCAAAATAACCCCTCTGGATAACGGTGTAGCCACAAGGTGCCACTCCAGCGGGACTCTGGGGACGGAGCCGTCGCTGCCATGTACTGCTTTTGCAGCTCATCTCCTAGGGCCTGTGGCTGCGCATCCCCCGCTGCAGAGCAGAGCTGATTACCAATAGTATTAATATCCCTGATACCACTTTTTCCTGGCCTGCACCTTTTTTTTCTGTTGGAGTGTCGACAGGAGCATTTCCTCTGTGCTTCCCGCACCCCTCCGGCATCCCGCACCCCTCCGGCATCCCGCACTCCTCAGCTTGAGGAGGACACAGCGCAACGCTGTCCCTGCCGGAAAGGCTGAGTGCTGGAGCCCAAGAAACATGGATTATGCCCAAGGGGATTAACCTTGTGTTCCTGTAGCCCCCGATCGCCACGGGCGCTCCTCGCTTTTTGGGATAGCGTGAGGATGAGCCGTGCCAGCGCCGCGGCAGTGCCCATCATGCCTTGTGCAGTCCCGGCTTTGCGGAGCGCTGTGCAAATACTAAGCAAGTCCCTGGGGTTTTACTAGCTCTGTGTGTTGGTAATGAAATCGCAGGTTATTTAAATACTTTGTGAAGGGAGGAAAAAAAAAATTGTTTACTTTGCTCTAGGATTTTACGGTTTGTGTTTCAGGCTCCAGTAGTGAAGCTAGGCGGATGGGATGCAGAGTTCTCCGTTGTTCCTGGGGTGCTTCAAACCCTGTATTGGGTGGACAGATGGTGTCATGCACTGCTCATGGGTGCAGCAGACTGTTGCATGTTTTAAAAGGTGCTCTCTGTTTTTATGAGGCTAAAATGCACCTTGCCACTGGTGGTATTAGTCCATGCCACTTTTTCCTCACCTGATCTTAATCTCTTGCTCTGTGGAGTATAAATTATGGGTCTAAACTGGAGTGCATCTCACACAGAGAAGCCCTGAGCTCTGTGTGTAACATATGTCCCTCCCTGATAGCTGGATCCGGTGGCTTCCGAAGCCAGGAACCTGCCTCTCCCTGGGGGCGCGTGTGAAACCGAGCTGGAAGAAACCCCCGCCAGCCACAGCAGGACACATGGAAAATCCATTAGGGCGAGACCGTCCCGGTGTCATCAAACAAGGGGAAGATCTCGTTTCCGTTCACCGACTCCCGACCTCTCTGCCATGCACCACGCAGCCGGGCTGGGCTCCCTGGCAGCTTCCCTGGGTGTTTCTTCCTCTTCTATTATAATTACACCCGTCCTGGTCTTCAGTTTGTCTCCTGCTCCTCTCAACCCATCTTTCTTATCATCTGGCAAATGTTCTAGCTTGAAGAGCTGCCCCATTCCTGCACAGCTGGAGAAAAAGGGCTTCTTGCTTCAGCAGCTCTGAACTTTGCATTTGTGTAGGTTCTGCAGAAAATGTGACTGTGCTCTTACATTTCTTTAGCAAGTTACTACTTTTGCATTGTGCTGATTGCAAGCGATGTGCGGGGGAGATGCCAGCACGGCGCTTTGCATGTGGAGGGAAGCACAGAACCAGCTTCTGCTCCTCCCATTTTAAGGGTACAAAAAGTCCCCGTGTTTTCACCAGCGCCTGCGCATGGGGGACAGGTGGTTCCTGTTCTACTTCTCTCACTGATATGTTTTTTCCCCCCAAATGGGAACTGAACCTTTGGCAACTCCCGGGGAGGCATCAGGGCTGCTCTAGGTTGGTAGGGACTTAAGCTACCAGCACAGTCCCTTGCAGGACACTCACTTTTCTCTGTTTCAATAGAATTAAAGTTCCCTGCACAGACAAGGCTCTCGGCTCCTCGGTCACAACGCTGCTGTGGTGTGACGTACCCAGGGCACCCTTGGGTGCTGCCGTGTCCCCTCTGCTCGTCCTCACCTCCCTGTACTGCACGCTACGTGTTTTCCCTGCTCTATAGCAGCATTGGGCATATCTTAATAAAGGGTTAAAAGGGGAAAAATAAGTGGTGTGGGCAGAGCCAGAGCATCAGTGTGCACTGAAATGAGGAAGAGGTTTGGCAGCTAAGCGTGCTAACTCCTCTGTCTTCCATGGGGCCATCTCTTGGTTTAATTAAAAGAGCTCAGAGTTATCAGGCACATGAGGGAAATCAATGCTTTGCCTTTATTTTTATTATTCTCCTTTTTTTTTCCCCTTGATGACATTCTGTAGTAACTGTGATCCTGCCCCACCAAGAGCCGAGCTGTCCCGTGGCAGCGGTTGGGGCGATCGTGCACTTTCCTCTTTCTCATCTTTCCCTGCTCATTTTTGCCAGGCTTCCAAACCAAAGGTGAGCATCCCGCTGTCAGCGATCATCGAGGTCCGCACGACCATGCCCTTGGAGATGCCTGACAAGGACAACACCTTCGTGCTGAAGGTAAGGACAGGGCGCCCGTGCTGCTGCTCCGGATTGCGCCCTCCTCATGTGCGGCTCCCAGTCCACAGGGACGAGTCTCAACCCAAAGGCAGGTGCTCCCTGTGGCTTGGTTTGCCTCCCCAAAACTGGCTTTGGAGTCGTAAAGCAGCAATTCGGCTGGTTTCACTGTCCCTTAACTGACTGGGATAGCAGCCGCGCAGCACTGGGTGCTGCGGCGCCCTGAGGTGCTGCATTGCACCAAGCAGATGAGGTTCTGTGGGGAAAGCAGATAGCAAAAGCCTCTTGCAATGCAGCTAGCAACCCCCGGAGAAAACCCTTGCTGCAAAATACAATTAATTAGCTTAATGGGCTCCGCTGCTTTTTGTGGCAGCTGCGGCAGCAGCTTCTCGCACCAAATGGGGATTATGGCGTGTTCCAGCGGCAGCACTGGAAAATGCCTCCGTCTGAGGCCAGGCAGCACTGGGGACCATCCTGAATTTCATCTCGTTCATCCACCATGGGGAATGTGTCATTAAAGAGGACACAGAGGGCTACCCAGAGCTCCGTGTGCAGCAGGGACCTCCTGCCCAGGTGTCCTGCTCCTGAACACCCCAGGAGCACCCAGAGCAGCAGCGTCTTGGAGGATTTCGCTGCCCGCTCTGGGTGCAGGACGTGGGCTGTGCAGGGGGAGCAGAGAGGCTTCATGGCTAAACAAACCTGCTTGAAAGCATCTAAAGCTGTGAAGTGCAGAAGGGAAAATGCTGCCAATGTGCAAGCTGCCCTTGGCCTCTGGAGCATCCCCAGCAGCTCTGCTCCCGCCTCCTCGCTGGCGTGCGTCCCGATGGCCACCCGGAGCCGCGGAGGTGCCTGGAGGCTCCGTGTCTCCGCTGCCAGGGCACCTCTGCCACCACAATTGGACGCAACCCTGGCAGTGCTGCCATGCGCGGGCATCGGGAAAAGGAGTTGCTGTCCGTTCTGGGCTCTTTCCAAGACCATTTGCCTGTTTTGAGACATGCATTCGCATTCTCGTCTTACCCTGCGGCTCACGAGCACCTCGATGTCATCTGCTTATCGCTAACGAAAAGCGCTGTGCTGAGACGGAGTCCTGGATGCTGACACTACTGCTGGCTCTGCCCCGCATTGAGAGCCAGCATTGAGAGCTGATCACGGCTCCTGGAACACAGCTTGTCCGCTCCATAGGATCAGGTTTTCTAGATCCTCTGTGGGAGTTTCCTCCATGCAGCGTTTCCTTATCACGTCGTGTCTGCCTGTGCCAGCAGCCTCACTCCAGCCAGGGGTACAATGGTGTCAGCTCTGAGGTCGCCTCGGCCGTTCCCTTAAATACCCCCAGGGGCGACGCTTCGAGTCCCCATGCGCTGGAAGCACCCGGTTTACCAGGTGCCCTCTAACCTGTGCCCCCTCGCCACACCGCAGCACTCACCCCAGCGTGGGGTTAAGTGATTGCGATCGATCCTTTGAGCCCAGCACAGTGCAGAGAAACTCCCTGAGCACATCAGCTCCCTCTGCGTCACCTGCTCCCCGCTCCTGCTCATTCTCCCTTTGCTGTTCCTCTTGGGACCATGCACATCCAATACTTTTATTCTTGACATCTCCTATTAGCCCTATCTCGCTCTTTGCCCTGTCCCTGTCCTGCTCATTCTCTCTTTGCCGTTCCTCTTGGGACCATGCACATCCAATACCTTTATTCTTGACATCTCCTATTAGCCCTATCTCACTTTGTGCCCTGTCTCTTTTTGTGGGGATGCTGGATTTTTCCATTCCTCCTTTGCAGGCTGAGCACACGGAGCAGCTGGGCAGCCCTCTCATCCAAGTCGTTGTGTTTTTTTGTCAGAAAGTCCAAGATGCTGCTTTGCTCCGTCAAATAAAAGACACGGAGGGACCGTGGCTGCTCATCAGCCCATCGCAGCCCCGGCCTCGCCTCCCTGCGCGCCCTGTTTATTTTCAGGCCCATGATTCGGTTGTATGCGATTAATTTAATTTGCTGGAAGGCTGTCACGGCGGGCAACACGATACCCTCCCGGAGCGAGGGCTGCCTCGCCGCTGAGGTCAGGGATTGTGTAATGCGCTCGGCAGGGCCGGCGCGGGGAAAGCCTGCCCAGGCGCTGACCTTTGCGCGGGACGATCACGGACTCCCTGTGTGCCGTTTTCCATGTCCTGCCGCTGGCCTCCGTGCTGCCGGCTGCTCCCTGTCACCAGAAAGGCCCAGTGAGAGCATGAGGCTCTGGGCTCCTTTGCATTCTGCTTTGGTTTCTTTTTTGGCTTTCCAAATGGGTTTCTCTCCCACTCTGTTGCGGAGAGGTGCTGGGAAATTAGAAGCCTCCTGCACCAGCAGGCATGAAAACAAATGAAAAAACACGGGAGAGGGTTTTGCCTCATGTTTGGGGTCTGGCAGGATGTCTGTGCGCTGAGCAAGGCAGCAAGCTCCTGAGACCCTGACTGTGCAAAGCCTGTATTCAGGGCAGTTTTGGGGACATGCCAGCGCATAGGTAGAGCTAGGCAATGGCATGGGGCGGTGCTGGCACCCGGGGGCCCCTGTCAGGCCTTTATGACCAGGTTTGTCCCCAGTTGCTGGTGAAACCCTGCATCAGTTTGCTGTAAATGAGACAGTTTCTGCTGCAAGCCCTGGCTTGGACCCCAGCTTGGGGATGCCCTTGGGCACACGGGAGCATCTCCCCACTGCATTACCCACAGGGTCTGCTCACTGGCATGGAAGCGTGCGTTTATTTTCCCACTTTCAACCTGTATCCAGCAGCACTGTTCAGTAGCGCACGATGGGAGGGAGGAGCAGCACGAACCCCAGTGCACACTGACATCCCTGTTCCGCTTTCCCTCCAGGTGGAAAACGGCGACGAGTACATCCTGGAGACCATTGACTCCCTGCAGAAGCACTCCTGGGTGGCAGACATCCAAGACTGCATCGACCCCGGGTAAGGCCGGCGGGAGGGAGCTGCACAGCAGGGCCATCCAGATGGCTCAGAAAGCGCGAGGCCCCGGGGAACAGGGACGGCCATCGCGTCCCCCACCCCTCTCCATGTGCCAGGGGAGCCCCTGGCTCTGCCCTTCCTAGTGTGTCTTTGGAAAAGCGAGGTTAGCCGAAATGAGATGTCCAAGCGGAAAATTGAAGCCGTCCCGAGCCCAGCATTGCTACTCGCTCTGCTTCACGCAGCCTCTTATCTCTGTGCGCTTGCTCAGCACCCAGCACAAACCCGCTTTAGCCTCTGGACATGACTGTAAAGGAAATAATAATGAACTCTAAAGCAAATAATAATGAGCTGCTTAATACACTGACACGCACACGGTGCCAAGAACAAATTCTTACTCAGTTCCCGCGTGCAGTGCTTGGTCCTCTTGCCAAGGACGCCGAGCTGAAACCTCTGCCTAAGTGCCCTGTCAACGGATTTTTTGCAGAGCTCAGTCAGTTTTGGTTTTCTTCCTCCTTTTTTTTTTTTTTCCTCTCTTTCTCAAACGGTTGCAGCTGAATGACTCCCAATGGCTGATTCACTTACTGGTCACTAAATTATTCAGCAGCTCCCTCGTGAGCCATTACCGCTAACACAGCCTGCTTCCTCGGCTGCCTGCAAACACGTGTCCGCTGTTAAGCAAGAGTAACCGAGCCCGCCGCGAGCATCAACCCGCAGTCGCGGGGCTCTTGGCGGCGGCAAGGCTAAAAATAGGAGGTGAAGCAAGCGTGACTTCTTGCATAAGAACGATGCCGAAGTGCACGGGCAGTGGGGCAGGCAGCGAGGCGGTCCAGCCGCGTTGTTTCACGCAGCGGTCGGGCTGGGAGCGTCCTTGGCACTGGGTTTTGTTGCACCAAGAGGAAGTTTTAGTGCCCCCGCTGCAGCTTCTCACCCACATTGTCTTGATGGAAATTTTTCAAGCCGCCCTCGGGGTAGCGCCTGTGCACCCGGCTGAGCCCTGGCAGCAGCTGCCTCCGCTCGGCCTTTTGGTACCGCGGGGACTTCTGCAGCAGCCGGGCTCAGAGGAGCGTGCAGAGCTGAACGTCACTGCAGCGGTGACGGGTGGTCAGAGAAAGTTCCCGCCGCGTGGCTGCGAGCAGCACCGTCCCCACGGCCTGGCACATGTGCCGGCCTGCGTGCAACTGTGTGCTCTGCTTGCAGGGACAGCGGGGACGACATCGAGCTGGCCGCCTGCGCGCAGGGAGCCTGCCTGCCGGGCAGGGTGTCCTCCTGCAGCTGCGAGTTCCTGGCTGACGGTAAGGAGGCCTGGAGAAGCGAAAATCCCCAGGAACGGCCCTGTGGGAGGCGGGTGTCTCTGCATGTCAGCCCTGGGCTGGAGAGCCAGATCCTCATGGTGACCATGCAGTGGGAGCTGAAACTACAGCAAGGACCAAGTGCCATAGGGATAGGGCTTCCTCTGTCCATCATCTTCCTCATCCCTGGCCTGACAGCCAGCCAGGGTGGCTCTGAGCCCATGCATGTATTTGCCACCTGCTGTGGCGGGGTGGCCCACCCTCACTGAAGGCACAGGAAACCCTGAACTGGTGAGCACATCCATCTGCAAATTCCCTTCCAGATGTGCCCAGGCCGCCGGACAGATGTGCCATGCCCAGCACTCACAGTGCCACCCCTGTGGCCACCACGGCCACCGTCGTCGCTGCGCCCCACGGCCGCGCCAGGGACTCTGTGGGGGAGCTGCTGACCCACGTGCCGCTGGAGAGCTTCCTGCAGACCCTGGAGTCTCCTGGCGCTGCTGGAGGGCACCCAGCAGGTACCTGGGCAGGGGCCGGGCTGGCGCAGGTCATGTCACGGTGCCAGCATGAAATACTGCTCTTGAGCTTGAGCCAACAGCAGGGCTCAGGAGAATGAGGAGGGGAGGATGAAAAGCAGGGAAGGCTGGAGCAATCTCCTGTGCTGTCCCTGCATCGAGGTGGTGCCTGCCCTGGGATAAGGCAGCCCCAGTCTTGCGCTCCCTCTCCTTAAAATCCTTTTGTCCTCACGGCCAGGGGAGGATAATGAGGCTGAAGTGGAGATCAACCTCTCCGACTACCCCTGGTTCCACGGGACGCTGTCGCGGATCAAGGCGGCCCAGCTGGTGCTGCTAGGGGGCACCAGGAGCCACGGCCTGTTCGTCATCCGGCAGAGCGAGACACGGCCAGGCGAGTACGTGCTGACCTTCAACTTCCAGGGCAAAGCCAAGGTGGGTACCGCCAGCTTCGGGGGCCTGGTTTGCCCAGCCTGGTCCCAGTGGCAGCGCTCACGCTCCCGCCTCATCCCTGCAGCACTTGCGGCTGTCGCTGAACGAGAGCGGGCAGTGCCACGTGCAGCACCTCTGGTTCCAGAGCATCTTCGACATGCTGCGCCACTTCCACACGCACCCCATCCCACTCGAGTCGGGTGGCGCCGCCGACATCACGCTCCGCAGCTACGTGGTGGCCCAGAGCCCGCTGCTGGGTACGTGTCAGGGAGCGGGACGGGACCTGGGCACCACTGGCTCTGGGGCTTGCAAATTTGGGCAAGAGCAGGGTGGTGACACGGTCCCAATCCTGATGGACCACGGGGGTCCGCATGGTGGCTAGCATGTCCCTGGCGGTGGCCAGCACTCCCCTGGCTCCAGGGGGATCAGGGAGTCCACCTGGCTCACGCGGATGCCAAGAGCCCCTTGGCTGAGGAGAGGGTCTGGGAAGGAAGAAGTGGGTGAGGGAGAGGGTTGGGCAACAGGGAGAGGGTTGGTGAGGGAGAAGGTCTGGCAAGGAGGCGATCAGGGAGGGAGAGGTTGCGCCAACCCCTCGGCCACAGTGAAGGGATCGAACTCGCATCTCCATCGCAGACACCGGCCCCGCACCGGCCCCGCGCCGGGGGAGAGGCCGCGGCTGCGGGGCCAGCGCCAGGGAGGGAGTTCGGCCCCGAGGCGAAAGGCTCCGCGCGGCGCCGGCCCCGGGGGTCACCCCCTTCCCACGCCTCGGAGCCCTTCGTTAATGATTAACGGGGCGGCCGCGCACGAGCACCCGGGCCCGCAGGCCTCCACACTTCCCGCGCCTGCGGCGGACACCGAAACGCGATTCCCGCAAGGAAGACGCTGCCACCAGGGCCTCGGACCGTCTGCAGTGATTACAGACCCTGCAGGGGTTTTGGTGATGGTGACACCCAGGGCCCCTTCCAGGCGGAATTGCCCATTTTCCCGGTGGTACCGGGTACCGGTGCTGTCACCAAGCCCCAGCGCACGGCCTGGCTGCCCCACGCTCGGGAAACCGGCACCACGGCCAGCAGCGGCCCCGGGGACACAGCGGGAGGGACGTGGGGGCCGCAGGAAGCACCGGCCTCTGCTGCGGCTTCGTCCCCAGGAGCATCCCGCGGGGACCAGCGCCGCGGCCCGCAGCGCCGTGGCCACGAACGCGGCTCCGCTCCCCGGGGAACGGAGCACCGGGCGGCGCAGAGCTGCCATTCACCCCGGAGCTGCCCGTTCACCCCGGAGCTGCCGGTTCCCCCTGGAGCTGCCGGTTCCCCCCGGTGCTGCCGTTCACCCCAGAGCTGCCGCTTCACCCCAGAGCTGCCGGTTCCCCCAGGGCTCCAGTTCACCCCGGAGCTGCCAGTTCCCCCCGGTGCTGCTGTTCACCCCAGGGCTGCCAGTTCCCCCCGGTGCTGCCGTTCACCCCGGAGCTGCCGGTTCCCCCCGGAGCTGCTGTTTCCCCCAGCGCTGCTGTTCCCCCCGGAGCTGCCGGTTCATCCCGGCGCTGCCGGTTCCCCCCGGCGCTCTCCGGGACCCGCCGCTGGCTCCATCCCGCTCCAGCGGCTGCTCCAGCGGGAGCGCGTCCAGCCCCGCTGCCCCCGCGCCGCGTCCGCTCCCCCG